>JAAGEH010000414.1:150462-192357 GCA_011751065.1 Lasiurus cinereus | reverse complement strand
CGTCTCCTTTTTCTTCCAATTGACCTTCCCAGCCTCCCTTACCCACCAAGCTTCCTTTTTTTTTTCTAAAAATACATTTTTATTGATGTCAGAGAGAAAGACAGAGAGGGGGAGAGAGAGGGGGAGAGAGAGAACATCAATGATGAGAGAAAACCATTGACCAGCATTCTCCTGCACGCCCCCCACTGGGGATTGAGCCTGCAGCCTGGGCGTGTGCCCTGACCGGAATCGGACCCGGGACCCTTCAGTCTGCAGGCCAACACCCTGTGCTCTGAGCCACCCCGGCCAGGGCCACAGGAGCGTCCTTTCAATAGACATTCCTGCTGACTCCCACACGGAGTGGCCTGCGGCTTGGAGCGCACACCACAGAGAGAGCTGCCTTTGTCCGCCCGGGGTCCGCCCCACCCGCTGGGCGAGCCCCAAGCCCTCGCGGTGACCGGGCAGCGGGTGCGGGCCTGCCAGGCTGCTCCCTCCTCACGGGCGCACACGTGCAGGCGGCCAGGCCCAGGTGGTGGGGAACAAGGCGGCGGGGGCCGGCCACGCTTCTCGGGGAGGGGAGACGCGGAGTCCCTGCTCTCCGTCCCGGCTGGGGCTCTGGGACGGCCTGTGGGGTGGGGCACCGGACCCCACCTCCTGCGTGGAGGGTCCCGCCTGCCTCTGCGTGGCCGCTGCGGCTGGCCTGGCCGGGAGCGCCGCGGCGTGGTGACGGACGGTTTGGGGGCGGTGTGCAGACCCGTCGGCGGTGGCCCGGTTTGCGTTCTCGTTCGGCGCATTGGTATCGGGGTTCATTTTCTGTGCCAGACCAGCCACCGGAGCGCGTGGCTTCCTGTCCCAGCGGCGGTGTGGTAAAGCGCCCGATGGGAGGCGCTCCGGCAGGAAAAGGAAGGGGCAGGCGCGGGCGGGCAGGCACCTGCAGGGGGCGCCCT
This sequence comes from Lasiurus cinereus, assembly GCA_011751065.1. Classification (NCBI taxonomy): domain Eukaryota; kingdom Metazoa; phylum Chordata; class Mammalia; order Chiroptera; family Vespertilionidae; genus Lasiurus; species Lasiurus cinereus. The sequence goes on along the minus strand of JAAGEH010000414.1, from coordinate 191,431 downwards.
GGCCGGTCCTGAGAGCCGCCTCCTCCCTGGTCCTGCGGGCGGTTCGGCTTCAGCACGGGTGCCCGGAAGGAAGGGAGCCGCAGGGGGAGCAGGCCCACGGGGCCTCCGCGTGCACCCGGCCCGGTGTGCGCAGGAGCCAGCGATCCTGCAGCGAGGCCCTTCCTCGGGGAGGCACTGCACCCCGGACTCGGCGTGTCGCACGGGACACTCAGGCGGGGGAGGCGTGAGGAGAGTCCGGGAGCATGGGGGGCGGGGCCGGCAATTGTGACGCACGTGGGTGACATCCCACCTGTTCCTTGAGGGTGCTGGTGTCTTGTAGTCAGGGGCTGGGCGGGCCTTCTTGGCAGTGAGAGTGGCTGAGGGCAGGTGTGGGGGGTGAGGGCCAGGTGTGGGGAGTGTGCTGAGAGCCAGGTGTCTGGGAGTGGGGCTCTGTGGGGGAGTGGGGCTCCAGAGCTTGGCTCTGCACAGCAGGCCCAGACAGTGTGGATGTTGGGGTTTGAGAACCCTCCAGACCTGTTGTGTGAAGACGGCCGGACCCGGTCCTGGGGATGCTGTCATACTGTGCGCATCTGGCTCACTTTTCAGCGTCACGTCATGAAGTGGCCTGTCTTCTTGCAGCTGTGGCTCTGTTTTTTTTTAGTCCATATTCCATTATGTGCACATGTCCCAGTTTGTCTCCTCGTGTTTCGGATAATTCTTAAACATTAAAAGAGAAACGGGACACACCTCCCGGAGCCGTGCCGCGGCGCGCAGGGGCGGTGAGCTCACAGCGGGCTGCGTCCGTGTCCCCCTCCCACGAGAACCCCGCGGCTCCCTTCAACGGCCAGCTACCCTGGTGCTTCTGAGCAGCGCCCTTCCCCGAGAAGCTCGTTGGGCCGCGTGTGTGTGAAAGGAGGGTTCCCGGCCTGCGATGAGGTGGTGGCCACTTATTTTTCTAAAACGGCTTCGCTCGCAGGTTGTTTTTCTCCTCCGCTGGGCAGACCCGGCAGCATGGAGTTTTAATGAGCGGAAGTGAGGCCTTTCAGTCTGGGCTGAACCGGCGGGAGCGTTTTCTGCCGATAAACACAGGTGGCTGCCCATGAGGAATTAATGAGCGCGCTGCGGCGGGAGGGGGGGATGCAGCCCAAGAGGAGGCGGCGGGGCGCCGCCGGATGCTCACGACCCGCAGGCACGGGCGCGGCTCCTGCCCGAACCGTGTAAAGGTAGCGAGGCGTCCCGGGAAGGGAGTGTTCGGGGCAGATAGGGCGGGCGTGCTGGTGAGCGCTGTTTGTACATCGCTTACAGTGCTCACACGCTGTCGTACACGGTTATCTCATTTTATGCTCATTAAAAAACGTCTTTATTGATTTCAGAGAACAAGGGGGAGGGGGAGGGGGAGAGAGCGAACCTGAGAGACATCAGTGATGACAGGGAACCATTGATCGGCTGCCTCCTCCTGTACGGCCCCTCCTGGGATCCAGCCCGCAAGCCGGGCATGCGCCCCGACTGGGACTCAAACTGTGACCTCCTGGTTCATAGGTCGATGCTCAACCACTGAGCCATACCGGCTGAGCTTCATACGCGTTCTTATTTCACTCATTTCTGGCACGAGGACGCTGAAGCTCAGAGCAGTTAGTTGGGTAGCAGTGTGGCCAACTCTAGCTGTTGGAGGTGGGACTCGAACCCAGGCCTTTTTAAGCAAAATCTATTTTTATTGATTTCAGAGAGGAAGGAAGAGGGAGAGAGACAGAAACATACATGGAGAGAGAGAGAGAGACTTATGGATCGGCTCCCTCCTGCAAGTCCCCCACTGGGGACCGAGCCCACAACCCGGGCAGGTGCCCTTGACCGGAATCGAACCCGGGACCCTTCAGTTTGCAGGCGGATGCTGTGTCCACTGAGCCACACGGGCCAGGGCAAAGCCAGGCCTTTTGCTTCCTGCAGCTGGGACCCACCTGCCACGACCAGGAGCCTGCGTGGCGCTTCCGGGAGGGCCGTCCCTGGCGGGCTGTGCTTGGCCTCGGTGGGCAGGTGCTCTTCTCTCCCCAGAAGCAACGCCGCTGGGGCCTGTGGGCCAGGGGCTCAGGCCTGACTCCGTGGGGGCGGCTGATCTGCTCCGCGATGTCTGGGTGTCGCTGGGCAGCTGGACGGCTGGCACCCAGCGAGAAGGTCTGGGGGACCCGGGCTGGGTGCAGGGACCACACGCTCTGGGCGTGGCGAGGCTTGCAGGGGGGCTCAGTGTGGCCGGCCGGGCGGCTGTGTTCCAGGGGAGAACCCCGAGGACCAGGCGGCCGCCAGACTGCCTTTAAAACGTCACGTCTGCGCCGAGAGTCACAGGATACAACTCGCCCTCTGAGTCCCCAGCCGGGCCGTGCGCCCGGCCAGCTTTACATTCATTCAGGGACGTGCGTCCGTGTCTTCCCGGCGTCGTAGATCCAGCCGCACGGTTCGTTTTAGAGAACGCTTGTCACCCGGGAGAGAACCCTGTCTCCCTCAGCTGTCACCCTGGCTCCCCGCCCCCGCCCCTGCTGCCACGCATCTGTCTCCTGTCTCCAGATCTGTCCACGCCAGACTGTCCTGCAGACGGGCTGGGCCTGGCTTCTTGCCCTTAGCATGTTTTCAAGCTCTTCCCGGGGGCGGCCTGGCAGCTCTTCATGTTACAGCGGAATAGCGTCCGTCGTGTGGAGACGCCACGTGGGGTCTGTCCTTGTCCCTCCGGACGGGCATTGGGTGGCTCCTGCCTCGTGGCTTCTATGAATGAGCTGCTGCGAACCCCCCGGGGCGTCTGGTGTGGGATGTGGTCACTTCTGCTGGGTGGTCTTTGGGGAACGGGGTGACTGGGTCAGACGGTCCCTCTTTTAAAAATATCTGTTTCGCTGAAACCAGTGTTGCTCAGCGGAGAGAGCGTCGGCCTGCGGTCTGAAAGGTCCCAGGTTCAATTCCGGTCAAGGCATGTACCTTGGTGGCGGGCACATCCCCAATAGGGGCGTGCAGGAGGCGGCTGATCGATGTCTCTCTCTCATCGATGTTTCTGACTCTGTCCCTCTCCTTCCTCTCTGTAAAAAATCAATAAACTATATTAAAAAAAAAATCTGTTTCCCTGAAACGGCCACACCGTTTTCACCCCGCCGGCGGCGGCAGTGTTCTGTTTCCCGCGTTCTCCTTCCTCTGACGCGGCCCGCGGGTGAGTGTGACGCGGCAGCTCATTGTGCTTTTCGTTTCCTTCAGGACCCGATGCCGAGCCTCCTTTCATTTCTTTCTCGACCTGCTGTGTGTCTTTGGAGAACCCGCCGTTCACATCCTTTGTCCTTTGTAAATTAATTGTCCTTTTGTGCTAGCGTTTGGAGAGTTCTGGCTCTCTCCCCGACGCAGTCCTTCGGCAGAGAGGGGATCGCGCCCCTCCCGTTCTGCGGGGTGTCGGTTTTGTCTATTTCCTTTCTTTTTTGGGGCAGAACTTCACCGGCACCCGTGCCAGGCGTGCGCAGTCTGTCTCGTGGCTTGCCCGCTGCGCGGCCGGGCACCGGGGCGGGTGACTGACGGCTCGCGGGTCCGGGAGGAGACGCTGGGGGCGGCCCCGGCCCAGGGCGCTCTGTCGCCCGTCGGCATCGCGCCAGCTGCTGGCTGTCAGGACCGGACGCTGCCGGAAGCCGCGGGCAGCGTGTGCCGTGCTTTCCTGCCGCTCCGTCACCAGTGCGGGGCCTCGGCGCTGGCACGGCCCGGAACCTTCTGCCCCCACCTGTTGGCACAGCCTCTGGGTTTCGCCCGTTCCGCTTCATCCCTTGGTCCTCTTTTTAAAAAATATATGTTTTACTGATTTTTTACAGAGAGGAAGGGAGAGGGATAGAGAACTAGAAACATCCATGAGAGAGAGACATCCATCAGCTGCCTCCTGCACACCTCCTCCTGGGGATGTGCCCACCACCAAGGTTCATGCCCTTGACCGGAATTGAACCTGGACCCTCCAGTCCGCAGGCCGGCGCTCCATCCACAGAGCCACACCGGTGAGGGCTGTTGGTCCTCTGTTTGACAATCTCCGGCTTCACCAGGGCTCGGAGGGCAGCCATGTGCCTTCAGGAGAGACGGGCCCGGGACACAGCAGCCTGCAGCAGGCTTTCCGGCCAGGGCTCCGGCGCTGTCGGTGCCATCGGTCCAGCCGCCACCGAGCCAGCAGCAGGGGGTGGGCCTGCCTTCCCTCCGGCTCCGAAGCTTCCCGCCGGGGTAGCCCTCGCCTGGCGCGGCCTGGGAGGGTCTCTGTGTCCGTGATGGTGCTCGTCAAGCGCAAAGGTTTGCTTTTGACAACATCCCGTTTCTCTTGTTGCTGCTCTGGGTGTCATCCTAAGAAGCCATTGCCTGACCCGGGGGTCGGCAAACTCATCAGTCAAGAGAGCCAAATATCAGCAGGACAACACCTGAAATTGCTTTGGAGAGCCACATTTTTTAAACTTAAACTTCTTCCAACGCCACTTCTTCCAATAGACTTGCCCAGGCCATGGTATTTTGTGGAAGAGCCACCCTCAAGGGGCCAAAGAGCCGCCTATGGCTCGCGAGCCGCGATTTGCCGACCCCTGGCCTAACCTAAGTGGTTAAAGATTCATGTCTGTGTTTTTGCCTAGAGTTTTATGGTTCTAGCTCCTCCTGTAGGTCTGGGTTTTGAGTTCGCTTTGTGTGTGTGTGTGGGGAGGCGAGGTGCAGCTTTATTCTTCTGCGTGTCGATGCCTCGTCCCAGCGCAGGTGTTGAAAGACCGTTCTCTCCCCATGGAGCGTCTTGGTACCTTGTCAGAACCAGAGGACGGTAAACTGAGGTTTATCTCCGGACTTCCGCCTGCGCTGATCTGTACGTGTATCCTTACGCAGGGCCTTGCGGACTCGATGGCTGAGTCTGGGTGAGTTTGACATCCGGAAGCGTGTGAGGCCTCTGACTTTGCTCTTTCTCGGTTCTGTTTTGGTCGTCCTGGGTCTCTTGCATTTCCATCGGAAGTTCCAGATCAGCTGTCCATTCTGCAGGGAAGCTGGGCTGAGTCTGTCTTGAATCTGGGGAGGGGAGCAACCATATTAAGTCTTCTCATACATGAGTTCCGTTGTCTTTGCATTGACTTAGGCCTCTGATTTCTGTCAACGCTATGTTTTAGTCCTCAGGGTCTCAGTTTCACACACCTTTATTAAATGCATCCTTAAGTGTTTCCTTCTTTTTGATGCCATTATAAGTGGGATTGTTTCTTTCATTTCATTTTTGGGTTCTTCCTTGCAAGTGTATAGTATAGACATGTAATTCATTTTTGTACATTTATCTTGTATCTTGAAACCTTGCTGAATTTTATTTTTATTTTTTTTTAGTGGACTTCTTAAGATTTACTGTACCCGGTAAATACCGGGTCATCTGGTTCGATCGTCTTCTTCCTTTCTCCTCGGGATGCCCTTTGTTTCTTCCTCCTGATTGGCTGGTCGGCTCTCCGGGACACAAGGTGGCATCGCGTTGCCTCTTCCAGCCCGAGTCCGACGTGAGCTGTGGCTTTGCAGATGCTCTTGCCCAGAGGGAGGGCACTTCCGTCGAATCCTAGGTTGTGGGGCCTGTTTCCGTGAAGGGGTGTTGACATTTTTAGTCTGTTTTGCTGAGGTGATCCTGTGGCTTTTGTCCTTGAGTTACTGTGGCATTCTGTAGTAATTTCTATGGCATTCTGTAGTAATTACTATGGCATTCTGTAGTAGTTACTATGGCATTCTGTAGTAGTTACTATGGCATTCTGCAGTAATTTCTATGGCATTCTGTAGTAGTTACTATGGCATTCTGTAGTAATTACTGTGGCATTCTGTAGTAGTTACTATGGCATTCTGTAGTAATTACTGTGGCATTCTGTAGTAGTTACTATGGCATTCTGTAGTAATTACTGTGGCATTCTGTAGTAGTTACTATGGCATTCTGCAGTAATTTCTATGGCATTCTGTAGTAATTACTGTGGCATTCTGTGGTAACTGATTCCTGGTTGTTAAACTGTGATGCCGGACACCGTGGGTCTGAGACCACCTGTCACCGCTGGAGCCGAATAACCCAGCGGCCGGTGGGGTCACGTAGGGTGTGTGTCCAGGAATGCCGCCGTGTGGGGAGCAGTCGGTCACCCTGGAGGTTCTGCTCTGAGCCCTCGCCAGTTTCTGGTGACGTGCAGGATGGTGGGTGGGCGGAGTCTGTAGTTCGCGAGTTCCTGGGCCAGCCTGCCTCACGGTCCTCGCAGAGATCGGCCGAGTGCAGAGATCAGCTGAGTGTGCAGAGATCCGCCGAGTGTGCCGAGATCAGCTGAGTGTGCAGAGATCCACTGGAACCCGCTCCCTTGCGGTGGGCTGGCTTCGGTCTGGGCTCCGGCCACCCTCTCTCTCCAGGGCCTGTCCTTCCTGTAACACAGCCTCCCTTCCCCGCGTCCGCAAGAGAACCCCTCTCTGAGGGTAGGAAGGTGACTGACTGCCAGCGGACACGTGTGGTCCTCTGCTGATTACATGTCCTTCCTGTAACACCTGTGGTCCTCTCCTCTGCTGATTGCATGCCCCCCTCTCCCCCCATCACAACTAGCCTTGCTCGGGGAAAGGAGACTTTATGATACTGTCAGCAGTGAAGAATTAAAAGAAACAAGCCTCACATTCCTTGGATAAATCCCACTTTGTCACGTCGTAGAGTTATTTTTTAACCCTCACCTGAGGGCACGTTTCCCCTGATTCTAGAAAAAGGACGGGAGAGGGAGAGAGAGAGACATTGATGTGAAAGAGACACATTGATTGGCCGCCCCTCGTGTACATGCCCAGACGGGGGTGGGTGGATCCTTGCAGCTGAGTATGTGCCCGACGGAGAGCTGAACTCGCAGCCCTTGGTGCACAGCACAGCGCTCCAGCCGAGGCACGCGGGCCCGGGCGCACACACGTCTAAAAACTGACCTTGCCTGGCCAGCGGGTTTGATTCCTGGTCAGCCACATGCCCGGGATCCCCAGTATGGGCCGTGCAGGAGGCAACAACCATCAACGATTCTCTCATCATGGACGTTTCTATCTCCCTCTCCCTCTTCCTTCCTCTCTGAAATCAATAAAAATATATTAAAAAATGATCTTGTATTTCGTTCACTGGCATTTTGACTTTTGCATGCATATTTATAGACATACTAGTGGCCCAGTGCATGGATTCATGTACATTGAAAGGAGATTAATTAAAAGAAATATTTTAAGATTACTACTCACCCTTTCTCTATAATAGAAGTGTCAGAGATGAAAGAAAATTGGTAAAATGTATATGAAAATAATATACCAGTATAAATTGATTAACAGATAGACAGAACAACATAATATAACAACAAAGACATGTATAAAAACAACAAAAACCATGTAAAAACATTGGTAAAAACAGTGACTGATAAATTAATTAAACTTATTCTGATACCTCCCTGTATACCACATTAAGAGCAAAAACATTTTCAGATGTCTTGGCTGTTTTGTTTTGCTTTATATGTATCACGCATGCATGAGTCAGTGTTTATTTTTATTATCTTTTTGATTTATTACAGAGAGGAAGGGAGAGGGATAGAATTAGAACATTGATGAGAGAGACATCGATTAGTTGCCTCCTGCACACTCCCTACTGGGGATGTGCCCACAACCAAGGTACATGCCCTTGACCCGAATTGAACCTGGGATCCTTGAGTCCGCAGGCCGACGCTCTATCCATTGAGTCTAACTGGTTAGGGCTGTGCTATCTCCTCTCCTCTGTCCACTGCACAGCCAGCCCTGGCACCGCTCCTCCTGACGGCGCCGGGAAAGGGGCCCCGGAGGGATCCGGGGTTCGATTGGGTCACTGGGGCACTCCGGGACACGCCCCCAGTGTTAGTCCTCCTGCATCCCCCGAGGCGACAGCACAGTTCCGGGTCAGGATCTGACATCCGTCTGGGCCTTCCTCTGCCCGCCACACGCCCGAATGGCGGGCCCTCTGGTTTCAGGAAGGCGGGAAAGTCAGAACAGGGTGACACGCCCCTCAGGGCAGTGGACAGAGGGCCTGGTGGGGAGTAGACGGGCACAAATGACAGGTGTGGGAGCTGCTCCCTCCCGCGTCACGGAGGAGCCGCACCGAGAGCCCCTTCCCTCCGTGCGCAGCCCCTCGGCAGCAGCGTCCTCCGCGGCCCCGGGCTCCCTGGCTGGGCGCGCATCCTCGTGGGCACCGAGTCCTGGGCGGGCCTTTGTCCCCGGAGGTGCGGGCTGCTGTGTGTCTGGCCGTCAGCGCTGGTCGCCTGCGTCCTGGCGTGGCCGTATGGCGGGACGGTAGGAGGGGAGGGTGTGTGGTGGGGACGGGGGCAGGGTACGTGGCGGTGATGCGTCCGCTGGCACTCGCTCCGTTAGCACAGATGTTGAAGCCTTCATTCAGAAACACGGTGGAGGCCCCAGGAGGCGCAGAGGACACGGGGGCGATCCCGTGCCCTGTTCACGATGGCGCTGCTGGGATTGTCACAGCTGCCCGGCAGCGCCCGCAAAGTAGGTCAGTGCGTTTGAGAAAGCGGGAGAGCGTGCTGGTGTGGGAGCGAGGCGTCGCCGTGCTGAGCAAGAGGGGACCGCGTTCCTTCCGGACAAATGAGAACGCCCCTCTGTGCCCAGCAGCCGGCCTGCGTTTGTCCTGACAGCCAGCCCGCTGCAGCTGCGTGTCCGCCGTCTCCCGTGCGGGCCGCATCAGGAGCCTCAGCCGGGCCGGGGGCTCCCCGCGTGGAGGCCGAGGGGCGGCCCCGCCAGACCCCGCACTCTCCCCGCCTCCTGCCCGCCATCTGCCATGGGGCATCACCTCCTGGGTGCGTGTTTCTCAGAGTGGCCGGGTGCTGGGCGGTCCCAGGCCCCACCTCCGGGCGCCGAGTGGGAGGCAGGGAGAGCCGGGGCTCGGGGTGTGCGCCCCGCTGTCTTCGTCTGTCGGGAGGAGGCCTGCCGGGTATCGCTGACCGCCCGCCTGGTCATGTGGCCACCCCCGGCCGTCTGTCCCCCGGGAGGCGGGCTGCACAGCTGACCCACCTGGTTGTCCGCCACTCGGGTCACGTTCCCATCTCATTCTCAGCGTAGCCCGAGGAGCGTCCCATGTCCCCACAAAGCCAGGAGTCTTAGACGTGGCGCGTGCCTCTTCTGTGCTGTGCCTGCGGCTTCAGACGGATGGTGCCCGCTGGGTGTGTCCTGATGGCATTTCATGGCGCCTGTGGGTCCTGCCTGTGACCTGTGGCCGAGCCGGAGGCGGCCGGGACTCCCCTCCTCCCCTCACCGCCCCCCACTGCTCCTGTGGCCGGCCCGAGGCTGTGCTGACGCAGCAGGGCTGCGGCCTTGGCGGGAGGCTGAAGCCTGCTGATCTCGGGGTGGAGGGGGCACTGTACGGCCCGTTCATCCCTTACACGGCCGGAGGGTGACCGGGCAGTGCTGGCTGAGTGCCTGCCGCCGGCGGGGTGCCCAGGGCTGGCCTCGGTATCTCAGCCTCGGTGTCCACGGGGCGAGAAGCTAACGTGTTTTCCCTTCCTTTTGAACCAGCATCCAGCATGTGTACGGCGCCCAGCACCCCCCTTTTGACCCGCTGGTACATGGCACGTAAGTGACGCCCACTCTCCCGGGCGCTTCGGGGTCCTGGGGGTGGGTGACCCTGAGCTCTGGGGTTCCTGGGGGAGGGCATGGCCTCCCGTCCCGCAGACACGCGTGAGACAGTGCTGCCTTCCCCGTCACCCTCCTCGGGGCGGGGGGAGGGGGGGACAGGGAAGCACGGCCGGAAGCGGGCCGCCTGTGCCGGGGACGGGGAGCTGGCCCCCAGCCGGTGGGTGGTGGTGGTGTCCCTCGCTCTCCTCGCACCCGCCCAGCTGCCCGAGGTCCCCCCGCCCTGGGTGCCCCGTTCCTGGCCACAGGGGAGCCAGAGGAAGGTGTGGCCCAGGTGATGTCTGCAGTCAGACTGTGGGGTCTCGTATCCCCATCCGCGTCCCAAAGGCCTGTCTGTGCTCTGTGAGCGGCCCCTTCACCCCAGCCCCCCATGCAGCCTTGGGAGGGGGACAGGACTCGGCCTCTGTGCCCTGCAGACCGGGTCTCCCTGCCCGAGCCCCTGCAGCTCCGCCCGCCCCTCTGGCTGGCCCTGGGTCCGCGAGCTCTCCCCTCCACCAGCCCCGCTGAAGTGGAAGTGGGCGCTGTTCACCGGGCTCCTGGGACTGTGGGAGCTTCGGGTGCCGAGGGCAGTGACCGCCCCTGCCTTGCAGCTTGCTCAAGGCCTCGCCCAAGGTGCCCACCACGCCCGTGAAGGCCAAGCGGGTCAGCACCTTCCAGGAGTTCGAGAGCAACACCAGCGACGCCTGGGACGCGGGCGAGGACGACGACGAGCTCCTGGCCATGGCGGCCGAGAGCCTCAACTCCGAGGTCGTCATGGAGACGGCCCACCGCGTCCTGCGCGACCACAGCCAGCGGCAGGAGCAGCACCGGCGGCAGGAGCCCCCGGAGCCCGGGCCGGAGCCCCCGCCGGCGGCCGAGCCGCCTCCCGTCGCCAGCGGGGACCTGCGGCTGGTGAAGTCCGTCAGCGAGAGCCACACGCCTGGGCCTGCAGGTGGGCTGGGCGCGAGCGGGTGGCGCTCCTGCAGGAGGGGTGCCCTTCCACGGGGCGATCGGGAGGGGCCCGTCCCTTGGCAGCAGGAGCACATCTGGGGGCATCATCTGGGCACCGCAGGCTTCCCGGCGGGAGAAGCAGTGCCAGCTCGGTGCCCGGCTCAGCCTCTCCTGGTGGTGGCGGGCCGGCCCCTGGCTCGGGCGGGCGGCGAGGCTGCAGTGACACGGCTCGGGCCCTTCTCGGGGCGGGCTGGCCGCTCTCGCGTGGCATTCCCAGCAGGGCCAGTCCAGCTGCCCGGGCAGAGGGCGCACCGCCTTTGGCAGCGGCCGGTGCCGCCTCCAGGGACACTGGCGTGGGCTCCGGGTGTGCGGTGTGTGGGCCTGTCCGCACGGTCCCCCAGCCTGCCGGCACCCCGCGGCCGTCCTCGCCACGGCTCACTCGCTGCACTTGCTGTGCGGAGGGCCTGGGCGGTGGGACCCCGGTGCCCGAGCATCCGCCCCGGGCCTGCGCTGTGGGCTGGGCCGACCCAGGGGGCGGGGTCTCGTGTCCGCTCTGGCCTCTCCTGGAGGGCAGTTCTGCTCCCGGGTCACGGGGCTTTGTCTCGGGACGTGTTTGGTTGTCACGTGATGGCCAGGGGTGCTGTGCCACCTCCCTCGTGCCCAGGATGGGCCGCCCACGGGGGAGGCCTGCCGGGCCTGCTCTGCAGCGGGTGCTCCAGTCCTCTGGGCACTGACCCTGCCGGTGCCAGGACACCAGGCGTGTCCTCAGGTTTGGCTGGCTCGGTGGCGGCGGCACGAAGGAACACGGCAGGCCTGGTGCTCAGGGAGCCGCTTCTGGCACAGGGAGGCTGTCCGTGTGTGCCAACTGGCACCGCGTGCTCTCATTTCCGTGAGACAGATGGGACACGGTGGTGGACGGGATCCAGGAGCGCCGGCGTGGGAGCCTGGCGCGGTTTCGTGGTGGAGGCCGGGGCATGTCGGCCAAGGCTCCCGGGGAGGGGACGCCTGCGGGGTCCCTTGGGGCGGGGAGTCCCAGCCGGCAGGTCGGGCTCCTGCCCCCGAGGAGGGTCCCGGCGGCGGTCTGCAGCTTTGTCTGCGCACTCCCCGCAGACGGGCCTCAGCCGGTCCCCGTTTCTGGGGGGCCGCTGTCGTCCCTAAGCTAGCTTATCTGCAGGGCCTGGTGACACGGGCCTCCCACTGTGCCCTGGCCCCCCTCCTCCCCCCGGCTCCCACCCTCATCCCTGCACAGGGACATCCCGGGCCAGGCCTCTGCTCAGATCAGGACCTGTGACTCTATTTTAAAATTTTAAAAATGTTTTTATTGATTTCAGAGAGGAAGGCAGAGGGAGATAGAGAGAGAAACATCCATGATGAGAGAAAAACATGGATCGGGCTGCCTCCTGCATGCCACCTACTGGGAATGGAGCCCGCAACCCGAGCATGGGCCCTTGACCGGAATCGAACCTGGGACCCCTCAGGCCGCAGGCCGACAATCTATCCACTGAGCCACACCGGCCAGGGCTGTGATTTCATTTTACTGGGTCGCTCACAGGACGGCGTTGTGTAATTCCTGTCCCGGGGTTCACTTCCTGGACGGTCCAGTCAGCACTGCCGCTCAGCATTTATGGCGGGTGCTGTCTGTCCTGGGTGCGGCCATGGGGAGCAGGTGTCGCACGCCCAGTGTCCCCGGGGCCTGCCTGCTGCGTCCCTGCGCCCTCGGCCTGGGCGGGTGGTGGCCTGGGGCTCAGACGGTGCCGCTGGGCTCCTAGCTGCCTCCGCGCCCGCCCCGCCCTGCCCGCTGCCCTGACTTCTCCCGGGACTGTCCGAGGAGGCACACACACTGCACACCCTGAGCCCACATGAGTGTCCCTGGCAGCAGCCACCACTCGCAGACGTCGGCACTGCCTTCTTGGGGTTCTCGCCCCGTTTCGCCTCCAGTTGGAAGATGTGACATCGGAAGACCATGCCCTCCCCGCACGGCCAAGCGCATCTGTGGGCACGGCCAGGTGACAGCTTTCGCCGTCGCTGACCGTGGGGGAGCTGCGCACGGGCCTGGTGTGGCTGCCCACAGTGGCGGTCAGACGCCGCCCTCAGGGACCCTCAGGGGACTGGCTGTGTTTCCCACGCCCCGGAGCAGGGAGGCCTGGGGCCGGGCTTCCTGTTTGCTCGGGCGTCACAGTCACCCAGCCTTCCACGTCCCACCTGCCCTGTCTGAGAGGGCGGCCTCGGTGCGCTCTGCGGGAGTGCGAGGTCCTCCCCACCTCCGCCCGGCCCCGGCTCGGCTCTTGAGTGCGGGTGCGGCTCCTGAGATGCGGCTGAGGAGGGGGTTCTGGGGGAGAGCCTGAGGCCGTCCACGCTCCAGGGCAGTGGGGGCGCTCCCTGCTCTGCCCACTTGGCAGGCTTTTCTGGAAGCGGATCTGGGCCAGACTCTGCCCGAGGCTGGGACGCCGCTCCTGCCTGAGGGCTCCTGCCTGAGGGCTCCTGTGGGGAGCCGCCCCCCCTTCTGCTGTAACGAGCTCACACCGCCTGGAGCTGTGGGGCCGCCTCCCCGGCCCGGGCGCAGCCGCCGCTCCCCCCGGGGGTCCGCGCCCCGTTTCCAGGGGCTGCTGTCACTCCACGTCCCCTCCAGTGGGAAGATGCAGCAGCGTGCCGGCTCAGCTGTGGGCTCAGGGCCGGCCTCGTGCCGCCTGTCCCTGCTGGTCCCGGTGGCTTTGTCGAGTGGCCCGCAGGCTGTGGTTCGTCTCCTGCGCTGTCCTGGTCCTGCTGCTGATGCGGGTCTCTGACCTCACCCTGCGGGGCCGTCTCCGTAGGCACAGGTCCTGCCATCGGGGAGGGCGGGCCAGCTTGTGCTCCTGGCCTCCGTCTGCAGCAGGGGGCGCTCTGCTCCCCGTGGCGCGGGGAGACCGGAGGGCAGGCCGGCAGGAGCCTGCGCGCAGTGGTGGTGCTCACAGTGTCCTGGTCGCCGGCACCCTGCCTTTGCCCGCCGGCCTAGTGCTCCTCGTGCTGCGTCCCCTTCAGGGGTAACGGCAGCTCCGCAGGCCCTTCCTCCCTCCTGCACCCACAGATCCTCGGGCCACGCCACCCGCAGGTCTGATCGGGGCCTCTGGCCGCTGTGAGACTGGGGTCGGGAGGGTTCTGGCTGACTTGTCTTGCTGTCCTGCGGGGTGTCTGTTCCACGGGTGGGCTCACTGCACCAGCAGAGCGAGGGGCGACCTCACAGGTGTCAGCGAGGTCAGTGCCCGCTCCGGAGACCACGGGGCCCCGCCCCGTGTTGTGGGAGGGCGCACGGACCCGCAGCGTTCAGGGAAAGTGGCTGTGGCCGCTCGGGGGGACGTGGCGCCCTCCCCTCCCCTCACCCTCTTCTCTCTCCCGCAGACAGCGCCAGCGGCCCCGCCCCTCTGCACAGGTCGCAGTCGCTCCCGCACGCGGCCACCGCGGCGCTGGGTGGCTCGGCCGACCCCGGGACCCTCAGCAGCGTGGCACTGAGCGAGAGAGAGGCCTTCCGGCTCGACAAGTTCCAGCAGCTCCTGGCCGGCCCCAACACGGACCTGGGTGAGTCCTGCACGGAGGGAGCCGGTGCTCGGAGGCCCTGTCCGTCCGTCCGTCCGTGGCGCGTGCTGCCCTGGCTTCCCGTCACCGTCCGTGGCACGTGGCAGTCCCTGTGCTTCCCCTGTGATCCCACCCAGCACTTCCTGTTCCTTTGTCTCAAGCCCCGGTGCCTCCCCGGCCTCTGAGCGCTGTGGTGGCTCCGCCTGGCCGAGCAGAGGGACCTGGCTGGCCGCGGGGTGCCTGGGCCGGCCACTGGCGTCATGACCATTGTGTCTGCGCCTCCCTGCCCTGCTCGGCCTCCCTGTCGGGACAGAGCGTGGCGGCTAGGGCACTTCAGGGGGCCGAGGCCAGCAGCGGGCAGTGTGGTCAGAGGGGGCGGTGCAGCCAGCGGTGTGTGCTTGTGGGTTGTGGTGCTGTGTGGACGCTCCGAGGCTCGGCTCGCTTTCTCTGCTGGAGTCCCCCGGGTCACGCCCCTCACTACGTCTCCCGTGTGGAGAGCCCCCCCCCCTCCCAGGCCAGGGCGGAGTGTCCTGGCTGCCTCGTCTTGCTCTTCTGCGGGGCTGGCCTCTCGCCGGACGCTGAGCGGTCAGGATGGTCACCGGGTCTCCTGGCGGCAGAGGCCAGCGTGGAGCTGAGGGTTCAGAGCCCCGAGGCCGGCAGTGCCCCGTGCGGCCACCAGGTGGCACGTGAGGCCCGTGGACGGCAGCCGGAGCTGCTGGGGCTCAGAGGATGGAGCTTGGCCAAGGCCATGGCCGCCGCCCGGAGGCTTGAGGTGTGAGATGCGGCTGCCCGGTGCCAGTCTCGCGGGCTCGCCTCTCCGCTCGGCGTCGGCACACGCGCGGGGACACAGCAGGGCAGGGCGGCTGTCGCTGGCCTGGGTCCTCCTTCCCCAGCCCCTCCCCGTGCTGGTCCAGCATCTTCCTGAGGAGGCGACCACGCTCAGACGCGTTGCAGGAACAGTGCCGGGCCAGGCGCCCCGCGGTTCCGGCTCGCCCGTGTCCGTGGTCTCCGTGTGCTGGGGCGCGCGTTTCCGTGACCCCTGACCCCTGACCCCTGACAGCGTCGCTTGTGTCTCCTCGGGACCAAGCCTTTCTCTGGGTCCCAGCGGCTTCAGCCGGGACACGTAGCATCGAGGGCACTGCCGTCCGTCCACGGGCCATGTCACTGGACCATTGTCCCGTGATGGCCGTTCCTCTCTCTCCTGGGCTGGAATCTGGGTCACGTCGCTCGCCCCGTGACCCTGGAGCAGCGCCCAGCTTGCGCTGTGGTCTTGGCCTGACAAGCTGAGGGCGCAGGCCCCTCGGCGTGGGGTCTTCCGGGGACACGCGGGCCCGTCGCTGTGTCCTCGGTGGTTGTAGCACCGTGTGCCGGTGTGTCCCGCAGGGACAGGCCCGTTGGGTCACGCGGCTGAGGCGGGGTCCCCGGCTCCAGGGCCAGCTGCCCCTTTCCTGTGGGTTCAGAGGCTCTTAGAGACAGGTGGGCGCCGGCGCACTCTGTGCGCTTTCCCACGAGCAGGGTGTTCCCGACGGCCCTGGAGGTGCCTGCTCTGTGCTGCCCGGGGCCCCGCAGACCGCTGCTCCTGGTGGGCACGCGGTTACACGGACGTCCGCTGTTGCAGACGACCGAGGACTGCCCTCCCGTGCCGCCTCGCCCTGTGCTGGGCACGTCCTAGGTGTCCCACATGGCGGGGAGGGGCACTGAGAACTGGGCCGGCATCTTACCACCAGCGGGAGGGACGGGTGTGCGTGTGCGCGGCTGGGTACTCCCGCCTCCCAGGCACCTGTGGTTTGAGCATGCGCTGCCTCCCCGGTGGTGCGGGCCGGTCAGAGTGGCAGTGAGCGCAGGTTCTGGGGACGGGCTGCCTGCGGGGGTCGGGGTGGGAGTGGGGGCTCCCTCTGCTGCTTCCTCACCGTGACCCTGACCCTGACCTTGAGCCGGCGTGCTCACTGGCTCCTCTGTGGGCTGATAGTAGCTCTGGGTGCCGGGTGCTGCGCATGGACAGCGGAAAGTTGGCGGTTTTCTTATTCCGTTGGCATTGGCCTCTGGCCCTCTGGCTGCCTGCAGGGCGTGGACGCACACGGCCGCTGTGGGACGCTGGCACGTCAGTCGTCTGCGGGGACTTTCCAGGCTGCGCGGGGGTGTCCGCCGGGCGAGGAGCGAGGCGGTGGCAGCGGGGCTGCCTGGGGGGCTCTCCGCTCCGGGCCAGGCTCTGCGTCCTGCGCGCACCTCCTCGCGGCCCTGGTCCTAGTCCCTTCTGAGGCCCCGCCGTGCCCTTCGGGCACCAGCGAGGCTGCGAGGCGGGCAGCTGGCCACACGCCGCGCGCTGCTGGCCTGGGACCCAGACCTGCAGGAGCAGGAGTGTCCTGGCCACAGCACGGAGCCACCCTGTCTGGGTTTTGGGCCAGCTCCTGAGACGTTAGTGCCCGGGGCAGGCTTTCCGCAGGCAGCCTAGCCGGGGTTCAGTTGGCCCTAAAGGGAAAGTTCACGCTACCGAAGCGCCTAAAACCGGAGCCGTTTTCTCACCAGAAGGCATTCAAGAAAGTGAAGTGCAGAGATCTGTGTGAACCCGTCTCCCCCAGGGTGCCGTATAGACCATGCCCTGGGGGAGCGTCTAGAACAGCGGTTCTCAACCTTTGGGGGTCGCCTAAGACATCGGAAAATGCAGATATTTACATCACGATGCATCACAGTAGCAACATTTCATGGTTGGGGGTCACCACCCCAGGAGGAACCGTATGCAAGGGTCGAGGCCTTAGGAAGGTGGAGAACCACTGGTCTAGAAGTAAGAAGAGCCATGTGACAGCGAAGTCCACACACTGATGCCTGCCACCCTGCCACCCTGCATCTTAGCTCCGTGGGGGACAGTGTGGACACAGTGAGGTCTTAGGGGCACAGGCCTCGGCATACTTAGCCATTTGCTGACCGAGGGGCCTGGCTTCTGGTTGGTTTTCCCGTCCTCCGGTGCCCGTCCCTGCCTGGTGGAAGGGTACTGGTGCCGGGGTGGCGTTTGAGGCTGAGGAGATAGCCTGGCGGTGCGCCCTGCATGGGCCGGCTGCCGCGGCCTGGCGCCCCTCATGTCTCTTCTCCGCAGACCCCCTTCTTCCGCAGAGACAGCAAGATGGAGCGGTGATTTGTCACCTGTTTTTCCCATTAATATTACGTCGTAAGACTTTCCCCTGTTGCTAGTCTTCATAACCATCACTTTTAATGGCTGTGTAATGTTTTCAAAGTGATCTTTTCTTAAAACGGTTGTTAAAATTGTATTTCTGTCTGAGTCAACATTTAATTTATACGCTTAATCAAAACCGAGACATACTTAATAGTACATACTCAAAAAATGTGACACAGCCCTCGCCGGTTTGGCTCAGTGGATAGGGCATCGGCCTATGGACCGAAGGGTTCGGGTTCAATCCCAGTCAAGGGCATGTACCCGGAGCAGGCTCCTCCCCAGCGGGGCTCTGGTTGGGGGTGCACAAGAGGCAACACATCGGTGTCTGTCTCTCTCACATCGATGTTTCTCTCCGTCTCTCCCTTTCTCCCACTCTCTAAAATCAACGGAAACATCTCCTCCGGTGAAGATTAACAAAGAAAGAACGAACTCGCCAGAAAAAAAAGAAGAGAGAGCAGGTGCCTGTGCCCTGGGGGGGGGGCGGGTTTTCACAGATGTTCGCACCTCACTCTCTTAGGGTGTCTTCTGGTGAGAAAACGCTCCGGTTTTAGGCAATCGGCAGAACACAGGCCGGCACCGCCGGTTCGGGAGCTGGTGATGCTCATTCTGACGCTTTGTCTGCTCGCGCTGTTTTTACCGGAGAAAGTGCCACTCTGCCCTGTATACACGCTCACGTGACCGCGGAGGCCCACGTACGACACCGACACCTCCCGCAGCCCCACCTGCCCCTTCCGGAAGTGCCCTGTGTGCGCAGGTGGCTGCGGGCGCCTGTGTGTGCCCCGGTCCCTGTGAAGCGTCCCTTCCTCGCTGCGGTGCACGCACTGGAGCGCAGGGGACAGGGAGCCGGTGACACTAGCGCAGGGGGAGCATGTTACCCCCACGTGTGCGAACGGCAGGAGAGTCCCCACCTTCTCCAGGAAAAACTAGGTTGTCAGCTGAGGTGAAACTGGCGTGGCATTAACTGAGCGTCTAACAGCGCACCACTCAGCAGTGCCCGGAGCTGGAGGCCAGGCCCACGGTGGAGAGCCACCTCAGGCTTCTCAGTGCAGATGGAACGCTGCGCGACGTAGCAGTTCTGCTTCTTGGCATTTATGCAGAGAAGACGGAAGCACTGACGTGGAAAGGTCTGCACCCCCATGTCCATCAGAGGGTTATTTGCAGTCGGCAAGACATGGAAACACCCCAGCATCTGTCCGTGGGTGAGCGGAGAGAGAGAATGGCACACTGCGCACGCACACGTGCACTCGCACACAAACATATGCTCGCGCGCACACACACACACACAGGAACATCCCTAGGCTGGAGGAAACGAGGGCATCGGCCATTTGCAACAACAAGGACGGGCCATGAGGGCCTTCGGCGGAGCGAGAGAAGCCGGGCAGAGAGAGAGAGCGCCAGGACTCGCCCTTCCGTGGGGCATCGAGGACACAGCCCAGACCGGAGTGAACGGCCCGCTCGCAGACACAGAGAGCAGAGCGGTGGGTGCCAGAGGGGGCTCGCCGAGCGAAATGGGCGCAGGTGGAAGCCCCCAGTACGATGTCTGAGTCCTGGGGGCAGCAGCTGGCCACCCCTCAGCTTGGTTGACCGTCGCTGAGAGTCTGTCCTGAAACCCTTGTCACAGGAGAGTGGAAGGGAGCTGGGTGGCAGTGGCCGCTCCTGAGCTGTGGTGGACCCCGTGTCATGTACCTGACCCGCTAGAAGCCCGGCGGTGACTCCTCAGTGAGATGTGTGTGCTTCACGCGAAGGACCGTCAGACGGCGTCGCCGGGAGGAGCTGCTCTTGGTGTGACAGCAGCTACGTAATTGGGGGTTGGTTCCCCTAAGCAGGTGGCGAGAGCCGCCTTCCCGGACCCGGCAGCTGCCCGCGGCCGTGTGATTAGACGCTGTCGGCGAGGGTTCCGTTAGCCCTGGACAGCGCGGTGCCGCGGGTCCGTGACCTCTGCCCACGTGTGAGTGTGAGGGGTTAGAAGGGCAGCCCCGCCGCTCGCAGTGCCCCTGGCGCCAGGACCGTGGCGGAGGCTCGGTGAGTGTGCGGCCACGTGCGGATCCCCCGGACGCCGGCGTGGCTGGCTCGGGGCTGCCCCTTCCGGTCAGCAGGTGGCCGTACACACTCCCGGGCCTGGCCGTGCACTGAGCCCTGCGAGGCTGGCCGTGCTTCGGACCGACACGGCCCGGGCAGAGTGACGGTGCCGGGCTTGACCCCGTCTGGGACCCCAGTGTCCGTGCGCCCACAGCACGGGGCCGGGAGAGTTCTAAAAGTAGCGTGTTCGCTGGTTTTTACAGACCCGGCGTTGATGGGGACTTAACAGACAGCAGAGCGTCCTGGGACCAGGTGACCTTGGGGGTCAGGGGAGATGAGGCCAGTGCCCTCACAGGGCTGGCGGGAGCTTCCCGGGCCCTCTGCCCCGCACCCCACTGAGTGGCTTCTGAAGGAGAAGGACCTGCTCCCTGTCCGGCCCGTGAACACGGGGTGCAGTTCACGTGCGACTGTCCATCTTCCCTTCCGGCTCACCCCGTGGTCCCTGTGCTTGTCCCGCGGCATCTGTGCGAGGCCTGGCACGGAGGGTGCGTCTGTGGGTGAAGGCCATCGCCGGCCGGGGTGCTGCTCGGCACTGTGTCCCGGATGATGGCGCACCTCTCTCTTTGGCTGCTCAGCCCTGTGTCCACCGCTGCAGCTGGTCCCCCTGGGGCTCCATGGCTCCGTTGGGGTGAGGGTTGTTAAAAGGAGGGGAGGCTTTGCCCTAGCCGGTGTGGCTCAGTGCATAGAGCGTCAGCCTGCAGACCAAAGGGTCCCGGGTTCCATTCCGGTCAAGGGCATGTACTTTGGTTGCAGGCTCCTCCCCTGCCCAGGCCCTGCTTGGGACTCATGCAGGAGGCAACCAATGGGTGTGTTTCTCTCACATCGGTATTTCTCTCTGTCTCCCTCTCTCTCCTGCTCTCCCTAAAACCAGCAGGGAAAGATCGTCGGGTGAGGGCAAAAAGGAGAAAGTGGAAGGAGGAGGCTTTAGCCCCAGTCTGCTGCCAGGGTCGGGCTGGGCTGTGGGGCTCCAGGTGGTGGAGCCACCTGCTGCTAGCCTGTGGCTTTGCGCCTCGGGCATTGGGGCCCTAGGAGGCTGGTGCCAGGTGTGCTGGGTCCGGTCACTTGTCTGTGACCCAGGACGGGACTCGTTACCAGGCACTGACACAGCAGCAAGCTGGCCTCACCCTTCCAGGGAGGTGGGCAGTGACCTTCTGGCATTCGATGAGCTAGTTCCGGCCTGACACCGGCCGGGAGGTGACGGGGCCACCACGGAGAGGCCCGGGCCGGTGCCAGGCCGGCCAGAAAGTCTGTGGGTCGGGGTGGAGAGGCGACGTTGGCAGCATGGGCTGCAGGGAACCTGAGCCTCTTATGTGGCACAGGCCCGTGCAGGCCGCTGAGGGTGCTCGGCCTGTGCTGGTGGGGCTGCCATTGGTGGGTCTGTCATTGGTGGGGCTGTCATTGGTGGGGCTGTCATTGGTGGGGCTGCCATTGGTGGGGTCGTGTCCATGGCATGGGGGTGGGGCAGGCAGAGCCCTGGGAGGAAGGTGGGGAGCCGGCCCGGGGCAGTGAGCACCCGGCAGCCGCGCAGCCGCCGAAGGTGAGAGCTGAGCTGTGTGCAGCGGCCCGTGACGCCGTCCTTGGAGCCGGGGAGAGGGGACGCCGCCCTCTCAGGTCCCCCTGCAGGAGCGCCCCGGAAGCCAGGTGGGGCCTCGCTGCTGGCTCTCGGGAGAGAGGCGGCCTGGTGCGGGGAACCCCGCCTCAGAGAGGAGGTGCCGAGGCTGTGGGCCCCGCCCTGCCTCCGCCGCCCTTGTGCCTCCGCTGTGACTCCGTCCCGGGTCTCGGGTTCCTCAGCGGCACGATCGCGGGGTCGGTGCAGGCGGAAGTCTCCACCCCGACCTTGCTCTGTGGGTCGCTGGGAGCCGAGGTGATCAGAACCGCCCTGGAGGTCGGTCAGGCCTCCGTCCTGTGTGATGCCCCTGCGGTGGCAGGCGACAGGGTGGCGCTGCGGTCCCCGCGGTGGAGGATGGAGTGGCTACGCTTGAGCTGTGGCAGCCGCAGCGCCCTGGCGCCGCCGTCTCCTCCCGCCGGCGGGCACCAGCCTTTCTTCTCTGCAGCCCGCGCCCGCAGCGGGCTCGGGACAACGGGCTGTTGGGAGCGGCTGGCAGTGGGCGCTCCTGAGTCCTGAGGATGACGGCCCGTGATGCTGGCCTCGCGGTCTGCGCCCTGTGCTCTGGGGGTCCATGTCGGAAGCTCTTCAGCTCCTCCTCGACATCCTGCGCCCTGCAGGGCCAGCCCGGCCCCTGCCTGCCTCCCGTGGCTCCGGAGGCCTGCCGAGGTGGGCTTCCCGGCCGGGGAGGTGGGCACAGGGGGAGTGCTGGCTGAGGTCGCAGGGGCGGGTCTCACCCCTGCATTGTCCTGTGCTGCTGTCACGTGGGGGCGTGCTCACGGATAATGTTTCTCACCCCTTGAGTCTGTTTCCACAAACTCTGGTCAGCAGTGATCTTCTCTGCGTTCTTGGCCCTTAGCACTCTACATATGTTCATATTAAAATGTAAAATTATAATAAAAGCACAATAGGCTAATTAGACCAGACAGCCGAACGACCTTCCAGATGTCATTCTGGATGAAGCCATGGTGGCAGGGGCTGAGGCAGAGGCGGCTAGAGGCGATCAGGCAGGCAGGTGAGTGGTTAGGGGCGATCAGGCAGGCAGGCCAGAAGTTAGGGGTGGTCAGGAGCCAGTGGTCCCGGATTGTGAGAGGGATGCCGGTTTAGGCCTGATCCCGCCGGGATCACTGTGGGATTGGGCCTACACCGGCAGTTGGACATTCCCCGAGGGGTCCCGGATTGTGAGTGGGTGCAGGCCGGCTGAGGGATAACTCCCCTCCCTTCATGAATGGGCCTCTAGTTGAGTATAAAGTCTATTTTGCAAAGTCACTTCTGGTCGTTGGTACTAAGTATAACCCGCAATGAACGTCAGTGAGGTTTCAGCTTTGCTGTAAGAGAAATCTTATTTTCATCATAGCTTTTTATTGTCCCCTCCATTTCCCTCTGATTAACAGTGACAATTAGTTCTGGTGATTTCACTCAGTGACAGTTTGTGGAGGGCTCCTAGCGGGCCAGGGTGGGGTCCTGGGGCTCCCCTTCCACGGGAGACAGAGCGGTACTGACAGGCAGGCAGGGAGGGGCCAGGGCCCCTGTGTGAATCGTGATGTCTGTGAGCGCAGGGGAGCAGTGTGATCCCCCTGGGGGTGCAGTGGGGGGCATGGAGTCCCGCAGAGCAGATGTGCCCCCAGGCTACCACCTGGCCCGGGCCGGGCAGGGTATCCAGGGAGGAGATCTGACCTTGACTCAGAGCGAGCTCTCGGGATGGTGGCAAGGGTGGGCTTCTTTTTATTTTTCCTTATTTTAAAAATCTTTATTGTTGAGATTATTACTGATCTCCCTCTTCCCAGCCCCAATTTCCCCCCTCCACCCGGTTCCTGTCCCGCCCCAGGCCTCCCCCTCTGCTGTCTGTGTCCATAGGTAACGCATCCACGCACACAGGATCTTTGTTTAATCTCGTCCCGTCCACACCCTCTTCCCTCTGACCATTGTCAGTCTGTTCCAGTTCCATGCCCCTGATTCTATTATATTCACCAGTGTATTCTGTTCATTAGGTTTCTTATTAGTTTACTTTGATTTTTCGATTCAGTTGTTCATAGGTATGTATTTGTTGTCATTTTGTTCATATTTTTTATCTTTTTCTTTTTCTTCTTCTCCCTCTTCTTAAAGAATATCATTCAGCATTTCACGTATTACTGGCTTGGTGGTGATGAACTCCTTTATCCTTTTCTTGTCTGTGAAGCTCTTCATCTGACCTTCAATTCTGAATGATAGCTTTGCTGGGTAGAGTAATCTTGGTTGTAGGTTCTAGCTATTTATCACGTTGCATATTTCTTGCCATTCCCGTCTGGCCTGCATCGTTTCTGTTGAGAAATCAGCTGACAATCGTATGGGTGCTCCCTTGTAGGTAATTAACTGCTTTTCTCTTGCTGCTTTTAATATTCTCTCTTTGTCCTTTGCTCTTGGCATTTTATGTATGATGTGTCTTGGTGTGGTCCTCTTTGGATTCCTTTTGTTTGTGCTTCCTTTATTGTCAGTATTTCTTTCACCAGGTGGGGGAAATTTTCTGTCATTATTTCTTCAAATAGATTTTCAGTATCTTGCTCTCTCTCTTCTCTGGCACCTCAGTAATTCTGATTTTGGTACGCCTGAAGTTGCCCCAGAGGCTCCTTACACTATCTTCACATTTTCGGATTCTTTATTCTTTTTGTTCTTCAGATTGGTTGTTTTATGCTTCCTCATATTTCAGATCATTGATTTGATTCTCAGAATCCTCAACTGTACTGTTGAATCACTGTATATTATTCTTTCAGTCAGTGTATGCTTAATTTCTGACTGATCCTTTTCCATCTTTTTGGAGGTTTCCAGAAGATTCTTGAGTAGCTTTATAACCACAGATTTGAACTCTATATACAGTAGTTTGCTTCCTTCCATTTCTGTCATTTGTGACATGTTTCTTTGTCTCTGCATTTTGGCTGCTTCCCTGTGTTTGTTTCCATGGATTGAGTAGAGCAGCTATGTCTCCTGAGTTGGTAGAGTGGCCTTGTGTGGTAGGTGTCCTGTAGGGCCCAGTGGCTCAGCTGGGAGCTCTAAGTGTACCCATTTGTGGGCTGTGAGCACAGCCTTGTTGTACTTGAGACTTGGTTGCTGTTGGTGTCACTGGGAGGAATTTACCTCCAGGCCAGTTGGCTGTGGGGACCAGCTGTGACTGCAGTGGGAGAGCGATTGTGCAGGAGACACCCCTATGGAGCAGGACTTGCTTCAGGGGGGCTTTGGTGCTCCGTGAGTCTTCCCCTTGAGTGTGTCACTTAAGGATGTGAAGGGTTGTAATCTAGATGGTCTCACA
Organism: Lasiurus cinereus; assembly: GCA_011751065.1. Lineage (NCBI taxonomy): Eukaryota > Metazoa > Chordata > Mammalia > Chiroptera > Vespertilionidae > Lasiurus > Lasiurus cinereus. The sequence goes on along the minus strand of JAAGEH010000414.1, from coordinate 167,200 downwards.
GTGGCCCCTGGGTACACGGGCTCTTAGGATCTCTAAGGAGGTGCAAAGTTGGCCACTGCCTGAGGCCACCCAGCAGGAGCTACAGAGAGATCTGCAGATTCCTCTTCTGTGTATTGGGTATGGAAGTGCCCAGACGAGGCCCCACTGTGAAGCAAGGCGGGCTGGTGCTGGTGCCGGGCCCTGGGCCTTTTACGGCTATGTTTGGGGCTCCCCGATGCAATGGCAGCTTGTTGGAGAGATTTTGGCCTAAGCAAGGACAGGCCATTCATATGCCAAAGCTGCTGCCCACAGCTCGGGTGGGGCTGTAAGTTGGATGAGGCCGGGTCTCAGGGACTCACCAGGGCGGCGCAAACAGAAATGGCTGCCAGTCAGCCCTGCCGGGGAGGTGCCAGCACGGGAACAGTGATCCCTGCGAGCACCTCCGTCAGGAGAAAGCCGCCCCGGACTTCCTGCCCCGATGCCAGGCCGTCCAGTTCCTCCTCGGACTGTGCGGGCAGGCGAGTCAGCGGCTACAGGGTGAGGCCACGATTCCCGAGTGACCCAGGGAGAGCTGAGGCGGAGGCCGAGGGAGCGGGCCTGGCCTGGAGGGCCCAGAGCGTGTCAGCCGGGCACACGCTCCGCCCCCGTTGTGCCGGGAGGGGCAGAGGGATGAGCAGTGCCCGCGTGTCCACACTGTGTCCGAGCCGCACGGACCGGCCGCCTGCGGCTTTGGGCGGTGACAGGGCGCGCAGACCTCAGTGGCGTGTTGTGACGCTCAGGTCCCCAGCGGGAGCAGTGAGAGGTGTGTCCGCCGCAGCGAGCCTTGGCTTAGGTAGTGACGTGCCTGTGGGGTCGGGCAGCAGCCAGGACCGCCTCTGAGAGGCCCCCGGGGGCTGTCTGCCCCCTGGCACGTGTCTCTGCTCTTCCTGCGGTCAGTGTCACCGTACCCGGGGCCACCTCCAAGGGCAGGTCCTCTCGGACGGGCCAGGGCCTGTGGGGGTGAGGGGTGAGGGAGGGGAGCGCAGCCCCACCCATGGCGGTGCCTGGGCCAGGGGGAGGCCTCGGGGAGACCCGCCTCCAGGGCACAGCGCCCCTTTCTCCCGGGCCAGCCTCCTGGGAACACACTTCTTTCGCCTCAAAATGCGGCATTTGAGTGAGTGGCAGGCCGGCCTCATGCAGATTTGGAGTCTCAGAAGGCGTTAGCGGCAGAGCTGTGTCAACAGTTTAAAGCTGGTTGCTAAATATGCCTGATCCCCCAAATCCCTGGGCCGCAGAGTTCCTTACGGCGCCTTTTCTCCTGGGGTCCCCGCTCCGTTCCCTGTCCAGTCCTGGTGGGCATGGAGCTTCATCGCTGGGAACCCCCCACCCCCCCCCCCTGCCAGCGCAGAGCAGCCCCCCCCCCCCCCCCCCCCCCCCCCCAGCTCAGCCCTGGAGGCCCGGCCCGGCCTTCCGGCTCCTCCCCCTCCCCAGGCGGCTGGACGGCGGCAGGCGGGAGGAGCTGCATCCTCCAGCGCCACGCGGCGTGCCCTCTCCCGCCAGACACATGAGGCCGGTTGTCTTAGAAGAGGGAGTCCCACGTGCTAGACACGCACTGTGCACAGGCCCTGTCCACACGCAACTCGTCTGGCCGGGGCTCCGTGTCTGTCTTGGTGGCGCTCCCGCAGGCTGGCCTGGGACAGGCACGCATGCCCAGCGTTGGGCCCACGGTGCCCCGTTGCTGTCTGCCAGCCCCCCGCTCCGCGCTGCCCGGTGCCTCTGCTCTGTGGTTTCTGGGGTCACGGCTGGATGTGGGGTTACGGCTTCAGAGGGGGTGCCTGTTTGCAGGACTCCGTGGGTTCTTTTCCCCGTTAGGGACCGTCCGTATTTCTCTGGAACCGTGCATGTGGGAGCGGTATGGATGTGGGAACCTTTGCCCTTGTGGTGCTGGCAGGTGGTGGGGGAGGCAGGTGGGTGTCTGGGTACCGGGCGGGGACCCCTCCGAGAGCAGCTGCCTTCTCACCAGGACTCCGAGCCCACAAACCGAGGCATCGCGCCTGAGTTACACCGGGAAAGTGGGGCTCAGGTTACTGGTCAAAGGTCACCCAGCCACCAAGGGGTGGGGCAGGGTTTGAACCCGCTGGGCATTTTGGCTCCGCCTCAGAGTGAACTCCGACCCTGGAGGGCTGCCTCCCCCCTCCCCCCACCCCCCACCTCGGCGCTCTCGGTGCAGCGCCCTCCGTGTCCCTCGCCGTGCTGCGGAGGAGCGGCACACGCTCTGAGGCCGCGCTCTTTGTGGACGGTCGTGCTCTGCAGAGGGTTCCCCGCGCCGCCGTCTTGCTCTTCAAGAGACAGTTGGCGCGACACCTGTCCGTGCGGGGCGGGTCCTGGCTCCCGCCAGCCTCGCAGCGGGCGGCACGGGGCCAGACCTTGGCTCCCGGCTCGGCCTGTGCTGCTGTGTGACCTTGGCCAGTCCCCATGGGGCCGTCGTGCCCACGGGTGCGGGCAGGCTGCGCTGCTGGTGCTGACGCGGAGGGAGGCCTTAGAGGCCGCTTCTCCCCGGTGGCCTCTCGCTCACCGGCAGCGCTCGCAGTCTCGAGAGGGTAAAGTGGTCGGTGTCGCTCCGGAGTGGAAGGAACACGGTAATCACGCATGTGCGCAGGGAGCTCCGGGAGGCCGGCTGGGCCCCTCGGCGCCTCTCCCTGCGAGTGGTCACCGCCTCCGCACCGGGGCCTCTGTCCTGAGGACTGTCCCCGCCCCTCCACTCAGTGACCCGCGGCTTTCCCAGGTGGTTGACCCTGGCTTTCTCTTAACGCTCACCCCAGGATGCTTTTAACAGTGGCTTTTAGAGAGAGTGGGGTGGGGTGGGGGGAGAGGGGAGAGAGAGAGATGTGATTGAACCTGCGGCCTGCGGGGTGCGGGCCTGTGCCCCCACCCTGAGCACTCGGCCTGGGCTGTCGCTGGCATTTTTGGGGCTGGAGCTGCTGGCCTCGGCCCCCGGATCTGGCCTCGGCGCCCCCAGGACGGGCTGCCTGGTCGCAGGGGGCGGCTGCGAGCCCGGGAGCTGCCTTCGTTGTCTCCGCCGTGCGGTCAGCCGCCGTGTCCCGCTGGCCCTGCCATGGAGGGCACTCGGTGACTGCTGAGTGAAGATGCGAGAGCAGAGAAGCCGGTGGCCGCTTCCCCTGTGTGTGCGGAGACAGGTCAGCTCCCCGTAAGCCTGTCTGCCTTCCTCTGCAGAAAGCCGTCAGCAAGCAGAGGCTGGCTCCGGGCGGGCTGGGGCGCTGCTGGCCTGCAGAGTGCCCTGTGCCACGCGCTCCCGGGACCCGTTTCTAGGTCTCGGGCAGCTCTCTGGGCTGCTGATCCGCGTCCTGCTTCGCACCGAGGCGCCTCGATCGCCGCTCAGCTGGGTGCGGCCGCGGTGCCCATGGCTCCTCCTCCCGCCGGGCTCCTGACCTCCAGGAGCAGGGGGCCCGGCCCTCCGCCTCCTGGGCGTCTCCCCTCAGCACCGGGCCTGTCGGGGCTGGCGGGCCAGTGCTGGCGATGCCGCAGCATCTGTGCCTCGGACTGTCCCCGTGCCCAGGGTGGAGGCCAGGGGCTGGCAGGGGCGCCGGCCTCTCTGAAGGCTTCTGCCAGGATGCCGTCTGCCACACCCACTCCTGTCGCAGTGGCCAGGGGGCACAGGACCACGGCCGCCTCAGGGACAGGGACGTGTAGCGGTTCACAGGGACGCGAGTCCTGCGAGCTGGGGCGCGCCTTCCAGCCGGGGTTTGTCCCTTGTGGGGCCCACCTCCCGGTGGCCGTGCGCAGGCGAAGTGGGGAGGCGCGTCGATGCGGGGTGCCCTGGCAGGAAGGGGTGCGCAGGGGTGTCACGGAGAGAAGGCCTGAGAGGTGTCAGGCGGAGATGGCGGCCCCAGGATGGGGGACCCGTGGAGTGGAGTGCAGCAGGCGGCTGGCTTTGGCACTGGGTGGCACGACCTCCTGGGAGAGGAGGCCCTGGGGCAGGAGAGCTGGCAGGGCCCAGGCAGTGGCTGTGGCTCCCTGAGGGCTGAGATGGTGGCGGGGGCCACGCAGCGCTTGTGGGGTGAGGCACAGGCGGACAGAGCCCGCGGTTTCCAGGGAGGGAGGACCGTGCGGTGGAGGGCGCCCTGTGCGGGGCGTGGTTCCAGGAGTCTCCGCGGAGCCTCTCGCTGATTTCCAGCAGGTTCTCCGGCACGGGTTCTCTTGGCCACATTTGATTTTAAAATATGTGTTTATGGATGTCAGAGAGGAAGGGAGAGGGAGAGAGAACGTCCGTGATGGGAGAGAATCACGGACCAGCTGCCTCCTGCACGCCCCCCCACTGGGGATCGAGCCCGCAACCAGGACGTGTGCTCCGTTCGGGAGCTGCACGGCGGCCTTCTGGTTCACAGGTCAGTACCAGCCCCGGAGCCCGGCGGCCGGGTGCGGCCCGGGCTGTTTAGAGCGAGGGAAGCGAGGCTCACCGAGGTGAAGAACGAGCCCCCGGGTCGGCAGCCGTGGAGCCGCGGTGAACCCAGTGCGGGGCACGGCCCGTGACTGTTCCGTCTCCCGGGCTCCCCGCCTGCGCTCCCATCCCTCTAGGACAGCGGTTCTCAACCTGCGGGTCGCCTAGGACCATGGGAAAATGCAGAAATTTACATCACGATGCATCACAGTAGCAACATTTCATGGTTGGGGTCACCACCCCATGAGGAACTGTATGCCAGGGTCGCGGCCTCAGGAAGGTGGAGAACCACTGATCTAGGAGATGAGGTTTCCCGGTGGCAGCTCTTCCGGAGCGTCCGCCCCGGCTGACGGGCCGGGTGAGGAGGGTCCCGTCAGGGGTCTCCCAGCAGGCCCCGGGCCGAGCCTCAGTGGGGGCACGCGCGGGTTCGGGGCCTGATGCATAGCGGCCTGTGCCCACAGCTGCGGCAGAGGCTATCAATAAAATTAAGATAAATGGAAACAACGCACCTATAAATCGCGTTTTAGCCGAGCCCCCCATAAAACGCCGTCTGGCTCTCCATCTGCGGCAGCAGGGCGGTCCATCACCGCGGCAGCGCCAGGAGCACGGGGACGGGCGGGGCGGCCTCGGCGGGCGGGGAGACCGGCTGACCCGCCGGGCGGCTGTCAGGGGTCCGTGGGGGGAGCCCTGGGCCAGCGGCTCCCGGTGGAGGCTGTCCGGCGGTGGTGGGACCATCGGGAGGCCCGCCAACATGGCTGTCACTCCTCTCTTCCAAGTCAGCACGTGCTGTGTCCTGGGGGCGGTGGAGCCCAGCGGGGGGTCCGATCGGGGTGCCTGGGTCACTGAGGGGGGAGGGGAAGGAAGGCTGGGCTGGGGCGGGGCTGGAGGAGGGTGGGGACCGGCGGCGGAAGCCACTCAGAAGCCGTGCTGTGTTCCCGTGAACGGTTCTCAGGAAGCTGTGATCCGTGAGAAGGCGCCTTGTTAGAAACGCTGCTCGCTTTAGTCGTTGCTTTTTAACGCGTGTGTCTTAGTGGTTTAGGGAGGAGGGAGATTGAGCAGGAGCTGGGTGTGTGCAGGGCGCAGGCTCGCGAGGATGGACGCGGGCAGAGTGGTGGGCGCCTGGTGGACACTGTGCGTGCCGGGCCACCCGTGGGACATGCACACGGTCCCACCTGTTTCCTGGGCGACCAGGGCCCTGGGGACATCCTTCTCTGCGTCCTGAGCCTGCCATTTGGAGCAAGTTCTCGGCCTCCGAATGGTGCTGGCCGTGCCTGTGAGTGGGCTGTGGGCGGTGTCCCCGCCTTCCCGGGGCAGTGGCGCCGCGGCTGGTCCCGGCTGGCGGCGGGCGGTGTGTGCGGCGAGCACACGGGCTCTGTGAACAGCCCTGCGCGGAGTGGGGCTGGGAAACGTTCGCAGATTACCGCCACCGCGGTGTGCGTTTACAACAGTCATGACAACCGCCTCGCAGCGGGGCCAGATGGTGTCTGTGGCTGTCCCCCGATGCCAGGGACCGGCGGCGCTGGCTGCCGTGGGAACTGCCGGGCACGCTCCCGGGAGGCCCCTGCTTATCTGTGCGCACAGTGTGGCTGCAGCACTTGCTGGGGAGGCCCCGCAGCCTTCGGGAGTGAGTTGCAGCCGGAGGGGTCACGCATTCTCTGGTTGAGTGACCTCCACTGGAGATTCTGGAAAACTCTCTGTAGAGCAGCCATCGCGTGTGTTTTCTGTTCGGAGGGTGGTGACTGGTAACAGGTTCTCTGGGGTGAGAAGGTCGGGCCTCCTGTTTTGGGGGTGTAAGTGACGTCTTGGTTCAGGAGGACCCCGTGAGAACAGCGCACTGCAGACGGGGCCCGCGGCTGGCCGGACCGAGCGGTGACGTGGGTGCCGTGGCTGCCAGCCCTGACGCTGAGTGCCCGTCTGTGGCCAGCTGCCCGGTGGCGGGCGCGTGTCGGTCTGTGGAGACCCGCTGGGCCGCTGTTCCCGGGGGCCTCGCGCTGCTGGAGGAGGGGGCGATGGGGAAGCGTCTGTGGGTCCCGCCTGCCGCCCTCAGTGTCAGTGAGTCCGTGCCCGCTGCTGAGAGTGGGGAGCTTGGGGGGCATGCTGCCTCCCTCTCCCCTCTCCTGAGCAGCATATCAGCCCAGCTGTGACAGCTCAGTGTGTCCCCGTAAGCACCCGGCCGTCACCTCCTGCGCTAGGCGCCCTCTAAGCGTGCCTCACACGGGACGGCGTGCCCTGGAGAAGGAACCGCCCGCGGCGCCCAGCCCAATGGGGTCATCAGCGAGGAGCAGGCGGTAGCCGGGCGTGGCGGTGGGACAGGGCAGGGCTGGCATGGGCAGTGCTGGGGGACGGTCTGGGAGAGCAGCACAGCGGAGGGGCCAGATGGCGGGGGGCGCTGAGGGGTTCCGGTTCCGCCTGCGTCCCGGGCGTCCTCCCCGGCCTGAGGCTGGCAGGCAGGGCCTGGGTGGGGGCAGGACTGCGTCTGTCGTGGAGCGGCTCGGGCCTCGCGTGCCTCCTGCAGGGAGGGCCTGCTGGCGGGGCAGGCGGCTGCCTCGGAGGCACAGCCCGGGCCGGTGAGGATGCGCCGCATGGGGGTCCGGGATCTCGGTTCCCGGCGCTGCCGCTCTGAGCCCCTGCAGCGCAGCACACAGTGTGCCTGCAGCAACGCCTTCCTGCCCTGGGCCTGCGGGCGGGCGGCTTCCTGGCGTCGGCGGCCGTGTCCGTGTCCGAGAGGCAGGGCGTCTTCGGTGCCGGGGAGAGGAGAGCAGGAGCAGAACTCGGGGCGTGGAGGGTTTGGTGGGGCTCTGTCAGGAGAAGCGCCCGGCGCCCCAGCCGGCGAGGTGCCGTCCTGCCCGGCCTCCCCGTCCGGCGGCCCCCGCGGCCGCGCTGTCTTCCGCACGGGGTCTGAATAAGTCTTTTGTTCCATTGAGAAGATTAAGGGCAGTATGTGGTTGAAGAAATTTTAATGAAGCACCTAACAGAGCTATTATTCATTTTTGAAACAAGTTGCTGCGGTTACCATGGCAATGATCAGCCTCCGCCGAACGTTCTCGCTCCGGCGGCGGCGTCATTTCTCGGCGCGGCGGCTGGGGGAGCTGCGGGTCCGCGGGCCCGGCCTCCGGGAGCCTCGCCCGCGCCGCCGAGTCCAATCATTCAGGAGTGGATGTTGTAGGGACATAAAGCTTATAAGTCTAGTTTATCACATCTATCATTTAATTGTTCATGCAAGCCAGCTCTTCATGTAGCGATTTACAGTAATCTCGCAGAAATAACAGTTTTGTGTCACCGAGTGAATAATGCATGCGCACCGAGAGTGGAGCTCCTTGGAGGCCTGGCGCCCACACCCCGCTCCCCGCTCCCGGGAGAGGGAGAGCGCCAGGCTCCTGCCCGTGCCGAGCCCGGGGCTGGCCTGGCCTGCCGTCTGCGTGTCCGCGTCGCCGGCCCTCAGGACGGACACGCCGCGGCGATGTTGCCGGGGGACCGTGCACCTGGCTGCGGTGACGCTGCCGGCAGCAGCCTGCCCGGGAGCAGCGGGCAGCATGTTGCCCAGGCCGGAGGGCTGGGGCGGGGCAGAGCGGTGACACGGCAGGGCTGCGTCTCTGACACGCATCTGCGACCAGTTTGCTGTTTGCCGTGGGGCGTTGTGAGGTCAGCCGCGGGCGGCGCCCCCCGAGAGCGTGGAGGGCAGAGTGTGCCCGGGGCTCCCTGCCTGCCTGCCCACCCGCCAGCAGCCCACGGCCGTGATCTGGCGTGCGACCAGTGCGGCCGACACGCGGCAGCTGCTGCGGTTTTCAGGAGGACTCAGCGGGCACTGTCACGCTTGGCGTTTGCCCCGGGCCTGCCACCGCCTCCGGCCGGGGCTCGGCACCGGTGAGCCATGCTCTGCTCACGGTACGGGGAGGAGGCAGTCCCCGGGCGCGTGTCTGGGGCCCGCGTGTGTGTGTGTGGGGGCATCTCCGTGGCCAAGGAAGAGGCTCTCTCCTGGGGAGGCGGACCGAGCTTCCGGGGGGAGGGGAGCCGTCGTGGCCGCGGGAGAGAAGGCTGAAGCCCGCTGTCATGAAAAAGCCCAAGCTCAGGCCGAGGCGAGGCCCCGCCAGCCAGCCCCCGCCCCAGGCCTCACACCAAGGCCGCGCTGGCCTCCTGCCTCTTCCGTCCCTGGCTGAGGGGTCAGAGCCGGCCAGGCAGCGTGGCCCTCCCTCCGCATCCTGTGCCTCCGGGCGCACTCCCCAACCTGCTGTCCCCACACGCCGCTGGGGGGGCCTCCAGGAGGCGCCTCCCTTCCCAGAGTCGCCTGTGGGTCCCCCAGGCGGGCTGGGCGCGGGGCCCACCTTCGTCAGGTCAGGGAGCCAGTGGTCTGGCTGCTGGGCGAAGGCGGTGCGGTCTGGGAACCCATCTGTGGGGAGCCCCCTCGTATTTGGATAGCTGGGGGTTGGGTGGGCCCCCAGATACAGCAGGCATCTGTTTCGAGGCATCTGTTCTGCTTCAGGCTCTGGTCTGATGTTTAGATTTCCATGTATGAGGCCTGTCGTCAAGGCGCCACCACCCCGGGAGACAGAGAGGGGGTGTAGGGAGGAATTGGGGGCCGGCAAGTTCTGAAAGTCTGGGGAGCACGCTGACTGCTGGGGTCACGGACGCACCTCTGGGCTCGGCTGACATTGTGGCCTCTCCCCTTCCTGTCGCGCCGAGGTGGTCGCCGCAGGGACGTTGTGGTCTAGGCCTGCGCGGTCCTTGCCGTTATGGAGCCCTCTTCTCCTCACGCCCCCCCCCCCCATGTTCACATGATGTGGCGCGGGCAGATGTGGAGGCGCCTCCTTTCTCTTGGTCTTCGCTCCCGAGGCGGCTGCTGATGGGCCCCTCCTCATGTCTCCCGAGCAGACTTCTGAGCCCTCTGTCACCAGGTGCGTGAGAGGTCCCAGCCGCGGGGAGCCCTGGGTCTGCCGAGGGGTGCCCGCTCGTCCCAGGGAGGGGACGGGTGTAGAATGAAGGAAGTCTCCGCTCCAAATGGACTTCTGTATGCAGACATTAAAGCACTCGGGGCCCAGTGCAGAATTCGTGCACCTTGAAACTGGGGGCTGCGAGGCTGCAGGGGGCCCATCCTCCATGCCCCCGCCTGGCCCCGCCCACCGCCACCTCTGGTCCCCTGTCTGCTGGCAGCCCCGCTCCTGCCTCCGCTGCTCACACACGCTGATGGCGCGGGCCCTGCTCGCATCCGAGGTGCATGAGCGATTGGGCCGCCGCCAGCAGCCGGTGTGAGCGGGGCTGGTGCCCCAGTCGCCCCTCAGGAACAGGGGTGGGGGTGCAGGAGCCCTCGGGGCAGCAACCACCGCTCACACCGCTGACGGCGCTGAGCGGTCAGGACTGGCACCGGCCGCTGGCAGCAGGTGCGAGCAGCAGCTCCAGCTCCAGCTCCAGCAGCGGGTGCAAGGGGGGCCGTCGCCGACAGCAAGCGTGAGGGTGGCTGCCAGCCCTGATCACCCAGCAGGAGCAGGAGCAGGAGGAGAAGCCCTGAGGGGCGATCGGGGCGGCAGCTGCCCCTGGCACCTGCTGAGGCGCTGAGCCATGGGGGCCGACGGCGGGTGCGGGCAGCCGGTGTGCCGGGCGGGACCGTGGCACGCGGAGCAAAGAATTTCCAGGAACCACCAGAGTCTCGCCCCCACGACAGCACCGGCACCTCACCTCGGTCTGGAGCCCCCACTTACCTGGTCCGCCATCCACTGTGCCGACAACGCCCACGTCAGTGCTCTGCCGCCTGCCGCCGCCGCCCACCGTGTTCCACGCGCGCCCCCGGTGGTCGGCGCACATCACAGCGGCCAGCTGCCGGTTCTGCCGTCCGCCTGTTTGCGTGTTAGCCTTTCATTACATAGGGTTGAAGGGCCTGCGGTGTGTGGCGCGTGGGGAGTGGGTGGAGGGTGGTGTGTGTGCCCCGGCAGGCGGCATCATTGGCCGGCGCGTTGTCCCGCACGCCAAAGGGTTGCAGGTCCGATTCCCAGTCTGGGCACCTACCTGGGTTGTGGTTTGAACCCCCGTCAGGGCACACAGGAGGCAACCCATCCCTGTCCTCCACATCCCCCCACCCCCCTGTTTCTCTCTGAAATCAACAAAAACACGGGCTGGTAAAAATAAAGGCAGTGCGTGGGTGAGGCTCTGCGTGAGCCGAGCGGGCAGGCCTGCACGCTGTCCTGCCCGGAGCGTCTCCTGGGCGACAGTCGCTCTCGGAAGGAGGAGCGGCGGGGAGAGTGGACTGGATGTAGGAAGCGTTTGCTCGGTCTGCGTGTGGGAACAGCAGGTTGGGGAGTGTGCTCAGAGGCACAGGAAGCGGAGGGAGGGCCACGCTGCCCGGCCGGCTCTGACCCCTCAGCCAGGGACGGAGGAGGCAGGCCGGCACGGCCTTCGCGTGAGGCCTGGGGAGGGGGCCTGCTTGGCTCCGGGTGCCGGTCCGTCCCGGCTGTCCTGGCCGGCGAGGAAACGGCGGGCAGTCTCCCCAGCGCCCTCTGCCCCGGCTGGTCGGGGGCTCATCCGCTGGTGGGAAGACACGCCCCTGGGGAGGGCGAGGGACGGGTTCAGAGGCACTTGGGGTGCAGCCGCTCCTGCCAGCGAGCGCCCTCTGCAGCCCACTGCCCTCGGTGTCCAGTGGAAGACATGGTGGCCCTGGGGCTCGGCCGCGGGCTGGGGGCTGGGCAGAGCCCACGCTCTGTGGTTCTTTCTTGGATCCGCACCCAAACCGAGCGCGTGCAGGAGGAGAGCCCGGGCTGGCCGGAGCCGGGTGCTGCTCATCCCTCAGCTGGGAAAGGGGTGGGGACTGCCCTCGGCGGACTCTCCCTGGAGGTGAATGCCCGGCACAGGCCTGGGCCCGGCGCCCGCGGTGCCCCAGCTCTGGGTCCGGCCCCTCCTTCACCTCCTTCTCCTCCTCCCCCTCCTTCCCCCCCGCACCCGCCCCCTGCCGGCGCAGGCCTCCGCGCGCTCTGCCCGGGTGCATTCCGGGCTGCCAGGTCTGCAGCGCTGTGTCTGCCTGGTCATTGTGGAGGCCGTCCTCCCCGCTCCCCCTCGTTCCCCTCCCCTGCTGCCCCCATTTACGGGCCTGCCCAGTCCGCCGTGATCCTCTGCCCGTCCATGGACGTGCCTCCGTTGTGTGCCAACGCCTGGACTGGCAGGAGGACCGGAGGAGATGCGGCTTCCAGGCAGGTCAGACTCGGCACAGCAGGGCCTTCGTCACGGCTCCTGACACTCGTTCCCCTCCGCGCCATCAGACACGGCCGCGGGTGACGTGCTGCAGGGGAAGCCGTGTGCGGGCCGACAGCAGGACACTGCTGCCCGTCAGAACGCATGCCCCGCGTCCCCGCTTCCTCCCCACCCTCCCCTTTGGTCTCAGGGACCCAGGATGTGCTCGCCCTTGTGCTACCCTGGCACCTGCGACGGCGCCCTGGCACCGGCTGGCCACGGGCCGGTTCCTCCTGTCGCTCTGATGTGGTTGTTGGTCATGTCCCCTGTGCTTACGGTAGGCCACCCTGCCTGCTCGTAAGGAGGCGGGGCTCACCTGTCACGTGACCTCCTCCATGGCGCTCCATAGACCCCCCCCCCCCCCCCCCCCCCCCGGGTTGGCGGCCCATCACTTCCCAGGTGTGGGCTTCCAGGTGGTTCCCCTCCTCCGCGTCTGTGCCGCCGGGCTGCGGGGGTGCCCCAGCCCCTGTGCGAGGGCCCTGTTGGGGTGCAGGCAGACCTGAAACCAGGCACAGCGTGTGCACCAGAGGAGGAGGGGGGAGGCCTTGCACGGTGAAGTGGCAGGTGGGGAGCAGGCGGGCCCCCAGTCTGTTGTGATTGGCAGTGAGCGGACGCCCAGGTGGAGTGGGGGCTCGGGCATGGAGCCCGCCTGACGGCCCTACATGTGGCCCGGGGCTCCCGGCCAGGCCTCGACTGTCCCGCCTTTCCCTGGGCCGCCTCTGTGCCCGCCCCCCGCCGCCTCTGTGCGGGCACCGGGGCCTCCGAGGGGCCGGGCGCTCTTGCTCTGCCCTGCGCTTAGCTCGCAGCTCCCCCAGCCCTCACTGCTCCTCGCCCCCAGGCTCTTCCGGCTTTCCCGCTCCCCCCAGCTTCCGGCCTGCGGCTCCTCAGCCAGGAGCGCTGTCCAGGGGGCCGGCCCACTCCCTGTGCCAGAGGGTGCCCGCGGAGAGCTGGGAGATAGCGCCTCCTTCCTCCTTCCAGGGGCTCCGGGGGGCGGGGGCCGTGCGGGCGTCGTGAGCAAGGGGAACGCCAGCCAGAGCTCCTGGGCACTCCGAGTCCTCCTGGGCGTGGAGTCCGTGTCAGGGAACCTCGCAGCGTCAGCGCTGCCCTTGCTGACCGGCCGCCGCCGGCTGGGCCAGGAGATGGAGTGGCTGCTGCGGGCTCCGTGGCCGCACTGCGCGCAGCCGGGGGCTCTCCACCGCAGACGCAGGCTGCGGCCTGTCCTCAGGCTGGCTGAGCGCTGGCGGGAGAGGCCCTCGAGCTTTTGATGCGGAGGACTGGTTTTTAGCAGCCGCGCCTGCTCGTCATTAAAGGCACCGTCAGCCGCGGAGCGACGGGCTGCAGCGAGCGCGGAGAGACCGGGAAGGACGCTCAGTGATTCGCGCTCTGCTGGCGGCTGCGCGGGAAGCGCGTCGGTGCGCTTTGCTGCCCGGCTGCACGCGTTGAACCGCAGTTTTCCTTAGGCATGGGGCGTTTCTGGACTTCCTGTGAGTGACAACAGGCAGAGCTAGCCTCGTCCTTATTCTCAGACGTGCCGGCTGGCCTTGTAAAGTGTGTGAACAGCACTGCAGGGACCGTCTGTGTGTGAGCGTCGTGTTTGGAGGATGCTTTGAGGGTGTGAGGACTTCTCATTGAGGCTTGGAGAGGAGCTGGAGGCGGCTTCCGGACTCGAGTCACCGAATTGCCTTCATTCTGCCTGCGTGGTGGGGGCTGGCACATTCCCTGCGTTCTGCGGGCCTCCCTGGCAGGTGCGTGGGCATCCCTGGGGCATGGCGTCCTCGGAGCAGGTGTGGTGTGCCGCCTGTCAGTCCACAGCCTCCCCCGGAGAAACGGAGACCCCCTCTGTCCCTGCAGGCCTTGGCCAGGCCTGTGTCCGTCTCCTGAAGGCGGGGCCCCAGGGCTGTCCTCACTCTCCGCCTCCTGCCACCGTGGGGTGCGGGCCCTCCAGGTTCCAAGCTGCCCCTCCCCTGTGCGGGGCCACCCACGGTCCTCAGCCCTGATCTGATCCCCGTGCGCCCGATCCCTGCTCCCCGCAGCGGGGCCCTGGCCCGGACCCACCGTCCGGGGCAGCTGGTGGGAGGGAGTCTTTAGAAACTCCTTGTCCGGACTCTGCTGTCCTCAGTGAGAGAGAGCCCACGCTGCAGGGCCCAGCTCGCTGGCTCTGGGTGTTGGTAGAGCTGTGTAACGTCACTCCCTAAACTTTCCATCTCCGAACCCCGGGCCCGCCCCGCCCCAGGCAGCACACACCTGCTCTCCGCCTGCACACCGGCCTCCTCTGACATTGCGTGTCCCCGGGAGCGCGGCACACGGGCCGCCTGCGCTGGCCGCTGCCCCAGCGCCTCCTTGTGCAGGTTCACCGTGTCGTAGCGTGCGTCCCCGTGCTTGACTTGTGTCTGAATAGCATCCCGCCGTTGGGGTGGCCACGTCCCCCTCCTCCACGTGCCCGCCGGAGGGCAGGAGAGCCGGACGCGGCGCTCCGCAGACTGGGCAGCTGTGATAAAGGCGGGGGAAGGCCGCGCAGACATCAATCCGGAGAAAACTCGTTTGCTTATAATAACGTCAGAGAAGGTAAACAGCAAGACAAAGGCTTTTATTAGAGACAGAGGATGTTTCATAGCGATAAAAGGTTCAACTCATTAAGTAGATAACATCTCTCGGAGTGTGCGCGCCCCTCATAATCCAGGTGCACGATGCGTGAAGCCGGCATCGACCGGGAGAGAGGGATGGGCACCTTCCCCATCAGAGGCCGGCGTGGAACTGCATCCGAGCGATGGATAAACGCGCCTGCTGGAAATCAGTAGATGAGAGCGAGACGAGCAGCCTGCTCACCCCCCCTCCCCGGGGACGCACTGAGCGAGAAGGCACACCCACCGCTGGGGGACCCGCCGTCCTGTCACCAGGCCGAGGAGGGAGCACACAGCTCCGAGGGCCCCAGGTCATCTCCCCAGAGGTTGTCAGAGGTCAGGCCGACGGTGAGATCCCTGGAAACCCTCCGGTACCGGGACCTTTGTCAGCAACACACTTCCGTAAAGACTCCGGCTCAGAGAAGCACGGGAACATGGAGAACACGTTGAATTGAGTGATCACCACCGCACATGGCAGGGTGTGTCTGCTGCACCTGAAACACGCGTGGAGGGAGGTGGGTACGAGCGGAGCATCGGGGCTGCTGGTCATCATCACAGCTGCCCCTCAGGAAGCTGGGAAAGGGGGAACTCAGCCAACCAACGGAAGAGGGAAGGGGGGGGCCGGGCGGGAGTCAGGGACCTGGAAGGTGGAGGAGGACGGCGGCTCAGCAGCGTCTCGAGGAGCTCCGGGAAAGGCCATGAAAACGTGGAGTCAGCCCGATGAAAGCAAAAACAGAGGCAGCCAAAGCCTGTTTGGCTCAGTGGATAGAGCGTCTGCCTGTGGACTGAAGGGACCCAGATTAGATTCCGGTAAAGGGCATATGTCTTGATTGCGGGCACATCCCCACTGGGGGGCGTGCAGGAGGCGGCTAATGGATGTCTCTCTCATCGATGTTTCTAACTCTATCCCTCTCCCTTCCTCTCTGTAAAAAAATCAATAAAATATATTAAAAAAAAAATAACAGGCACACAGCCAGCATTGGGCGTGGTGAGAGACAGCACTGCAGATCCGCAAGCAGAAAGCCCACGGGATGTTGCATGTCCACGCCCAAGGGTTCGAGGGCACCCCTGGAACGGACACACGCCGGGAAGCCAGGCCTGCCTGGTGGAGGGACACAGAGGGAGGGAACAGCGTCAGTACCCTCAGTCCATCTGAAAAGTCACAGCCAAACACCTTCCCGGAGAGCGTCCGGTCAGAGGCGGCACTCGTGCACTGGATGCTCACAGCAGGAGCGACGCCAGAGCCCGGCACCAGCTCACGGACAAGCTGTGGGACCGAGAACGTAGAGACGGAGCTCTCGGATGAACACAGACACGCGGCCCATTGTAGTGGGCCTGGCCGTGACCCCGGGGGGGTGGGGGGTGGGCTCTGGGCCTGGCAGTGCCCCCAGGGAATGGACTTTGGGCCTGGCCGTGCCCCCTCCCTCCCACGGCCTGTGTGCCCAGGGACGTGCTCCGAAGTGGCGCTCGCTCGCTCAGCGGGCCGGGCTCCCTCCTCTGCAGTCTGAGTAACCCGGCCTTTCTCCGGGGCCTTTCTCCGGGGCTGGCGTCCACGCTCGTCCAGCTCCGCCCACGCCTCTTCCCTGTGTTGGCTGTGCCGCTGGTGGTGCTGGGTCTGGCCGCCGTGCTGACTCGGAGCCCGGTCCGCTGTCTCCCGGTGCTCGGCCTCTCCCCCGGCTTCCCCCTGCGAGGGGAGCAGCCCCTCACCTCCCACCCCGCACCTCAGAGGTTTCCCAGCCGCGAGGCAGCCTCTCGGGAGCCCAGCAGCATGCTCTCCTCTCACTGCCTCCTTCCCGGGGTGGGAGGGAGGCGTGACCCCAGGTTCTGGGGGACAGGTGGGCGGGCGAGTGGCCCCGGGTGGCTGCACCTGACCCCTGTGAGGGCTTTCCCCAGCGGCCCCGGTCAGCACGCAGGAGAGCCACGCTCCCCGGGTGACCCACGCGTGTGTCCTTCCTGAGCAGCTGCTGTGTCGTGGTCTCTCGTGGATCCCTGGTCCGTACCCACACGTGAGCTGCGTCTGTGGTACAAAACCCTCTCTGTGCCGGCAGGTCGTAGAGCGGACAGACCTGGGGAGAGGGTCCCCTGGCCCCGGCACTGGCCGTCCGCTGCCTCATCTCCCGGCAGGGGCACGCCCGATGGACCCGCCCCTCTGTGACAGCTCCCTGGTACCGCTGCTGTGGTAGATGCCCTCTTACCGACGGCCGGGTCCCCGGTCTGTGGTCTCGTCCCTGAGGAGACGGCTGCAGGGACCCGGGGCCTGAGGCCTCTGGGCTCCCATCCCCCACGGCGTCCGAAAGGCCCCTCCCCTAGGAAAGACTCCTCCCCCAGGAGAGGCCCCTCCCCCGGGAAAGGCTCCTCCCCCAGGAAAGGCCGCTCCCCCAGGAAAGGCCCCTCCCCCAGGAAAGGCCCCTCCCCCGGGAAAGGCTCCTCCCCCAGGAAAGGCCCCCCCCCCCAGGAAAGGCCCCTCCCCCAGGAAAGGCCCCCCCCC
>JAAGEH010000414.1:127694-150362 GCA_011751065.1 Lasiurus cinereus | reverse complement strand
CCTCCCCCAGGAAAGGCCCCTCCCCCAGGAAAGGCCCCTCCCCCAGGGCCTGCCTGCGCCTTCCTCAGGGAACGGCTGTGAAGAGGACTTGCTGCCGGAGCTGCTGCCCAGTCCTCTCTGCCGACCGGGCTTGTTCGGCTGTGGGACTGGGCACGTGAGGCTGGCACTGCTTTTGTCGATCGTGTGACCGAGGCTGTCCCCGCCTTCTCTGTTCCGTGTTACCCGCCGCTCCCAGCTGTCAGTGCTTCTGGATGTAAAGGGAAGACACCTGCTTCAGGGTCAGGGGGCCGAGTGGCTGCACCTGCACTTGGCAGTGTGTGTCTGGCCACGCAGGGCATGTGCGTGGGACTCGGAGACACGGGGCCAGGCAGGGTTCAGGGCCGTCCCCTGTCCCTCCTGTCCCCTGTGCCTCTCCTGCCCCACCCTCCACGAGTCCGCACCGTGGGTTTGTAGGCAGCAGGGACTGTGCATCTGTCCACCCCGTGTGGTGCACGCAGCCTGGCACCCCCTTAATCAGCGCCCACGGCCCTCTCCCCAGTTTCCCCGCAGCTAGCCCCGAAAGCGCCCACACAGCCTTCTCCGCAGCAGAGGGGCGCTGTGGCTAGAGGAGGAGGACAGCCTCACTGGGGGGGGGGCGCGGAGGGGGGGAGTTGGGGAGAGGCAGTGGCCGGGGAGCGGAGGCAGAGAAGGCAGTGAGACGGGGAGGGGGGGCCTCGCCTGTCTGGGGGAGCTGGGACCGGGTGCATTGGCCAGCACGTCCCCGGAGCGGCCCGTGCGCCCGGTGTCGCTGCCTGTTCGGCGCTGAGGGTCCATCACGGAGGTGCCCATCACGGAGGTGCCTCGCTTCACGTGTGGGCTCCCGGCCCGGCGTCCTGGCTGGCTAACCCGTGTCCCTCGTCTCTCCCACCCGCAGAGGAGCTGCGGAGGCTCAGCTGGTCCGGGATCCCGAAGCCCGTGCGCCCCATCACCTGGAAGCTCCTCTCGGTAAGTGTCCCATCGCGGGCCTGCTGGTCTCCGCCTTTCCGTGTCCACCCCCTCCCCGTGAGGGCGGCCCCTCTAGTCCGTCCATCACCCCCCCACCCCTCGTGAGGGCGGCCCCTCTCATCCGTCTGTCACCATGCCCCCCATGAGGGCGGCCCCTTGTCTGTCCCCCGACCCCTGTGAGGGCGACCCCTGGTCTGTCTCCCGACCCCTGTGAGGGCGGCCCCTCTCATCCGTCTGTCACCATACCCCCCATGAGGGCGGCCCCTTGTCCATCCCCCGCCGTGAGGGCGGCCCCTGGTCTGTCCCCCGACCCCTGTGAGGGCGACCCCTTGTCTGTCCCCCCGTGAGGGCGGTACTTCCGTCCCCCCGTGCCTGACCGATGCGCCCGCAGCGCTGCTTACTGATGGGAACGCTCTGGCTGTGCGCTCGGCCTGCTGCGTGGCTTGTGCTTTTGCCTCAGCGTTTCTCTCAGTCTCCCTTTCCTTCCGATGAGGTTCGAGCTCCTCGGGAATTGGGGGGTGTTCGGGGGAACACGCCGCTGGGCCCTTCACGCAGTTTGCGTAGCAGAGGATGTGGGCAGGTGTCACACGGTGCCAGCGTCCTGTTCCTTTTCCGTCGGTGCCCGCCCTGGGGTCATGGTTAGGTCCTCTGCCTGCTGCCGAGGGAGGGGCCACGGGCGCCCCTGGGCCCGGCTCTCCATCCGGTGCCTGGTCGGCCGCAGGGGCTTGGGAACACTGACACCGAGGCTCCCGCAGGTCCCGGGTGCCCAGCTTGGACTGCTGCTCCAGGACCTGGGCTCCGGGCCAGGGCCGGGCTGGGCCGGGCTGGGCCGGGCTGAGCAGCCGCTTGGGGGGTGAGGTGCCTGCCGGGAGTGGCCTGGTGGTCCCGGGACTCTGCGGAGGGCTGGGGGCGCTCTGTCCCGTCTCTTCTGCCTCCGGGACCACGGGCTCAGCCCTGAACCGATGGAGACGTCACCATTCACCCCGCTCACTAGGACAGCAGCAGCCCGTGTCCACGAGCGCGACCCTGTGCCCAGGCTCGTGGCCGGAGGGCTGTTCCCGCCGTGTCCACGACCCGCCCGTGCCGTGGTCCGGTGGCTGTGGACGTGCTGTCCTCAGAGACGGGGGCCCTGGGCCTGAGTGAGGGACACGAGAGACCCCCCTGCTGCCGGGGAGCCCCCGTCCGCGCCCCTGGCTGAGGCTCACGTTCGGGCAGGCGGGCCCTGTGCACAGTGTAAACTCTGGGGGACGCACAGATCGGGTCCTTTTCCAGGAATGTTCCAGAAGCCTCAGCACAGCTGGTGAAGCATGCCGCCTCGCTGCCAGTAGAATGGTTAGAGGTCGGAGCCCGGGCGGTTTGCAGGGGCCGCAGGGGGCTGGTGTCGGTGTCGCCGGCACCGCTTGGCCCCGAGTCCCTGCGCGTGTTGGCTGACATTTGTGATTGGTGTTTTTGCCGCATGCTAATACGGCAATTACGTCTCCTGTCACTCTGCGGTTTAGGATTCATCCCGTGCTTGCAGATCCGTCATTTGCATAATTTCCAGTTTGGCTTAATTACCTAAAGGCCTCCACTTGCACATGTGTGTTTTCCTTCAGGAACGGGAGCGTCGGGAGGAGGGGGCTCTCATTACCCGGGGTGGCGTGCGTGCCTCTGAGAACTTGTGTTCCAATAAGTGGAGTTAAGATCTGGGGGAGAGGGAGGAGCCCCCGCCTGCGGGCAGTGGGAGGCCGGTCCACGTCCGGCCTCCCCAGTGGCCCGCAGCCCTGGTGGCCGGCCCTCGGCCTCGCACCGTCTGGGAGACGCGGGGCCGGCGGGGACCGCACTCACCTCCTCTGCCCCCCCTCCCCCCGCAGGGCTACCTGCCTGCCAACGCGGAGCGCAGAGCCGCCACGCTGCGCAGGAAGCGGGAGGAGTACTTCGCCTTCGTGGAGCGCTACTACGACTCGCGCAACGACGAGGGCCACCAGGACACCTACAGGCAGGTGGGCTGTGCTCCGTGCCTCGGGCCCCGCCCCCTCCCTCCGTGTCCCCGCGGGCCGGCCTGTGTCCCAGTGGCCAGTGCCCGTGGACAGGCGATGGCTCTGTGGTCCCCGTGGCAGAGAGCGCTGAGTTATCACGTCTCCGAGAGGCCAGCGTGCCTGGGCTGTGCCGCCAGCCGCTCCACCGGCTCTCAGCGGTCCCCCGCCCGGCCCGGCTTCTCCCGACCGGGGTCCCTGTCGAGCCCTTCCTCGCGGAGCCCCGCCTCCAGGTGAGGGAAGGAGCCTTGTCCCTCCCCCGAGGCTGCCAGCCCTCTGGGTGTGTGGAGAGCTGGCACCGCGCTCCGCCAGTGATGGGGACTCCTGGACGTGTCTGCCCCGGGGGCGGGTGCAGGAGGCTCCGGGGAAGGGCCGCTCCCTCGGGGAGGAGGAGGAAGAGGAAGAGGAGGAGGAGGAGGAGGAGGAGGAGGAAGAGAACTTGGGGCAGGAAGGCCTCTCCCGCCCTCCAGGCGCCCTCTGCCCCTGGCCCAGCTGCTGCGCGGAGCCTGTCCGGCACTCGGGCACATGGGCGGCTCCCAGGCCTGGCACTGCCCCTGCCACGCAGGAAGCGGTTTGGGCAGAAGGCGCTTGCTCAGGGTGGATAGCACTCCTCTCCTGGCAACTGAATACCCCCCCACCCCCTTGTGGGTCTGAGAGAAGAGCTGGCTTTGATGGTGTTTGAACACGTTTTGATCTATTTTTATTTAAGAAAAAGACTCCGGCTGTGATGCTGGCATCTCTCCGGAGGGTGCAGAGGCTCCTTGTGTTGGGAGCTCATGGGGGGTGAGGAAGGGGGAAGGGGCGGGGAGGGCGGCATTCAGTCGCCACGAGAGGGACAGCTCCGCCTGGTGGCCGGGCCCAGGCTGGGGCGGGAAGCCGTCCCAGGTCCCCTCCAAGGGCGGAGCGGGGACCTGAGTTCATCATGGTGCAGGTGGCCCCTTGGCCGGCCGGGCTGAGTCCCTGGTGGTGGTGGTGACCGCTGCCCGTGTGGGATGTTCGGGGTGTGGGTGCCGGAGCCGGCTGCCGCCAGCTCGCGCCCTGACGCCGTCTTGGCTGCTTCCTGAGCCGCGCGTGTCCCTCTGCGAGTGGGACTTCCCTCCTCTCCTGTGGGGCCGGGAGCCTCCAGCCTGCCTGTGGCGGTGCCTGGGTCCCCAAGGCCCTGCGACGTGGAGGAGGGTGGCCTGGTTCTGGAAGCGCTGTCGCGCGGAGCTGCGGTGCTGCTCGGTGCGTCCCCGTGCAGCCGAGGTCGCCGCTGGCTAATGGCCGTGCGCCGCGCTGCCGGGTGGCCGCGGCCTGCCTGTCCTCTCCCCACCCTGTCCTCTCCCCACCGCCGCTGCTCGGTGGGCCGGCGAGGCCAGCGTCGGGAGCACATGGCCCGGCAGCGCCCGCGGCCAAGCTTGTGAACGCCGGGCCGGTTGCCATCCTGTCTCTCCCTCCAGATCCACATCGACATCCCGCGGATGAGCCCTGAGGCGCTGACACTGCAGCCCGCGGTGACCGAGGTGAGAGGGCGGCCCCTCCCCGCAGGGTCCCAGGCTGGGCGCGGCGCACGCTCTCCCGTGGGCAGGCCGGGTCCCCCAGGCTGTGCGCCTGGCATCGCTGACGGGCGCTCACGCTCAGGCTCTGAGGGAGCCACTGTGGCACGTGTTTCGTTTCTCCGGCCGTCACGGGAGGGCAGTTCACGTTGTCAGGGGAAGTGCATCCGATGCGTCCGCCGCGCTCACTGTTCACCACCGCGGCTCCATTTTTTCCAGATCTTCGAGAGGATCCTGTTCATATGGGCCATCCGGCACCCTGCCAGCGGCTACGTCCAGGGCATCAACGACCTGGTCACCCCCTTCTTCGTTGTCTTCATCTGCGAGCACGTGGGTAAGAGCACTGCCTGCCTCTTCCCTGCAGCCAGGAACCCCGACTGCTGGCCTTGCTGGGGGGGCGGGGGGGTGGCACATGGAGGATCCACTGAGCGCGTCACGAAGGCGAGCGGCAAGAGGAAGCGTGGTTTTCCCGCCACTGAGGCCAGCACGCCACCGCCACGTCGGTGCCTTCCTTCCGGTGACGCGCGAGGGGTGTCATCTCTGTGGGCCCCTCCATCCTGTATTCGCTTGTTGTCGTTGCGTGTTCCTGGCCAATCCGTGCCGATTCCCTGGGTCCCGTCCCCGCAGCCGGAGACGCCGGCTTCCTGGAGGCCGGGACGCGGTGGCCATGTCACCGAGCCCCGGGCATCTCATGCCCCTCGTGAGGTCAGAGGGGCCTTCTCACCGCTCCCTCCCTCCCTCGTCTCCCGCCGCGGCAGAGGCCGCAGGAGGCCGGCCGGGCCCCCACTCGCCGCCAGTGGCCGCTCTCACCACGCTGGGCAGGGGCCCCGGCAGCAGGCGTCAGGGCTGTCGTTGCGGAGGGCCACGGAGGTGTGTTGGAGAACTGGCGCGTGTTAGCTAGACCGCTGCATTACCGCGGTGAATAGTTCGTCCTGGCTGCTGGGCCGCTGTCGTGCGGGAGCCTGGCGGTCGGAGTGCGGCTGCTGGCCCAGCAGTGGGTGGGCCGGAGGGCGTGGACGTGGCGCTGAGGCTGCAGGAAGCAGCTGGAGGGGAGCGCGAGCGTCTGCCGCGGGGACGGGCTTGGGGTGGAGGCCGCTGTGGGGTGGAGGCCCCGGGGCCGCTGGGAACCGGGCTGGTGGCTTGTCCTGACCACCCCCCCCCTCCACCCCGGGGTTCCGGGCCACGAGGCGGGTGGAGTTTGGCTCCGGGACCTGACGCGGCTGCCCGCCGCCCGCTGCAGGCTCTGTGCGGAGGAGCCCGGACCTCGAGTGAGTGGGTGCGCACACGAGGCGCACAGGGCCCTGTGCCAGGGCGCGGAGCGAGCGGCAGGTCCTGCCGGGACCGTGCCGTTCCTCTCAGGAATCGCAGCCCGGCCTCCTCGGTGTGAGGGGCACAGGCCGGAGCCACGGGGTGTCAGCTGGGAGCGCTGTTCTCCCATCTTCCTGCCCTGCCCTCAGGGGCCCCTGCCCAGCGGCTCCTCCCGCCCTCGCTGCTGCTTCCACTTTAAAACCCGGTGATGCGCACGCGTCCCTCACGGCTTGTGAGACGGACCGCGCCTGCGGTGTGCCTGGTCGCTGGTGCCGGTTCCTCTCCTCGCCCCGCCCCGGCGTGGCAGCCCCTGGCACGGGGCATGTGTTCCATGAGCATCGCTCTGGGCATGAGGGAGGCCAGTCTGCCCCTGAGCCAGGTGGTTCCCGGGAGGCGCTGTGTGTCGCTCGGGCATTCCCACACTGTTCTCCCGCAGCCTCCGCGGGGACATGCTGAGCACAGGCATGGGGTGAGGTGGTGGGGAGGGGAGAGGGGCAAGCGCCCGACAGACGCCCGCTGTGGAGGGCGGCGCCTCTCGTCTCTGGTCTTGGCAGCCGCCGCTTGCGCCGAGTGCCCCTCCTGCAGCCTGCGGGCGGGCAGGTGCGCATGCTCTGCATCCTGTACCCGCTGCCCTGCAGGGTCACGCGTGGCTTGGGGGGCGTCTTGCCTCCACCGGCTCCCTTTGGCCCTTCGTTCCCGTGTCTCCGTGGGTCCCGCCAGGCTCGGCCTCTGAGCCCGCGGGGCCTCCTCTGGGCTGCGGGTGGAGGGCAGATGGGCTCCAGCTTCTGCCTGCAGGCTCCGCGGGGCACGTGGTCCCAGCGGCCGGAGCTGGCCGGGCGGAAGGAGGACACCCCCCGGCCCGGGGCCCGCGCTGGGTTTCCGGACCTGCCCTCCTCTCTGGGCCGTGCGCCCGGGCCTGTGCGTGGCCCCACGGGGCCTCGGTGAGCGGGGAACACTGTGGGCCGGGTCCCGCTCCGTCTCTCTGTGCGGGTATTTATGTGTATACAGCTCTGCTTTGTTCCCGTCTGACCTTGTGGCGTAGGCTTGCCCTGTGCTGTTACAAGCCTTTGTCAAGGTCACTTCTGCTCTCGCACGTAGCGTTCTGTGGAGGTGATGAAGCCTGATTCATGCAGCCGGTCCACGGCTGTGCAGTTTTGAGGTCCCCCCCCCACCCCAGGGCGTGATGTAGTTTTTAAAGCCAGTACTTTTCCAACAGTGACTGTCATCTTCCTTTTAACTATGTTAAATTCAATTTAAAAATAAGAAGCATTATCCCGTCACCCTGAATTGCACAGTTTAAGCAGAGCATCATATGTTAGTTTTCCAAATGTTTCCATCGTAGTAAAAAGGAAGAAGCCCCCCCAATCCCTTATTGAAATTCAGACTCAGTTCTGGGGGCGCTCCGGACCCACACCTGCAGAGACTGACGTGGGCGGGGCCCCGTGGGGGCGGGAGGAGCGTGGAAGGTGGGGTGTTTTATAACGATGCTCCTCCTCTGCATGGGTAAGGCCAGACGTGCCTTCATGTGCCGCTTCCTCTTAGAATAACCACTGAAGTCGGCGTGGCACGGGCTGGAGTGAACAGTGCGTGCACTTAGGGCCGTGGACATGTATTGTGTTTCCTCTCTGTACGTCAGCATCTCAGAAGCAGGGCTTGTGTTTCAGTGTGTTGGTTCGCCCGGAGAAGACGTGCCCGGTGCCGGCGGAGCCTGGTGGGCACTGGCCTCGTCCTCTGCCCGCTGGCGAGGGAGGGAGGAGACGGGACCCAGCAGGGAGCCCGTCAGCCCGTGCCAGCCCGGCAGCCGCTCTCCTGAGCGTGTCCGTGATCGGAGGGGAACGTGGGCCGGGAGTGACGGGAGGGAGGGAGGGAGGGCTTTTCAGCAGGTGGTGCTGGGACCTCAAGAGATCCACACGCGAACAGCTCACGTCCGTCCTCGCCGTCCACCGCAGACCAAGCCGAGTGGGCAGACGAGGAGTCAGAGCTGACCCGGCCCTCCTGTAAGATGCCGCGGGTCCGGGTCTACAGCCAGGCGAGGCGTGGTGTGGAGGGGTGACACCGCAGGCAGGCCCACCGCGCCCGATGCGAGCTCCCTCCACGATGTACCTGCAGAGAGGGGAAGCCAGCGCCCCACGTGGCTGCTGAGAAGCTGCTTCTCTAACACACGGCGAGCGCCTGCCACTCCAGCCCCTCGTTGGAAACGGGCGGAGCCCGTGGGTAGTCGTTTCTTTAAAGAAATACACAGCCAAGACCAGTTTGGCTCAGTGCATAGAGCGTTGGCCTGTGGACTGAAAGGTCCCAGGTTCGATTCCGGTCGAGGGCATGCACCTTGGTTGCGGGCACATCCCCAGTAGGGGGCGTGCAGGAGGCGGCTGATCGATGTCTCTCTCTCTCATCGATGTTTCTGACTTTCTATCTCTCTCTCTTCTCTGTAAAAAATCAATAAAATATATTAAAAAAAAAACACACAAGCCGCCACTCAGCACAGGAGAAGGCACTGCCGTTAACCAGGAGGGTGCGACCCCGAGCCTCGCCCAGAGACCCCTCGCGCCCCCGGGGACGGCCGTGCTCACGCAGAGGAGGCAGGGCCGCGGGGAACCTGGGGCCTGGCCGTTGTGGCTGTACGCGGTGCAGCGGCTTCGGCAGGCGCCTGGCGCTCCAGCCCGCGCAGGTCCTGGTTGTGTGGGACCAGCGGCTGGCACAGGTGGCACCGAGCAGCCCACGGCTCCAGAGTGGGTGGTGTGAGGAAAGGGTGCTGCCCCCAGACGGCAGGGCGCCCGTCCGCGGCAGGGAGGGACAGGCCGGCCTGCCCCACGCTCTAACGCGACGAGTCTCGGCACCCCGTGCTGGTGACAGCCGCTCACAGAGGGCCGCACGGTCCGATCCCGGCCACGGGGAGTGTGCGGAGCGTCCCGGAGCCAGCGGGCGTGGGTGCCGAGCGGGGTCGCGCGTGTGAAGGGGAGCCAGGCCTTCGGAGAGAGGGCCTCCTCCGCGAGGTGGACCCCACTAGGGGGTGCCGGTGAGGGCGCCACGGGCCCTGCCCCTGCCCAGGATCGGGCCGCACATGGCAGGTCTCAGGAATTCCACGGCCCCTTTCCCAGGGGAGGACGTCAGCCAGGGTGGGGGGGCGCCCTCAACCGAAGGCTTTGGAGACTCTTATCTCCCCCCTCCCACCTTGCAGGCTCGCTCTGGATTTCTGTCGCACAGTGTCCGTGGTGAACGCTTCCTTTATTAAATACGTTTTTATTGGTTTCAGAGAGGAGAGGAGAGGGAGCGAGAAAGAAACATCAGTCTTGGTCGGCTGCCTCCGGCACGCCCCCCACTGGGGATGGAGCCCGGGACCCGGGAGGGGGCTGAGGACGGCCTCAGGGCTGCTCTCACCGCAGCGGGTGGAGTGGCCGCTCCCGAGAAGCCGGGCAGTGGGAGGCTGGGCTCTCAGGCGGCGGGAGCCGGGCCCGGACGTGGACCAGGTAAAGGCGCGCTGAAAGGTCTTGCTGGGAAGTATGGACCCACCGCCGTGTTCACCAGCCCTGGCTCCTTCAGATGACCCCGCGTTCCCATCCATGGCACACGCACTGTCTGAGCGGCTCTTCACAACGCACAAAAAAGTGGGAAACTGGGCCCCTGAATGGTTTGCCCCAAAACAAGGAAAGTTCTATTGGGACGGTACCCACAAATCACCTGAAAGATGGGGAATGGGTGGCTAGTGATGGACGGGACTTTGAGTAGAGCACTTTGATGTTTCTGTGGAAATCCCCATGTTTTCTTTGGTTGAAAACCGCGTTATTCCCCGGCGCACCTGGTACCGCTCTACCCGCGCGTGGTGCCAGGCCGGCTCATCGCTCTCCCAGGAGCTTCCCCCCTCTGGGAAGCCTGGGCTTCCTTGGGGGAGGCCAGTGCCATGGCCTCTCCATGCAGCGGCCACGTGTCCCGGCTCCTCGTGGGGGGAGTGGGGTGCCCCTCCCGGGTCTTTGAAGCCCGCCCTCAAGGAAGGCAGGCCGCGTTGACTTGGTGATGAGTGATGCACCTTGAGCAGGGAGGGGGTGTGAGAGGCTGCTTCTGGGCAGCGGCCCCGCGTGCAGTGAGCCCGGCTGGCTGAGGCCTCCACCCCTGCCCCCCGGAAGGCACAAGCTGGAGGCCGCAGGGGAGGAAGGGCAGGTGCCACAGTCTGTCCCACGTCCTGCCTGTGCCCGTCGTCCGTTCTCACCGGAAGTGCCTGCCGGTCCGCGTCCTCTCCTCCTGGCTCTGCTGCAGCCCTGCCCAGGCGGGGGCCGGGCTCGGACACAGCCCTGGAGGGGAGGGGGGGATCCCAGCAGCCCCCCGTTCGAGTCACTGCCTTCACTCCCATTCATCTGCGCCCCTCCCCCCCAACCCCTAGCCCCCCGAGGATCTGCTTGAGCACACTGTGAGGGGAATAAGCAGTGCCTTCACATTTTCGGGGCATAAATTAGCAAAAACGTCACTCAAATGGGCGACAGCCCGTTGAGATGGCAACAGCTGGCCCCAAGGCCGAGGGACCCCTCCCGGGTCCAGGGAGCTGTTGGACGGCCAGGGCTGGCCGCGAAGGGGTTACCCGGCGGTATGCTCCTGAACCACAAAGCCCTATTTATAACCCTGTCAGGAGCAATTAAGCTGATGGATGATGAGGAAAGTTTAATCGTTGACTAATAAGACGCGGTCCTGACAGCCATTCCTCCTCGCCTGGAAGCGCGGCGGCTGTGCGCTAATAACGGCGCGAAGGCTGGGCCGCGGGGCCTCCGTGGGCGCTGGCGCGGGGTGACGCGCCGCTCCGTCTCGTGCGCCGCCGCCCGTGCCTTATGGAAGATTAAAACGCCAATTACGGCTTTTTGATTTATCGTCCAAGTGGCTTGTTGCTGTTGACTCGCCGCACGCGGGGTTAATTAGCACCTATCGGCGTATCTGATTAGAGCTCGCTGAGTGGGGTCGCTGAGTGGGGTCGGGCGCAGAGGCGCTTCCCGCCGCCCCGCGGCCTCCGAGCTCTCCCGGCCCCGCGCTGCCTGCCCGGCGGGGCGAGCTCCGGGCGGCCGCTGCGGGCGGGGGGCGGCCGCACCTGCCGTCTGTGAGAGCCGTGCTTAAGCGGACGGGTCAGAGCTTCTTCCCGGAAACAGGCAGGGATGTTACAAAGCGGGAACACGATGAGTAGTGAACGTAAGAGGAAACCCGGCCGGGCCACTCAGAGTGGGGATGCACGTCCAGCCACGAGCGCAGTTCTCTTCTCACCTGTCCGGCCAGCCGAGAGGAGGAGGACGGCCCGGAGCCTGCAGGGGAGGAGATGGCACCGCGATGGAAGGGGCTCTTGCTGGCTAGGGGCCAGCGCCTCTCCGTGCTCCGGGCGGGCGGCCCTCCGAGGCGGCTCGGGTGCGAGCCCGCACCGGCCCGGGTGGCACCGGGGAGCTCCAGCCCGTGGGGGCGCTGGCTTTCCAGCACCTGCAGACGCGAGTCCGTAACATCCTTCCGGGTGTGACGGCGACCCGGGCGTGACGCAAAGCAGCAGGCCCCGGCACCCGCACCACCATGTGGCTGAGCGAACGGTGTCTGTGGCCGCCGTGGCTCCGGCGAGCTGACCTGTGATGTGAGCCAGGAGGTCTCGGTTCGGTTCCCCGTCAGGGCACAGGCCCAAGGTGCGGGCTCCATCCCCCGCGTGGGGCGTGCGGGAGGCCGCGATCCAGGGTTCTCTCTCCTCCTGATGTTTCTGTCTCTCCCGCTCCCTTCCTCTCTGACATCAATAAGAAGAAAGAAAAAGCGTGTGTGTGCGCGCATGAATGTTAACCGCTGAATTCTTACCGCCCCCCTCCAAGCTCAGTGCTGGAGTCCCCTGCACCTCGGGACGTGGCTGTATCTGGGCAGTTACAGGGGTGGCGGGGGCACCTGAGGTCACCGGGGTGGGCCTGGTCCAGCGTGACTGTTGTCACACAGGAGGAGGTCAGCACAGACACGCACGGTACGTGACATCCCTGGGAAAGGCACGCTTCATGCCGTGGCCCCCACAGGACCCGGGCCCGGCTGGCACTTGGCAGCCCACACGGTAGGACCACGCAGCACGGGCCCTGCGCCCTGAGGGGTGAGAAGGGCGTGCCCTGCCCACCGGAGGGGACGGCAGGAGCGGCGAGGGTCACGGTCTGGGTGCTGGGTGGCTTCAGCTCTCGCAGAAGCTGTTACAGACACTACCCCTGCCGGCCGGGTGACAGGGTGACTGCGGGCAGCCTGCCCAGCCACCTCTGCTGGGCTCCCGCAGGCCCGCCTCAGCCTCCCTCCCGCCCAGCCTCATTCTGCACCCAGAGGTCTCCATGCGCGTTCACATGGGCATCAGGGTTTCCACAGACAGACAGCACTCTGTTAACCAGCACACCCCTCACAGCCCGGCAGAACCAGGGGTCCAGGCACGAGGGCATCGCAGGTGCAGAAGTGTCCGTCTTTCGCTGTGCCTGCTGCCTCCAGTCCCAGGGGTCCTCGAGCACCTGTCCGGGAGGACGGTGCGGAGCCAGCCTGGTCTCTGTCCGGTCCGTGCCCACGGCCCTACCGCGCCGCATCGGCCCGCGAGCTCCGCCGTCCGCGCCTGCTTGCGCCCGGCGGCGTTTGGCCCTTCACTGGGGTCTCGGGGGTCAGGAAGTGCCGTCGTGCAGCCACATGGTGTCATCCTGCCGGAGGGCAGAGCACGGCCCCGCGCGCCGGTGGCTGCAGGACTCCAGCCCCGTGCTGCCCCCGGGAGCTGTGGCAGAGGCTGGTCTGTCACCTGGGGTTGGGCACGGTTTACATCAGAGTTAGACATTCCGCGCGATCCAGTTTCATCGCAGCGTCGGCTGTTGTGTGACCCGGCGCTCGCGGCTGCTGTGCTCCCAGGCGCTGTGGCCACGTGACAGGCAGGAAGGAGTGCCCTTTCCTCGGTGGGGCCACACTTTCGGGCTTGGTCTGCCCGGGAGATGAGTGGGCGCTGCTCACGCCGCCCCGTCTCAGGCGCAGTGAGACCCGGCAGAGGGCGTGGCTCTGCTTTCCGGGGGACGTTGGCACCTGGCGGCGCCCTTCCTGGCCCGTGCCCCGCTGCAGGCCTGGCTGGTTGGGGCTACTCAGCAGGGTTCAGACGGGTGGCCCCGCAGGAGGCGGCACCCAGAACACCAAGCTGCGCCCTGCCCCTCGGTGGTGGCTCTGTGCCCCTGCCTGGCCTCTCCTGGTCTCTGCCCTTCACCACAGCGGCCTTGGTGCCGGCCCACCAGCTGCCTGCGCCTGGACCACTGACCGCTCTGCCTTTCTGCTGCTTCACTTGGTTAAACGCCTTCACTGCACCACGTCCACAGTAGTGGGTGGCCCGCGGGAGAAAGGACACCGGAACAGACCGCCCATTCTGCGGGTAAAATACCGAGCCAGCTGCACACGCAGGAACCGGCGAGGCGCCCGCCGCCTGGGAGCAGCCGTGTCCCGCGGACCCGGCCGTGTGGCCCTGCCCCTGGCACCAGCAGCTCCGTCCTGGACGGCTGTGCTCCGTGTTTGCCTTTCATCTCGGGAGGAAGCCTCTGAGGGCCCTGAAGGGCCGTGAAGGAGAAGAGTGGGCGGAAGGGCCTCTGAAGGAGCTCCTGGGTGGCTGTTGATTCAGCCCCTGAGTGGGGATCGCCCAGCTGCTCCCGCTGGGTGGGGCGTGGAGTGAGGTCACCGCCTGAGGAGGCCGTCTCTCCGTCTGTGAACCGGATCTGGCCCAGGAAAGGCCTCTCTCTGGGTGTGGGTGGGGAGGGGTCTGAGGGGTGGGGGAGGCCCGGTGCCTCTGGGAGACGCCAGCCCACAGCGTGATGTGGAGCTAACACCGCCCACCGAGGCTGCCAGCGCCTCCGGGCGGGGCCTCGGTGCGGGCGGCGGAGCGCATCGCCTGGGTCTGAGCGGTAGCCCCCTCCGCCCTCCCCCGCCTGCCTGTCCCCGGGACTCTGACACCGAACATTTATGTTCTCAATTTCAAAGTTGTTTTCCTCGCAAAGATGCCTTGCACAATTGCAAAATAAAACAGAAGCAAATTAAATGAAAAAACAGGATGTACCATTTTTTAGATCATGCTGGGCGGTAGCGTTTTATGTAAGGATGTGAAACTAGTTTGTCCCGACGTCGGCCGTTTCAGACTTCTGACTTTTAAGTGGTGTTTCGTCGTTAGCTTTCACGCTCGAGGGACGTCCGTGGGGTCTCGAAGCCTCGCTCTCTCTCTCGCAGGCGCCTGCGCAGCTGCCTTCCTGGATCTTTGCTTGTCAATCCGGGGATTTACCTGCCGTGGCTTAGAAACCTCTCACCTTGGAAATGGGCTTCGGAGGATTATCACTGAGCACGCGCGCGCGAGGAATATCTTAGAATCGGGACTGGAGGGTGTCAGGGAGAACTTCCGGGCCCGTGTTAGGCATAAGTAATGCGTCTCATTAGAATGCGCATTGCCTGAGAAGCAACCGTTGGTAATATATTAATTATGCTAATTAATTGGAGAGGATTCAGAATATTAATTGTCTGCGTCGGATGAGGGATTAAAATGGAGAAGCACCACCAAGTGAGGAGGGAGAGGGGACGCGACTTGCCTCCTTAGAGGAAGAGGAAGGGGCCCGGGGAGGGGACAGCAGGGCGGCCTGCGCGCTCCCGCGTGTCCTCGCCCTGCGTCCGTGTCCTGGGCCGTGCTCCCGGCTAACTCCGTGTCTTTGCCCTGCCCCGCAGAGGAGGAGGACGTGGACCTGGCCGACGTGTCCCGCGTGCCCACCGACGTGCTGCGCAGCGTGGAGGCCGACACCTACTGGTGCATGAGCCGGCTGCTGGATGGCATCCAGGTGAGCGGCAGCGGGCGCCCTCCTCCCGCCCACTCTGCCCCCCGGGCGGGCCCGCAAGAGAGGCCGGAGGGAGGGGCCCAGGGAGGGGCTCGTGGAGGAAGGCCGGACCACAGGCCGGGACGGGGCGGGTGAGGGCGCGCAGAGTGACCCTCAGGGACAGTGTGTGCGTCCCTCCCTGCAGCCGGTGCCAAGGGGAGAGCAGGGCAGCCTGTCGTGGCCGCCGGCGCGGGTGCAGGGAGCCCGTGGAGCGAGCGGTCCAGGCTCTGAAGGCCGGCTCCCGGGGTGCTAGGGGGCGCGGGACGCGGGAGCCCGGACCAGCCCGCACCTCACCTCCGTCTCCGCTGGGAAGGGCTCCCGGGGCTGCTCTGGTGTTGGGGGAGGTGCCCCTAGGCGCCCCGGGCCCTGATGGGGCCTGTCGTGCGGCCAGCCTGGCGGGAGCAGTGTGCCTGGCGCCCCGCGTGGACCTGCCCCCGCCCCGTGTGCGCCGAGTCCCGGCAGTGGGGAGGGCGCGTCGGCCTGAGACGCGCAGCCAGTCGATGCATTGACCGCTGCCGGCAGGAAGCGCGGCGGCACAGGTGATTAAACAGAATGTCAGGCGTCGGGCCGCAGCGGCGGGTTCATTAAGGATGAGTCATTGAGCAGCGGCTTAACACGGGATGGAAAAGGCTCCATCTGCAGCGGCACCGAGAACTACGAACAGTTCATTCCTCTTCATTACCAACAGCCTCCTGGACAGGCCTCTGCCCCCTGGCCTCGGCCCCCGTCCCGGCTCGGCCATGGAGTTTCTGTGCCGTCCGTGCGCCTGCCCTCTTGGCACGAGGCATCTTTCCTGGGTCAGCCCCTGAGGGCCTGGCTGTCGGAGCACAGTCCGTTTTCACATAAAAAACAGCTGGGCGCGCCCGGGGGGGCCCCCCCCGCGCCGGGGGGCCGCGGGCCCCGGCGGCGGGGCCGTTTGCACACCTGACAGCAGTGTGGTGGTCTGGCGTGGTTTCCGTGGGCAGCGGCCCTTTAACAGCCGTGGGTGGAGAATCTCTCCGCAGGCTGTGGCTTGTCAGCTCATCCTTTCCCCAGCGCTCCCTGCTGAGCAGCGCGTTCTGTCCTCGTTCCTGTCTCCTGTGTCCCGACGACAGGCCCTCTGCCCGGGCGCCCTGCTCCTCCCAGGGGCTGTGTCGAGGCCGCTTCTCTGTCGGTCGCTCAGGTCGGCCTGGCAGGCCCCGCACGTGTGACAGCAGGTGGGAGGGTCGCCCGCCGGGCTCGTAGAGACTCAGTGCCAGGCCGGTTCTGAGGCCTGTTGTCACAGGCACCCCGTGCCGGGCCCAGCCCAGACCTCGGCTCCAGGCGAAGGCCGGGGTTCAGGCCCAGCGCCCGAGCCGGCCTCACCCGGCCCCGCCCCGCGGCCTGTCCGCTGAGCCCACGCTGTCAGGGAGGGAGGGCAGGCTGACTGCCCGGCTCGGCCACCTCCCCCAGCCCGAGCCCCCAGGCCACCCGCGCCTGCCTGGGCTCTCCGGACCCTGGCCTCCCTCCTCTTGCCGACATGGCAGCTCTCGGTGCCAGTCTCCTCCCTGTCTGGGTTCTGAGAGCCCCTCCCTCCCGGGGCGTGCAGCGGATGGAGGCACGGAGCAGGGCAGGTGGAGACCAGGGAGGACGTGTTCCCCAGTGAGGGGGAAGGCTGTCCGCTGTGAGCCGGGGAAGCGGCCGCTGAGCCCGGGAGTCTGCTCGCCCCTGTCAGAGCCTCGGGCCGGCCTGGGCGGCAGAGCCGTTGGGGAGCCGTGCCCCGCACAGCCTCCGGGGAGTGCCCCCTCAGGTGGAAGGAGGGCTGATGCCCTCCCAGGTCAGCAACGCACAAGGTGCCTCTGGGTGGACATTCTGGGGATGGAGGTGCGGGAGTGGCGCCAACTGCGTCCCCCCATTGGGAAGCAGCCCCCATGTTTGGGGTGCTGCCCCAGCTACTCCAGCTGGTTGTGGTCCCCGCGAGGCCCCTGGTCTCCCTTGGAGTGGCGAGGAGGGGCCTCAGGATGGCGGCAGGGCCGGGCGTGGGGTCCCTGTTTCCCAGGCCTTGGAGGGGACCGGGCAGGCAGCCCCGTTCTCCGGGCAGCGGCAGGCGGGAGCGGGGAAGTCCCAGGCCCCCGGGCAGCTCCCTCTGACCTGAGGCCCCCGGTGCCTACCCTGGGGTCCCGTCTCCGTCTGTCGTCCCTGTCTTCCTGGGAGTGGCCGCGTGCTCACTGTCCCGGGCAGGGACCGCGCTGAGGGCCCTCGGATAGTGGGCGGGACGTGGCACTGCCGGCCCCGGGCCAGTCACTGTGCCACGTGGCTGCGCCGAGCGCCGTCCGCTGCCAGAGGCACCTCCGGAGCGAGCTGCCCCCTCCGTGCCCCGTGCTCCCGGCTGGCGTGTCTCCCGCTCACAGGGGCACTGTGTTCCCGCTCCTGGGGTGGCGCTGGCCTCTGATGTCAGCGGGGGGGCTGGCCCCCCTCGGAGTGGCCCTCGCCGGCGCTGCCGGGGGGTGAGCAGCCTGGCACGCGGCACGGCGTGTCCCCCGCGCCTCCCTCGGGCCCGCTGCGTGGCTGTGCGTGTGACGGTCGCTGTCTTCTCCCCTCAGGACAACTACACCTTCGCCCAGCCCGGGATCCAGATGAAAGTGCGGGTGCTGGAGGAGCTGGTGGGCCGCATCGATGGTGAGCAGCCCGAGGCCTCCGCGCTGGGCGGGAGGTGGCGTGGCAGCGGGACTCTGCCCCCTGCAGGATGGGGGGGTCTCCCCGCCCAGCCCGGCTGCACTGGGGCCTGGCAGCCTGCATCCCCGAGGCACCCCTGGGCCTGGCGGCATGGGACCCCGAGGCACCCCTGGGCCTGGCGGCCTGCATCCCCGAGGCACCCCTGGGCCTGGCAGTATAGGACCCTGAGGCACCCCTGGGCCTGGCGGCGTGCGTCCCCGAGGCCCCCGCTGGGCAGCAGCGCCCCCCGCTTGAGGGACGGAACCAGAAGGCGGTCCGTGAGGGAGTCGGGAGTCGCGAGTGGGCAGCTCAGTGGAGCCGGGCTGCCGCCGTGCCCCGGGCTCCGCTCCCTCCCGTGCGCTCGCTGCGCGGGGAGCTGGCGTGGTGTCTCCGGCCCCGCAGTTGCCGGTCTGGGAATACACCGCCACGCCAGGGCGGCGCAGGCCGTGCTTGCTGTGTCAGCGGGGCTGTGCCCGGCCGTGCCTGTGCCCCTAGAGTAACCCTGCCCGTGCTGACAGTCGGTGCGGGAGCGGGTCTCAGGAAGTGACGTGGAGGGAGGATGCTGCCCCCAGCTGCCTTGGTGCCAGGGAGGCGAGGTGGTGGCGATGTCACTCATAAGCTGCCTGCCTCCCCCTGACGGGAGACCGCGTGCTGGTGGGGAGCAGCCCCGTGCTCGGTGGCCCTGCGGCCGCACCCCGTTCCTGGGCTTTGGACTCGGTGCGGGGCGACCTTAACGCCGTCTCGCTGGGAGCCGTCCCGGTGATGGCCGGAGGTCACGGGCCTCCATCTCCAGACGGAGCTCACGGTGGGGCGTCTGGAAGGCCGAGGAGGGCGGCGGGCGCCACAGGCCACGGGAGAACCCCAGCTCCCCTCCCTGCTCCCCAGACCCCGCTGCTGCGTGAACACGGGGAGCCACTCACCTCTCCGGACCGTGGCCTCGGGGGCTCCCCGGGTCTCCACTCGCCGGCCACGAGCAGGTGCCGGCCGGTGCTCTGACACTGGCTCCGCTGTGGACACGGGCTCCCAGGCCTGGGGTGCGGCTTGAAGCCTCAGGACCCACGGCTCACCCGTTCCCCCCCACCCCCTCCTGCCCTCGCAGAGCCCAGTCCCAGGGCTCCCACTGTCACCCGAGGGCTGTCAGGCCTGAGGAACCCCATCGCAGGGACGCGGGTGCCGGAAGGAAGAGCGGCTGTGCCTGTCGCCCTCCTGGCGCCCCGCTCGCTCCCGGTCCCTGCGCCCGCCCCCCGCTTCCTGCCCCCCGCTTCCTGCCCCTCTGAGCTGGTTCCCCAGCTCCCGCCCGGGCGGGTGGACGGGGGCTTGTTTCCGGCAGCCGAGGGGTCACTCGCGCCCTCGCTCGGACTGGCCTCGGGGAGGACCCCGACTCCCTCGCAGGACGAGGGCGCAGGGCGCAGGGCACAGGTTGGGTGTCAGTGACTGCCGTTGGGTGGCGAGGACATCATGTCTGTTTGGCACGGCCTGGGCAGTGGCCGAGGCGCTGTACCCCAGGCTAAAGCCCTGTTCAGAGCAGAGGCCTCTGAGGCGGCCCGGCCTCCCTCCTCCCACTGTCCCCCTCCCGCCTCCCTCTTCCCAGCCTCCCTCCTCCCCACCATCCTCCTTCCCACAGTCTTTCTCCCCACTCCTCTCCTCCCCAACCCCTCCTTCCAGCCTCCCTCTTCCCAGCTTCCCTCCTCCCCCATCCTCCTCCCCGCTGTCCTCCTTCCCACCCCCTCTTCCCAGCCCCCTCCTCTCCACCCTTCTTCCCATCTCCCTCCTCCCATCCTCATGCTCAGTGAGGGCGAGCCAGCCGGCCCTGGCGGGAGGCTCTGTCCCCCGTGGCCTGCCCTTCCCGGCCCTCGGACCCGGCAGGGCCTGCTCAGCTGTTGGGGCGCCTGCGGCCGGAGGGGGGCGGTCCCCAGCTCAAGCAGCGCAGCTTCTCTCCTTCAGACGCCCTCCCCCCGGTCGCGCTCAGCGCTGATTGCTGCTGAGACTCTTAACTAACCCAGGGGACCCCGAGTGCAGCCGTTCCCCTCGACCTTCGGAGAGGTGGCGTCCTTGGCTTTGGGACGGCTCCCCGGTCGGTCCCGCTCCCGGCTGCAGGGGCCGGAGAGAGGCGGGCGGTCCTCCTCCTTCTCTCCCTTCCTCCCTCCCCCCCTCCCCCAGAGACCCGCGTCCCTCTCACTCAGGTCAGTGGCTGGCGCTGGCCACTTCACGCCAGGGAGGGGGCAGGACTCAGCCCTGGGTAGGGGGTCTGTGCTCGCTGCCTGGCCGCCTTGTTCTGCGCCCCTTTGACTGACGGACATGGAAACCGCCCGGAACCAGAGGCCGCCCTCTGGCTGCTCGCGGGGCTGCAGGCTCCTCCGTGGGTGCTGAGGGGGAGCCATTGCTCCAGTCCCGGCACGTCCCCCTCGCAGCTCTGGTGCCCCCCGCAGTCGTCCTTGCGAGCTGGCACGCTCCCCTCCCTCTCAGCCCCTCACCCCAGCGCGGCCGTCCGTGTCCCGTGTGTGCGGCGTGGCTTCCCGGCCCTGGGGATGTTTGGGGGGGTCCAGAGGCAGATGGTCCAGAGGCGGGCGGCCCAGAGGTGGGTGCAGGCTCGGCGGGCGCAGGGCGGGCGCTGACAGCGCTGTCTCCCCGCAGAGCAAGTGCACCGGCACCTGGAGCAGCACGAGGTGCGGTACCTGCAGTTCGCCTTCCGCTGGATGAACAACCTGCTGATGCGGGAGCTGCCCCTGCGCTGCACCATCCGCCTGTGGGACACCTACCAGGTGAGCCCGCGCCCCGCGCCCCTCCGCGCCTGTCCCGAGGCCGCGCCGTCGTCTGGGTGATGGGAGGTGGTGTCCGGAGGGAGCTGGTTCCCTCGCCGGCGCAGGGCCGGGACGGCGGGGATGCTGGCAATGCGGCTGGTCTGAGCCACCTCTGCCCGACACTCACGCTCGTGCGCCTGCGCTCCAAGTCGCTTCCGTGAGCTTTAAACGCGCGCCGAGGCCAGCGCAGTGTGAAGCCCCCTCCCCGCCGTCCTGATGGAGTCCCCCCGCCGTCCTGATGGAGTCCATTGCTCGGAGGCTGTTTCTGAGCAGACGCCTCTGCTCCCGAGTGCCCATTGCTCATCAGGCCTCCCGTTTCGGTGGCGGTGACTGCGGCAGCCAGGCCAGGCGGCGGTGCCCGTCCTGACGCCAGAGCAGCCTCAGTCTGACAAAGAAGGCGGCCGTGCCTGTGGCCGGGCGCCTGTGGCCGGGCTGGGGGAGGGAGAGAGGAGCCGGAGAGGCAGCCTGGTCTCGGGGAGGAGGAGGAGGAAATGGCCTGGACTGGCTGCGCCGCAGGGAAGGCGGGAGAGTGCCGAGCCGCTGTGCAGTGGAAGGTTCTGGAAGATGGAAAGGCCCGTCGGGTAGCCTCCAGGCACAGGGAGGCTCTTCAGCACTTGGTGATGTTACTGGGGGACTTGCTTTTTAAAGGTGCTTCCTTTGAACTCTGAACCTTCAACGGCCGGCCCGGGGCCAGGTGGAGGGGGAGGGGAGTGCCCTGATGGAGCCCCCTGACCCCCAGCCTCTGGGTTCCAGGGCAGAACCACCCTGAGCACTGCAGGGCTCCTTCCGCTCCCTCCCGTGGGGCGCAGAGGCCTTGGGAGGGCGGCTCGGGCCTCTCTGTGCACTGTCAGTCACCGGCAGGAAGGAGGAGCTTGCTGCCCGGCTTCGATCCGGTCATTTACTGTCTGTCCGGGGCGCCCCCTCCCGAGGCAGGGACCCCCCCACGAGGCTCCGAGCACCCAGGCCCTGGCACCCACCCCGTGAGGGAGGTGGCACCTCAATGACTCCGAACTGCCCGCTGTGCCCAGCGCTGGGTGCTGTCGGGAAGGGATGCGCCTGGGCACTGGCCAGAAGCGTGGGCGCGGGCCTGCCTCTAGCTGGGCACCGCCCACATGGAGCGCACCGTGGGGCTGCGGCCTGCCGGGGGCCTGGGAGGACTCAGCCCGTGCCTGACACGAGAGGGTGGACAGTGGTTGCCCAGCGGACAGAGGGACGAGAGAACAGCCGGGGGGGTGGGGGGCGCCTGGCGGAGCCGCCCCAGCTGCCCGGTTCAGCCACTGCTCCGGCAGGAGGGGTGCCTGGGGCCAGCTGGCACAGAGGACACCCCGCCAGGCCTGCTGCTGGGATGGGTGCGGGCTGTGGAATTGCCAAGTACCTCCAGGTCCCCAGGCCCGGGCAGGCGGTCCCGGCCGAGGACGGATTTCACGTGTGGCCTCGGTCACAGAGTTTCCGCCCTGCGGTGCACGAGCTGCTCCAATGGCCCAGCCCTGCAAGTGAGCGGCAGCCGGGCCCGGGGCGGCACCGGCAGGTCCTCGTGCCCTCAGGAGCCCTTCCAGCAGCTGGGCTGGTCCCCGTGCCCTCAGGAGCCCTGCCAGAGGCCTGGGCTGGTCCGCTGGCTCACAGAGCGCCCTTCCACACCAGGGACATTAACTGTGCGTCAGCCCGGGTACTCAGAGCACTGCGGGGTCTTCCTTCTCGAGGAGTCACTGCTGGGAGCGCACACGCAATGCAGCTTCGCCAGCCTGGCTGATGTGGCAGGTGCAGTGGCTGAGGGCTTTGGGGCGGAGCTTTCCGGGGGGCTGGCCCCGCCCCCTCCCCCCAGCCCTTGGCCTCAGAGCCAGGGATGAGTTTCTTGGTTGCATTTGCATGTCGGTGCCTTTCCCGTGTGAACCCCGGTGCCAGCTGTCAGTCATTGGCTGGAGGCCGGGGCTCGGACCTGACTGCCCCGGCCGGCGTGGGGTGGCCCTGGACGTGGGCGTGGGCCTGGCTGGGCCTCCCGTCCTCCGCTGCTGGAGGCTGTGCCCGCGCCCGTGCCCGCGCCCAGGTGGTGGCCTCGGTGTGAGTCTGATGCTCACGCCCAGTGACAACGGAGCGCTGGCTGCGTTGGCGCCTGCAGGGGGCTGGCCCGGGTCCTGCAGCGTCCCTGCCTGCAGCCCCCCACTTGCCTACTGAGCCCCGGCCTGCTCCTGGGAGGTGTGGGGGCCGGTGGCACAGCCCGTGGGCCTGGAGCCCCAGGAGCGAGAGAGACCTGGTTCCCCACAGAGCGGGCCAGGAACGCGTTCCTGCCGAGGGAGCCGCACAGAGCAGGCGCTCGGGGGACGTCGCCGCAGTGCCTGCAGGAAGTCTCGCACTTGCGTGTCGCATCAGGAGCCGCTCCCAGGGGACAGGGGGTGTTTTCTCAGCGAGCGCGCGCTCAGTGTGCAGTGAAGGTTCTTTGGAGCCTGGTCTCAGCCGCTCGCCGACGTCAGTGAGAACTTGAAGTGTTCCGACCCCTCCATCCAAGTTGTGCCGCTCA
>JAAGEH010000414.1:92784-127684 GCA_011751065.1 Lasiurus cinereus | reverse complement strand
GCCCACTGGGGCGACGAGGAGGTCAGCCTGCTGCTGGCCGAGGCCTACCGCCTGAAGTTCGCCTTCGCCGACGCCCCCAACCACTACAAGAAGTGAGCGGCCGGCACAGGCCCACGCGGGGACGGCACGCCCGCCGGTGCAGGCCGAGGCCGGGGAGCGCCGGCTGGACAGCTGGCCCCGGGCGCCTGCCGGAGGCGCAGGCCCGGCCCGGCCTGGCAGGGGGCGGCCGTTGCTGAGATACCAAAGAGAGCAGGGAGGGTCCCGGCCATGGGGACCCGTGGGGTCGGCCCTCCCCGTCCTGAGCGACCTTGCCAAACGACCCCTCCTGGGGACCCGGCGGCGGCCCTCGGAGAGCCCGCGTCGGCGCAGGGACAGGGACAGGGACAGGAGCCGTCACGCACCGGCCGAAACGCAGACGTTCTATTCTGTCGAGTGAAGAATAAAATACAGACACGGTCAGGGAGGCGTGGCTGCGTCACGGGCTGGGCGCGGCCGTCCGCCGGAGCTGGGCTGGAGGCCCCGAGATGGGCGGGGTGTGGCGCGGGGGCCCCGAAACTGCTCGGCTCTGCCTCCAGCCTCGGGGAGCCCGGGCAGTAGCCCAGGGGCGGGGCTCCGCCAGCTGCTGCCCCATCCTCCTCGCTGTCTGTCCAGCTGGAGGGGGTCGGGGTCTCCTCCCTTTCCCCCTCTTGCCCTCCACCCAAGTGTGCAGAACAGCAGCGTGGCACGCACCCACTTTACCAAGGAGGAGACTGAGGCAGGAGAGGTCAGACAGCTCGCCAGGGTCCATAACGGCCCGTGGGCCTCCTTCCAGGCCCCCAGTCCAGAGGTGGAGAGGGAGGGGTTTGCCGTGACCCCTCCAGGTCACTGACCCCCTCGGCCTCGCTGAGAGACCATGGGGCAGGTGGGTGGGCGCGGCTGCTGGGTGCCTGCCCCCCCTGTTCCCCCCCGTCACTCCTTGCCGGCACCGGGCTGCAGGCAGAGCCTCCCCCCTGAAGGATGGCCGGCGATTTGCCGAGTTAATGTGCTCGCTGTCCGCGTCCCGGGAGCCCTAACGAGGTGTCCGCGGGGACGCGAGGCTGCACGGGTGAGCGGAATGACTTCTGCGGTGTCATTACCGCTTATAATAAGATTTACTCGCCGGCGGACCACGGAACGACGGGGCCATTTGCTCGGTGACTAATGAAGACGTGCGGTTCCGGGGACAGTCCGGGAAGGTCAGGCCCCTCCCGTGTGCGCCCCGGGCTCCCCGTCCTCGCGGGCAGGGGCAGCTCTTCCCCCCCGGCCCAGGGCTCCGCGTGCGGCTCAGTGCGGGCCGGCTGCGCCCTGGCCCCTGGGGCAGAGCTTCCGTGCTACCGGCCTCCCTCCTGCTTGGCCCCTGTCCAGCCCTGAGCGAGGGCCGAGAGAGCACAGGCCTGTGCCCTGGCCGGGCCTGGTCAGCCGGGGGTGAAAGCCTTTCTAGAAGCCCCAAGCTGGACATGGTGTCTTGGGGGCCCATCCAGCCTGGGAGGGCCAGGGACCTGGGGCCGAGGATGGGGCCGTGAGGGATGCGTAGGAATTCGCCGGGGAGAAGACGGCCTTCTGGGAAGGGAGGCTGGTGCCTGCCCTCTGCCTGCCCCGGGGCTGGAGAGGGGAGAGGCCTTCACATCGGCTTCTCGGTGTGGGCGTGTCTCCTCAGCACCCCGTCATCCCTGCACCCCTGCCACCCGGGCGTGCGCAGTGGGCAGGGCTCGGAGGAGCTGTGGACTCTGTCCTGATGCCTCCCCACCCACATCCCCCCACCTCAGCCAGGGCCTGGGCCCTGCACCCTGAGAACCTTCTCGCTGGGAGCAGGAGGCAGACAGGGAGCCAGACCTCCGAGCCCCGTCTCAGAGCCCGCGCCGCCTTCCCCAGAACCTCGGTCACACGGTCACACGGTCAGGCCGCGTTCCCCAGAGCCTCGGCCACACGGTCACATGGTCAGACGGTCAGGCCGCCTTCCCCAGAGCCTCAGTCAGACGGTCAGAGGGTCAGACGTCGGGCCGCACCAGCCGACGGCGCGTCTCCTGTTGCCCTGGACGTGGGCTCGGGCTAGAACAGGACTGTGCCCACGTTCCGCGCTCTCCTGTTCCTCCGCCTTCCCTTCAGCGTCTCACGTGAGGGGCGACGCGGGGGGCAGATGAAAACTGACCTTCAGTCCTGGGCCCCAAGTGAAGGGGTCCTGTCCTGTTCCTTCACCCCACCCCATCCCCTCGACCCCGGGCGGTTCCCACCGCTGGTGCTGGGGGATGGAGGTGGGAGGGGAACAGAGCGGCCAGAGGCGGACGGGCGTGGGGAGAGGCGGACGGGAGGCCCGGAGCCAGGCTCGGGCGCTGCCTCAGACGGGGCATCAGGATGGGCGGCAGCGTAGTGACCTGCGAACTCTCCCCAGTCCCCAGATTTCTGGCTGAGGAGAGGCGACACCCTCCTACAAAGGGGAGCTCCCCCCCCCCCAACTCCCAACACAGGCAGCTCCAGACGGCACCCCACTGGGCCAGCTGGCCACGGCGACCCCGTTTGGAGGGCAGGGGAGGGGAGGGGAGCAAGCGGAGGAGAGAGGCCTTGGAGCGGAACCCCTGACCCATCGAGGCTGACCATGGGCCTGGGCTGTCTGCCACACAGCCTCGTTTCTGTTCCGTGGCATTTAATAACGTGGCATTGCTGGTTCCCATGGAAACCACACTCCTCAGCCTCTCCATGGCTGCAGCTGTACGTCTGACTGGAGTCCGCACCTGTCCAGAGTTTGTTCACATACCCGGCCACTCTGGGAGCTTCGCGGGGGTGGGGGTGGGGGGACCCGGAAAGGCCACGGGAGGAGCGGGGCGCAGGAGAGGGTGCTGGGCCAGGCCCCGAGGGCAGGATCTTTGTGGGGCTCCAGGGCCCCAGATGGATGAAAGGCAGGGCCGGGTCTCCTCCCATAGGCTCCTGTGCTCACTAGGCCGGAGCCCTCAGGCCCCGGGGACGGAGACACATGGGTTTCTCACTGCAGGACAGGGCTCGGCCCGCGTGCAGCCCCATCAGGCGCAGTAAGGGGGTGGGGGGCGCCTGATTTTCCTGCCTTACTCCCCCCAAATACAGAACGTGATTCCTGAAAACACTAAACAACACGTAAAAGCCACGGCACGTCTTCCAGGAGGGAGTGAGGAGTTGGGGCAC
The DNA here is from genome assembly GCA_011751065.1 of Lasiurus cinereus. NCBI lineage: Eukaryota > Metazoa > Chordata > Mammalia > Chiroptera > Vespertilionidae > Lasiurus > Lasiurus cinereus. Next base: position 124,513 of record JAAGEH010000414.1, on the reverse strand, counting down.
ACAGGCGAAGGGGCCTGGGCACGGAGGGGCCTGCAGGGATCCCCAGGGAGGCGACCAGGAGCCACCAGCCACTCTGCCCCCCTCCAGCCCCGCCCGCAGGACCCAGTGGCGCCCCCCTGGGGAGGAGGGAGTGAGGAGTGGCGGCTCCTGGGCTCCTTTCTCACCACTCGCACCCTGCGGTGCCCGGAGCGGAAGTGTCTGCAGAGACCCCTCCTGCAAAGCCCGGCATCATCCAGGTCTCTGCCGCCACCCTCCACTGGACCTGCCGGCCGCCTGGCAGTGCCCACCCAGGGCACGGGCCCCGGGCCCCCTGCGCCCCGCCCGGCCTGCACTGGCCAGCTGTGGGCAGAGCCGGCCCCGGGGACACGGGGGACGTGGGGAGGAGCAGGCCAGGTGGGTTCCAGGGAAGGCCGGTCCCCTGGGGCCTCGGCAGCTGCTGGGGGTGGGGGGTTTGAGAGGAGCCGTGGAGGCAGGAGAAGCCGAGTTCCCGGAGGGAGGGCAGCTCTGAGAGAGACGGGCTGAGGGATGGCCCATCAGCTGTTGGGGCTGGGAGGGGCGTGGTGAGGGTCCTCGCCGGTGCAGGGACCCAGGAGTACAGGGACCCGGGGTGCAGGTACCTGGGGGTGCAGAGACCGAGGGGTACAGGGATGCAGGGACCTAGGGGTGTAGGAACCCAGGGGTGCAGGGACCCAGGAGTGCAGGGCCTCCAGGGGTGCAGGGACCCAGGGGTGCAGGGACCCGGCTGTGCGCGGGGTGCCCTGGCCGAGGGCACGCAGATCCCTGCCGTCCCTCATGACCGGAAGTGAGGCTGGCGGAGCGCTAATAACCGCTCCCTCCGGCCGGCGGGTCCCTGGCCTCCTTCTGGGAAACAAATGCTGTCGCCCTGGGTGAGCAGCTCTGGGGACGACAGACGCCCCGGAGCTAATGGAGGCGCACCTGGCCGGCCGTGTTCGCAGTGTTCTCCGCGCGGCCGCCGACAGCCCATTGGCACCGGATTTATAATGTAATTATCTCCCGCGACCTCTTCCTGGCGGCGGCAGAGCCCGGCCCTGCAGGGGGACGCCGCCCGGAGCCGCGGGAGGAAGCCGCCCTCCAGGGTGCCCGCTGGCTGGGCCTCCATGGGCCACGGGGCTCCTGGCCGGTCTTGGCTCCTGGGTGCTTCCTCCAGAGCCAGCGGGGGAGCGGGGGGCGTGCCACAGCCCGGGGTGCTGGGGAGGGGGGAAACGTGTGGGGGTGCCTCCCTCCAGCATCCCCTCCTGGCCAGGCTCCAGGCTCCAGGCTCGGCAGGCAGGGCCGCGGGGCCCTTTAGAAGCCGCGGGCATTTTTCTTCCGGAAACGAGGCCGGGCCCGCGCGCCTGTGGTCGCTGCCAAGGTGGTTGGCGAGGCCGCGTGCTTCCTGGGCCAGAGCCGCCCCCCGGGGTCCTGCTGGCGCTGTGCTTCCTGCTGGGGTGCAGGAGCCATGTGCAGGCCCGCCGCTGGGGTGAGCGTGCCCCCTTCCCTCCCCCCACTCCTCCTATCCTCCTCCTCCCTGTGTGTGCAGGGCGGGGCGGTCCGCACAGAGGGACCGGGCCGGACGGGGAGGTGGGGAAGGATGGAGGCTGAGGGGTCAGACACAGGTCTCCTCCCATCACCGCACCCAGCAGCCCGGGAGGAGCCCCTCTGCCTGCTCACAGGGTGGGGCCTGGCACCCTGGCCTCGGGAGGGAGGGAGGGAGGCCCTGAGCGGGTGCACCCCAAGCCTCTGGGAGTTCCTCCCAGAATGGTGTTTTTTAAAAAAAATGTGTTTTTATTGATTTGAGAGAGGCAGGGAGAGGGAGAGAGACATCCACGAGGAGAGAGAATCAGGAACCGGCTGCCTCCTGCACGCCCCGCACGGGGGATGGAGCCTGCCACCCGGGCCTGTGCCGTGACCGGGTATCGAACCCTGACCTCCTGGCTCAGGGGTCGATGCGCAGCCCCTGAGCCACGCCAGCCGAGCTGCAACTGATCTTCGTTTGAGACAATTCACGCCAGCAGCAGCTCCGGCCCCCCCGGAGGAGGACGGCGGGAAGGCAGCGGGGAGGGGTCGCGAGGGAAGAGGGATGAGTCCTTAGGAATTAAACGCACCCCATCCATCACCTGCCACTTGGGGAACAGCGGGCCGGCGGGACCCGGAACCCTCTCGGCGGCTGAGCGGGAAACGCTGAGGACCAGTTACAGAGCGGGGCGGGCGGGCGGGCAGCCCTGCAGACAGCCTGCCCTGGGGGGGGGGGGGGGGGGGGGGGGGCCCTGGGCGCGGAGCCTCAGGGGGATGCAGGGACGGCACCAGGGCACCCCCAGGGGCAGGGGCTGCACCGCCGTCCGCCCGCCCCCTCTCCTGCCAGGACTGTCGAGGCTGCGTCCACTGGGTGCTGCCCAGGGCCCTGCTCCCTGGGACACAGGCCGGCGTGGGTCTGGGGGTGACGCAGGGGGGCCAGGCCCTCTCAGCTGGAGAAACGTCGAAACACCGGACACTTGGGGGCACGGGTCCGGAAGATGCCAGCAGGCCCAGGACCCTCCGGTCTTGGGGTGACCATAGGCCCCGTGAAGGGGCTTCCCAGGGTGCCCAGTGACCCCTGAGGGGGAGGGGCATGACCCTGCTCACCCAGGGAGGGGCAGCGGGGAGGAGGGGAGGAGCAGGCCTGGCGGCGGCTGAGTCCGGGATCCAGGTCGGGGGGGTCCCGCAGCCTGAGAGGCAGGCCTTGCTCCCCAGGACATGGGAGGCCCCTCAGAGTGGTCAGGACGGGCCCCAGTGTCCCCCGGAGAGGGGCCCCCAGAGCCGTGGGGACGAGGCCCCTCAGGTGCCCGCCGCGTCCCAGGTGTGGACTCTGAACCCATCGTCCCCCGCTCAGGCGAGGGGTCCCCAAGAGGAGGAAGGCGGGAGCAGCAGGATAAGGGGGTCTCAGGATGGGGCTCTGCCTCCTGCCACTGGGCACCGAGGCCCGATGTCCTGAGACGGACAGGTGGGGCTGCGCTCCCAGCGCCCGCCTTCCGGCCTCCGGGCCTCCGAACCGAATGGACCGAGTGGAGACGGGCGGGGCACACCGGCCGCCCCCTGCCTCTCCCTGAGCCCGGGCCGCCCGTCCTGGGTGCGGGCACAGGCCTCCCATCGCCTCTGGGCCGCAACCTTGGGGGTGCGCGGCCGGCTGGACGGGCTGAGAACCTGTGACCATGACCGTGTGACAAACGGCTCCAATGCGCTGCTCCAGCCGGGGCTGCCCCCACTGCAGGGACCGCAGGTTCCCGCCTGTTTCCGTGCACGAGCCCAGGGCTTCCGTGCGGGACTCTGAGCTGGCCTTCGGAGCTTTCTAGAATACTGCTCCGAGTGAGAGAGCCCGGGAGATGTCGAACCCCCAGGCAGCCAGGCCCCCTGCAACCCTGTCCCTCCCCCACCCTCACCCCCCCAGCCCCGTCCTCCCATGCCAGCCCGCCCCCACCATGACACTGTGGCGACATTCCTGAGCCTCCCTCCTCCCCCTTCCCCTCTCCACTCTTCCTCTCCTTCTCCCCTCCCCCCTCTCCTCTCATTTCCTCTTCTCCCCTCCGCCCTCTCCCTCTCCCTCCCCTCTCTCTTCTCCCGTGACGAGTGGCGTGTTGATGGGGGAAGTGAGCCGTTCCGCTCCGGGCAGACAGAGCCGGCGTGTGACGGGCACTGAGCAGGCTTCGCGGGGCAGGAAGGCGTGACCGGCTGAGGCACCGGCTGTCAGCGGAGAACTGACCCCCCAAAGGCAGCGCCCGCGGTGCAGCTGGTCCCGGGTCCGGGCTGGCGGGGAGAGTGCCGGGGGGCGCTGCGGAGTCTGGACGGGCCCCCAGACCTGGCTCCGGCTCCCTCTGCCGCCGTATCCCCTCTCCTGCCACTGCCCCACATCCGGACGATGCCCAGTCCTCTTCCCTGCCCTGCCCCTGTCCCTCCTCCCGGCCCCGTCCAGGTGACCAGCACCCCGGCAGCGGCGGGGGAGGGCACAGCCCTGGCCCTGAGTCCCCCGGCAGCCCCCGGCTCGGCTCCCTGGCCGAGGCGGCGGCACGCTGCCCCCGAGACATTCCGCCCAATTATTCAAATGGCAGCCTCTCCGCTCGCCCCGAAGATTGGACAGGATTGGACATTTATTAGCTAACCGAATGGCTGTAATAAGATAGCACGTCCAGAGGAGCAGAAAATTAAATGTTCTTGAGTTATCTTATTGAAATTTCCCTTCCGCGCCTTTATTGGAGGCGACAGCGTCAGAATCTCGGATGCATTTCAAGAGGCTCCTTTACGGGGTGATGCTGGACGCAGCCAGTGAGCTGTTGGGGTGGCCGCCAGGCCGGGCAGGAGCCCCCGTGGCAGGTGCTGGACGCCGGGGCTCTGCACCCGCTTCCGGGCCCAGGGACTCTGAGCAAACTCAGTGTGTGTGTACTGCAGACGGCCCTGCGTGCAGACCTGCGTGCGGTGATCAGCGTCCCCTGCCACTTGCTGAATGTGGTCCCTGGTCATCACCAGGAGGGACCCTGGTGTCTCCGCCAGGCAGGCCTGCTCTGCAGGACACGCACCCCGCTCGGGCTGCAACCCCCCCCTCCCCGAAAACAAGGCTGTGCTCCGCGCAGAGGCGTGTCTGAGGCAGGCACGGCGAAGCCCTGGTAGGACCGGGTGGAAGGAGCCCGCCAGGAGCAGCCTCCTGTGGACGGGGCCCCAGGGGCGGGCGCAGGGACTGGGCCTCGCCAGGGCGTCTCCCACCTGCTGCCCCATCCGGGGAGGCTGAGCGTCCCCCGTTCCCCGGCGGCTCCCTCCCTGCAGACCCCGCGGGCACCGCTGCGATGAGGGTCACAGCACGCGGGTGCCAGGTCTCCGTGGGGGAAGGTGGTGTGGGCCCCGGGGAGATGAGACCTGCTAAGAAGGCTCCTGGCCGCTAACTGGGCTCCAAGTCTAAACAGGGGAGCCTCGCCCCTCTGGGGTGCTGTGCCCGCACCGAGAGGGTTCCATTCCGGGTCAGAACACAGCCCAGGTTTTGGGTGAAGTCCAAGGTCAGGGGGTGCAGAGGAGGTTTCTCTCACATTATTGTTTCTCTCTCAAAAACAGATCGATAGATAGATAGATAGGTAGATAGATAGATAGATAGATAAGGAACTTCCCGAGACGCGCCAGGAGGGGGAGGTGCGCGAGGAGCTGCGTGTCTGCGGGATGGCACCGGTTCCGAGGTGGCATAGCTCCTCTTCCTCCACGCCCCCCCCCCTGCCTCCCCAGCTCCCACGGGGCCAAGATGGAGGCCGTAGCCCTGGGTTTCCGTTCCACGGGGGACGGTCCGGTCCAGGATCAGGCGGGCTTGCCGGCGCCCCGTGGCGGCCCATCAGTCCACGGCGCGTGGGGCTCACAGAGGGGTCGTGGCAGGAGCCAAGCCCATGGAACCAGGACCAGAGCCAGACCCAGGGCCAGGACAGCGCCGGCCCCGAGACCAGCCCCCCCTGGGGTGGTGTCCCTCGAATCCGACGGGTGCAGGGCCCTGCCCCTCCCCCAACCTTCTCTTCCCGGCATGACTGACTGATGGGTGCTTGCCCAGGCACCCGCCCCACTGCCCGTGTGCCGCTTCCCTCTGCCGTCCCCTCCCCCACGTCTGCGGGAGCCGGGCCTGGGGTGCCACTGCAGCTTCCTGCGGAGGATGCCCCAAGGCCATGTGTGGGGCCCGCCTTCTGGTGGCACCTCCCTGCCATTACCGCCAGCTCCTGGGAGGTGCGACGAGAACCCACACACCCCCGCACACCCGGTCTGGTCTGGGCTCCGAGAGGGCCCGGGGCCTCTCCCCACAGGCTTGCTTCTCCCCAGGACCGGGCCTCCTCCAGGGGACGCGCTCACCCAGAGGCCGGGCACAGGGACCCCACCACACTCCCGGGGGAACCTGCCCCAGAGAGGGGCTCCCGCGGGGAGACCCCTGTGACACTGAGCCCACAGGCCCACAGGTGGAGGAGCCGGTTTATCCCGACTCCAGGCCAACATGGTGAGAGCCTGGTGCACCCTGGAAGGACAGGCCTCCCCCTTCTCCCTCCCCGCCCCCCTGCTCTCCAGACTGTTCCGGAAAAGCCTGAGAGCCGCTGCAGGGCGGGGGGAGGGAGTGGGAGGGCCAATGGCCTCCTCCGGGGCCACAGAAAGCTGAGGGCCCGAGCTTCCCGAGGAGGAGGCCGCCGAGAAGCCGCCTCCCTCTGATGCCCACGCTGCCTTCTGCCGACCTGGTGACCTCCACGCGCACCGGGCCGCCATCAGCCACGCCGCTCGGGGCTGTGAGAGGCGTCTCACACTGGACTCTGCTCCTCCCGTTAGTGAGCCGTTCCCTCCACCCAGTGTGACACCACAGGGCCCCGCTGGGCGAGTGCGGAGTGTGGGGGGACGGCAGATGTGCGATGTCCCCCCCCAACCCCCGCCACCAAAGCGCTTTCTGGAAAACACAATCAGCTCCTCCTCGGCAGGCACCGTGCGGATCGAGCGGAGATTAGACAGCCATCGCCTCCCTCCCAGGGGCGGGAAATGAGCGGAGTCCGCACCCCCTGTGGGGAGTGGGAGCGGCTCCCGCCGGCTTCCCAAGGCTCCTCCTGCCTGACGCCACTCCCATTTCTCCGGGTCCAGCCCCTCGCTGGGTCCCTGCACCCCCAGCGTCACCCAGGGCGAGCATGGGGCTCCTCGGCCACAGGCTGTCCCGCCGCTCACCCCTGCGCACCCCTGGCCGACTGGCCGGGGTGGACCTCGGAGCTGGGGACCAGGGACGCCTGCCCTCCAGCGACCTTGGCTCAGCTCAGGATCTTGGCGCTGCTCAGATTCCCCCCACCGGCCGGCCTGCAAAGCGGGGCTCGGAAGGGGGTCGCCTGGCGGCTTCCCACAGCCTCGCTGCCTCGCAGAAGGGACGCGCGGAGATGTTTCTAGGAACGCAGACCGCCCAGCGCCGGGCGAGAGGAACGCGGTAAGGCTTGGCGCGCGGCCGGAAGAGTTACCGGCAAGAAGTCGGGAACCACGACCCCCAAAGAAGAAATCACCCATCAGCGCGAACTCCTCGCGGCTCCGATAATGAAACGCGCGGAGGGGGACGTTAACACAGTCATGACGATGCCGGCGCGCCATATGCTGAGGAGGTGATTCCGTATGTTCCTCGGAGATGGGGAGCGGAATGTCCCCCATGGAGCCTCGAGAAGGAGCCACGGAGCGTGAGATGAAAGCGCACGGGGGCCGGGGGACGGGGGGCGGGGGCAGGCAGAGGGGATAGGAGTGAGCGTGATGGTGTGGCGGTAGGAAGCATCCATCGTAGTAAAGGCGTGGCATGCGAATGAGACTGGGCGTCCTTCCGGACGACCTTCCAGAGAACCTTCTGGACAACCTTCCGGACGACCTTCCGGCCGAAGCCGGGGCTGCGAGGGAAGCCCAGGCCCCAGGTCCCAGGGGGAAGCCGGTGCCGGCAGCCGGGGGAAGGCAGGCCTGCTCCTGCACGAATGTCGTGCACCGGCCTCCAGTCCCAAATAAAACACAGAAGCCGAGACCGGTGTGGCTCAGTGGATAGAGTGTGGGCCTGCGGACTGAAAGGCCCCAGGTTCGATTCCGGTCAAGGGCATGTATCCTGGTTGCGGGCACATCCCCAGCGGATCGATGTCTCTCTCTCTCATCGATGTTTCTAACTCTCTATCCCTCTCCCTTCCTCTCTGTAAAAATATCAATAAAATATATTTTTTTAAAAAAGATCAGCAAATTAAAATAAGTAAATAAATAAATAGAATGAAACACAGAAAAGACTCTGAGGAAATGAGCAGAGCGTCGGGGAGCTACAGGACAGCGTCCACCTGCCCCACGAAGGTGTGGTTTGGATCCTGAGGAAGGGGAGGGCGGGGAAAGGGGGGAGAAAGGGTACTGGAGCGTTCCGAATGGATAACTACCAACTCACGGAGCCAAGAAGCTCAGCGGGCCCCCGGCAGAGGTCAGGGGAACACAGCCACGCAAGGGCACGCAATGGCCAGCGTGCTCAGAGCCATCCATCCGTAGAGTCTTAAGAGCACCCGAAGACAAACGGCACGTTAAATGCAGAGCAACAAAGACACGCACAGGAGAGAAAACTTCTCCTCACAGGAGACACAAGCAAGAAATCTCACACAGAACGATGGAAGGAATAGATGCTCATCTCTCCCTTTCCCCCCTTTACCACCCCCCCCCCCAAAAATGGGGTGGGAAGATGGGGAGGTAACATTCTAAGATACTGGAAGAAGGAAGCTGTGAATCCAGAATTCCATGCCACCTCGCGTGGCATTAATACAAGATGTTCTGGTCTCCCCACCCCCACTTGGCATTTCACCGGAGGTGGTGCTCACTACTGAACGAAGACACGTTGACACACAGAAGGCACCCCAGATCAGAAAGAAGAGGAAGCCATCTTCCTCCCTAGACAACGTGATTGTCGGTAGAGATGGGGTGGATATCCGAGAACGGCTAGTGGAATTAAGAAGCGAGCTTAGCAAGGTGACCAGGTCACAGATGAACTCACAAAAAAAGTCAGTTCTGTGTCCATAGATGAGGAACAGTCACATTTTGAAATTTTAGGAAATAATTAACATTTGCAGTAGCAGACCAATTGTGGAAATACGTTGGGGTAAATCTGACAAAAGATGGGGTGTACGCTGAGTGGCCAGAGGACGATGATCTCTGAAGACCTAATAATCTGGCCAAATAGCAGTGTGTGTGTGTCTATGTGTGTGTGTGTGTGTGTGTGTGTGTGTGTGTGTACACACAGTGGTACCTCGAGATACGAGTGCCCTAACATATGAGATTTTTGAGATATGAGCGATTTTTGCTTTGAAATACGAGCAACATTTGAGATAGGAGTAATCGCGTGGATTAGCCGGCTGCACACGACCCACCAGTTTACTGAGACTAGAGCGTCTCATAGTTTCCCAGGCCTCAAGGTTACAGAACTAATTAAACTCGTATCTCGAGGTACCACTGTATGTGTGTGTGTGTGTGTGTGTGTGTGTGTGTGTGTGTGTATTAGAGGCCCGGTGCATGAATTCGTGCATGGGTGGGGTGCAGCCAACCTGGCCAGTGGGAGGGGACAAAGGCCGTTGGCCGGCCTGCCTGCTGGTCGAACTCCTGGTCGAGGGGACCATGTGCACATGAGCCTTTTATTCTATAGGAGAGACACTGAGTTCAGAGCTCAGAATGATCTGGCCACTCAGCGTCTATTTAAACTGAAAACGGAAATGATCGCCAGGAGAAATTAAGGGAGACAAACAAATAGGGCTGTAACGTGCTCATTCATGGAAAGACTCGAACGGGGTCTCCGAGGGTCGTGCGACCGTTTGTCACGGTTTTTGTGGGCGTTTGACCGTGATTCAAACTAGAAGGAAAAGGGGGGAAGGGAGGAAAGGGGAAGAAATGGCCGCACTGTGCCGCGTCCATCCATCCGGCGGAAAGGGCCTGGGCGCACTCCGGGCCCGCAGGGGAGGTGTTGTTGCACCCGCCGCCTGTCCCCGCCCCGGGATCGTAGGCACGAGGCCCCCCGGGGACACCGGGACCACAGCCCTGAGCAGCCCCCCAACCAGGAAGCGGACCGGGCGCCCAGGTCACCGGGAGGAATCGGGGAGCGAGGTGTGTGTGTGTGTGGGGGGGGGCCTCGAGGGCATCGCTTTGCACATGGTGGTTAGTCACGCGGCATCGAGGCCATTCGCCGAGTGGGGGGACACTGTGGCCGGTGGGGAAGGACGTTATGCAAACGCAGGCAGAGCAGCTTTATTTATTTATTTTTTAAAATATATTTTATTGATTTTTTTTACAGAGAGGAAGGGAGAGAGATAGAAAGTCAGAAACATCGGTGAGAGAGAGACATCGATCAGCCGCCTCCTGCACGCCCCACAGTGGAGATGTGCCCTCTAGCAAGGTACATGCTCCCGACCGGAATCGAACCCGGGACCTTTCAGTTCGCAGGCCGACGCTCTATCCACTGAGCCAAACCGGTCTCGGCATCAGCTTTATTTTTTAATATATTTTATTGATTTTCCACAGAGAGGAAGGGAGAGGGATAGAGAGCCAGAAACATCGATGAGAGAGAGAGACACCGATCAGCCGCCTTCTGCACGCCCCACACTGGGGATGCGCCCGCCACCAAGACACCTGCCCTTGACTGGAATGGAACCTGGGACCTTTCAGTCCGCAGCCCGACACTCTAGACGCTCTATCCACTGAGCCACACCGGTCTCGGCGGGCAGAGCCGCTTGAAACAGGCACCTATTGAACCAAAAGCGCACGGAGCTCCCAGCCATCGGTTTCTTTGTAAACACGTCCCCACAGCGGCCTCGGTTCCAGCCGCCGCCCTCGCAGGGAGAGCTGACCATCTGGCCTCCAAAGAGCCGGGGCACCCCTCCCGGTGCGGCCTTAGCCACGGCCAGGCACCGAGGACGTGGCGTGAGGGCCCCCCAGTTCCTGTTGTGCCTTTGAAACCCTTCTCGGCCTGATGGACGATGGTCGCTCCGGCGTCCTGGGCGGGAGGACCTGGGAGCCAGAGGCGCGGGTGGCGCTGTCCAGAGACGCGTGGTGCTGATGGTGCTGCTGCTGGTGCTGCTGATGGCGCCTGGCACGGGCACCCTCCCCGGTGCGTGGTGGGGACCCACCTGTCCCGTCCTCAGCGCGGCTCATCTGCCGCCATGGAAACCGCGGGCGGAACAGCAGTGAGCGTGCAGGTGTGCGCTCCAGCCTGCGCCCCGGCGGCGGCGGCAATTAGTCCACCTAACGAGCTAATCGCTGCCTGGAACGCGCGTTCTCCTGGATCCGCGTCCCGCCCCGCGTGGCGCCGTCTCTCCTCCGCGTGCCAACAATTAAATCAACTCCATTTCACCGCAATTAGAGCCGCCGCCGCCGTCGCGCTGGATCTGGAAACCGCCTTGTGGTTTGGCTGTTCCTTCCCTCTCTCCCTCCGACCTGCGGGTCAGAAGCGGGGGGGGGGGAAGCGTTTCTTTTTTTTTAGGGGGGCGGCTCTCACTCCTCGTTGGCGGCCCACGATCGGTTCTGGGAAGGGGAGCGCTCATTTTAAAGGGACGGTATGCCTCTGACCAGCCGGCAAACCGGCCGTCCATCGCCCGATTTAACTCGTCGGACGGCCCGACAGACAGACAGAACCCGGCATTTGCTGAGGCGGGAACCTGTCCCAACGCGGAAGGGAAAAGCCAACAAAAATAGCCTCGGAGCTGAGACCGGTGTGGCTCAGTGGATAGAGTGTCGGCCTGTGGACTGAAAGGTCCCGGGTTCGATTCCGGTTGGGGGCATGGACCTTGCTTGCGGGCACATCCCCAGTGGGGGGCGTGCAGGAGACAGCTGATTGATGTCTCTCTCTCATTGATGTTTCTCACTGTCTATCCCTCTCCCTTCCTCTCTGTGAAAAATCAATAAAATATATTTAAAAGAAATAGCCACGGGGACAGGTTCCCCTCTAACAGCGGTCACCGCCCGAGGAGGGGGCGTGCCCGACCGGTGTCCTGGAAGCCAGAGATGCGAGGAGCCTGCCGAGGCGCATCCACAACCCGGGGTCAGTCTGGGTTTTGGGGGTGCCAACAGTCCTGGCTCCGAAGCCCGGACTCTCCCCAGGATATGCGTGTCCCCGCCCCCCAGCTGCCCCGCCAGCTGACATGTCTGGACACAGGCGTGGAGACCCCAGACTGCCCCCCCTCACCCCTGACTCAGCGCCCCGCCCGCCCCTGGCTTCCCAGCTCCCCCTCCTCTCACGGGGAAGCAAACACCCCTCCCCCCTCCCCTCACCCAGGCTGCTGGCCCGGAGTTGAGGCAGGGTCTGTCCTCCTGCCCCCACCGCCTGCCTCCCCGGTGAAAGGCGCCGTTCTGAATGCCACGCGTGGGGTCACCGCCCCCCACCTTCCTCCTGCCCACGTTCCCGCCCCTCCCCCGCCCCCCAGTCCCGATGACCTTGGCTCTTCCTGGTCACTGTCCCCACGGCTGAGGTCCGGTGACGTTTCGTGGCTCAGCCGTAACCCCGGCCCTCGTACCCTCAGCTCTCCCGCTCCGTCGCCGTGTGAATCTCGGGGCCAAACCACATCTGTGTTCCACCCGCCGTCTCTGCGCTCCTGTCCCCACGGCTGGGAACAGTGCGGGGGGCGGGGTGGGGGGGAGAGGGATGCCATGTGGAGAGGTCCCCCTTGAAGTTCTTTTTAAGAGAAAATTTTAAAATCCATTTCAGAGAGGAAGGGAGAGGCAGAAACACCAATGAGGAGAGAGAAACATCCCTCGGCCGCCTCCCGCTCGCCCCCCACTGGGGACCGAGCCCACGGGAATCGAACCCTGACCTCCGGGTTCGTAGGTCCACGAGACCGGGAATCGAACCCTGACCTCTGGGTTCGTAGGTCCACGCGCCACCGCAGAGCCCCGCCGCCCGGCTCCCGTTAAGCTCCTAACCCCGAACTGGCAGGGAGCCCCTCACGCTGCCCGAAGTCCCCACCCACGGGGCCGTCACCCTCTGCCGGCTCCCGCACTGCCTTCTCGTCACCCGCTCCCACCCTCAGCGCCTCCGCCCGTCCTCCCTCTCGTCCATCCGTCCGTCCGTCTGTCCGTCTCGTGGCCTGGCTGCCACCTGCCCCGAGAGCCCAGCGGCACAGAGCCCCCGCCCCCACCTCCCACCCGCCTGCACCCGGGAGCCGTCCCTGCCTGGGGCGGGTGCTCCGTGCTCCTGGCGATGGTGACACCCCGCCCACGGGCACCGGGCTCGCCTACGCCTCGGACTCGCGTTCACCATGTCCTTCCGGATCGCCGTCAGCCCGGAAGCGGCGCGGGGAGTGGGGGACGTAAGGCAGCCGCCAGGGCGGGAGCGGATCAGAGCACCGGCTCCGCGGGACCGGGTTCGAAGGGGCCGCCGTGGGTTGGGCAATGCTGCCACCAGGCGTCACCCCGGCTCTTCCGGCAGAGGCTGCCCGAGCCACGCAGGCCCCCCCACCACAGCCACCCTGAACCCCATCCTGCCCGCCCATCCCCCGAGACAGCATCACCCGGAGAGCGGGGAAGTGGTAGCACAGTGGTACCTCGAGATACGAGTGCCCTAACATACGAGATTTTTGAGATACGAGCCGTCGAGCGAGCGATTTTTGCTGTGAAAGACGAGCTGCAGTTGAGATAGGAGTCATCGCGCGGATCGGCCGGCTGCACACGACCCACCCGTTTACCGCGACGCGAGCGTCTCCTAGTTTCCCACGCCTCAAGGTGACGGAACGAATTAAACTTGTATCTCGAGGTGCCGCTGTATTTGGGAGAGCGGCTGGGACGTGTGGACTTTATGTCACATTCACCATCCTGCTGGCCGGCCAGGTACACGGGGGTGAGAGGGGTGGGGGAGCCGGTGCACCCTCATTCCCACAGGGACCAGGCTCTGCCCCGGCCATGGTCAGCCTTCGACAGGCTGGGCTGGGAACCCAGGGCTGACCCCAACCAGCGGGGCCCCTGCTGGCTGCTCCTCAGGAAGAAACCGGGCTTCCACCCGGGCTGTCTGGCCTGCCCTGTGTCCCCATCCTCCCTCCCCCTCCTCCTCCCTCCCCCCTTCTCTCCCCTCCCCCGCCAGAGCCGCTCCAGCCTGGGGCAGCCGCCGGCCAGGGAGCGGGTCTGCGCTCGCACCAGGCACTGGAGAGCAGGAGGAGGGAGAGGCAGATGCCATCCTTCTCCCCAGCCTCACCCGCCCCAGGAGGACCTAGCTGCCTGCCTCCCCCTCCGCCCGCTGCTCCGTGCTCACCGTGTTATTTAAACGCCAGTAAAAGGTAAAACAAACACCGTCACGGCCTGAAGCCGCTTCCCGGAACCCGGAGAGGACGCTAGACTCGTAAACGGGGAGACGCCGCTCCACGAGGTGGAGGTTATGAAACAGATAAATATCTTCACGGCACCGCCCGCCCGCCGTGGCGGGAGCAGCGGGCAGAGGCCCAGCCCGCACCCGGGAGCGGCCTGCTGGAGACTCCCCCGCACCGCGGCCCCCTCCCCCCACAGCTGGATCTCAGGGGAGAGCAGGTGTGGTGGGGACCCTCCGACAGCCGCCCCTCCCACCGCCTGAGCAGGGCCAGCCGTCCTCCCTGCGGCGAGCAGCCTGGGCGCCGTGCCTGTCACCCAGCGCCTGGAGCAGTGCCCCTCGGCCCAGCACCCACAGGAGTGGACACGCAGCCACGATGGATGAGGACAGGGTGTCCGGCCTCAGATGCTCCATCCAACCAGGGCAGGCACGGAAGGCGGCCCGGAAGAGGCCAGAACCGCTCTCAGACAGGGACCAGGAGCCGGCAGGCGTGGCTCACGCGGCCATTGAGCGTTGACCCGTGAACCAGGAGGTCAGGGTTCGATTCCCGGTCAGGGCACAGGCCTGGGTTGTGGGCTCCATCCCCAGTAGGGGGCATGTAGGAGGCAGCCGGTCCATGATTCTCTCTCACCATGGATGTTTCTCTCTCTCCCTCTCCCGTCCTCTCTGATATCGATATCGCATCCTGTATCAGTGGTTCTCAACCTTCCTAATGCAGTTCCTCATGTTGTGGTGACCCCCAACCATAAAATTATTTTCATTGCTAAAGGGACGTGGCATTAGGAAGGTTGAGAACCACTGCTTGTGTAATAAAACCCTAATATGCAAATCAGCCACGTGGCAGAACGGCAGGTCGCTATGACACGCACTGACCACCAGGGTGCAGACGCTCAGTGCAGGATGCTCACGCCTGGCGAGTGCTCGCTGCCCTCTCCCGCCTCTGTGTCAGCCCTAAGGACCCCTGGGGGAGTTTGACTGCCGGCTTAGGCCTGCTCTCAAGTGGGACCTAAGCTGACAGTTGGACATCCCCCCAGGGCGGGGAGAGGGAGAGGGGAAGAGGAGGAGGGAGATGGGGAGGGAGGGAAGGAGGGGGATGCAGCTTAGAGCATGGAGGGGCCGTATGGGGACAGCGGCCCCCCAGTTAGGCACAAAAGACGGTGGACAAACCCTTCCGTGTGGTGCCTGGAGTGAGCAGGGATGGGAGGTCAGACACGCCGGCCTGAGGGCTGTAGACACTGGACTGCAGGAAGCTGACGGTGTGCGCCAGTCCTTCGTCCCTGCCCGTGCCCAGGGCCCATTGGAGCCACGCCGCCAGGGCCCCACCCCCTGTGAACCCCGGTTTCCGGTCTCCACTCTATGGGCACTGGCACCCCCCTGACCCCCCCAGCTCCCAGGGAGCCCGCCTCGGGGTGTTGGCGCCTGCACTGCGGAGCCGAGTGAGATGGTCCCCGTGGCAGTCACGTCAGAGCGCGTGCTCTTTTTAAAAAAAAAATTAAAAAAAATATATATTTTATTGATTTTTAAAAATATATTTTTATTGATTTTTTACGGAGAGGAAGGGAGAGAGATACAAAGTCAGAAACATCGATGAGGGAGAGACATCGATCAGCCGCCTCCTGCACGCCCCACACTGGGGATGTGCTCACAACCAGGATACATGCCCTTGACCGGAATCGAACCCGGGACCCTTCAGTCCGCAGGCCGACGCTCTATCCACTGAGCCAAACTGGTCTCGGCTTTTATTGATTTTTTACAGAGAGAGGGAGGGAGATAGAAAGTCAGAAACATCGATGAGAGAGAGACATCGATCCGCCGCCTCCTGCACGCCCCACAGTGGAGATGTGCCCGCCACCAAGGTACATGCCCCCGACTGGAATTGAACCCAGGACCTTTCAGTCCACAGGCCGACGCTCTATCCACTGAGCCACACCGGTCTCGGCAAGCGTGTGCTCTTGTAAAGAAATAAATGCTTCTTCATCAGGTAAACAGGAGGCTTCTGTCGGTGGTGACACAGTGACGTGGGTGTGAAGCGGGAGGGAGTCTTCCAGTAGCTCATTCCACGATTCCTCCCGTCCTCTGTGGCTGCTCAACAACCCTCACCCCCAAACCCCACGTGGCTTAAACCGCCAGCCGTTCCCTCTGCTTACGGGCCGTCACGGTGGGTGCCAGCCCTGCGGCGGCCGCTCATCTCTGCCGGGGCGCGGCCAGGGAGGGGCAGCCGGAGCCGGCACATCCACAGCCAGAGAGCCCCCCCCAAGGCCGGAGGACGGAGCTGGGCCTCCCTGGACCGCTGTGGCCCCTCCCAACATGGCGGCCGCGTGCCGAACGAAAGCCGGGATTGTGAGGACCGGGAAACGGAGGTTACCGGGCTCCGGAGGCAGTGGCTGCGTGGGTGGGAGCGCTGTCCCCAGACGCAGGGCTGTGGGTTCAAGCTCCCGTCAGGGCACATGTAAGAACAACCAATGAATGTGTAACTAATGGGACAACCTCTCTCTCTCTCTCTCTTAAAAACTGATTTGGCCTGGGTGGTGTGGCTCAGTGGTTGAGCGTCGACATGAACCAGGAGGTCAGGGTTCAATTCCAGGTCAGGGCACACACCCGGTTGCTGGCTCGATCCCCAGTGGGGGGCGTGCAGGAGGCAGCCGGTCTGTGATTCATCACTGATGTTTCTGTCTCTCCCCGTCTCCTCTCCTCTCTGACATCCATAAAAGCATATCTTTAAAAAAAATAAAAATAATAAGATGCCCAGCTTGTGCATTGTACATGCGTGTGTGACTCTGTGTGTGGGTCAACAATGAACACCTGTGTGAAATGTGTGTGCAGAGTACATGCCTGTGTGACTGCCCGTGGGCTGAAAGTGAACACCTGTGTGAAATGTGTGCACTGTACACACGTGTGTGACTGTGTGTGGGTTGACAACAAACATTTGTGTGAACTGTGTGTACACTGTACTGTACATGCCTGTGTGGCTGTGTGTGGGCTGACAGTGAATACCTGTGTGAAATGTGTGCACTGTACATGTGTGTGTGACTGTGTGTGGGCTGACAATGAACACCTGTGTGAAATGTGTGTGCACTGTACATGTGTGTGTGGCTGCGTGTGGGCTGACAGTGAACACCCATGTGAAATGGCCACGCCCAGAGCCCCTGCTGCCGCCCGCCATGCCCTCCCCACCGCCCGGACCTCAGCGCCCCTCAGACAGGCCCCGGCATTGGGGCGCCCTCCTCCCCTCGTTCTTGGGTGGGGCCCGGGCTGCGCCCTGGGCTGTCGTGGGAACATCCCCCTATTCCCGAAGGCCGGCTGCGGAGCGCCCCCTCCTGGTGCTGGGCAGCGCGGGCCTGTCCCTCCTCTGGCCGAGTTAACGCTGGATCCTACAGGCGCCCGGCCATTAATTCCATTAATTCCCATCCACTCAGCCCTGTCAGGCTCCGCGCGCCCAGATCCGCTCCCTCCCGCCCACCCATCTGCTGACGGATGCGCCCAGCCCGGCACGGGGGCGGGGGAGGGGAGGAGGGAGGTGGCGTGGGCACAGTGACGTCCTGAGTTCGCCCACAGGAACGGGTTCTCCCGGAGAAACCTTCACACCCCCACCCCCGGGGCAGAGGGAAGACGGGACCGCCATGGCCGCGTGCAGGGCCGCGGGGGCCGGGGCCGGGGCCGGGGGACGGGAGCGCGGCCCACGGAGCCTCCATCAAGGGACCTTCCGCCTCGACCACTGGACCCAGCGCCACAGACACCCAGCCGCAGGGGGACCCAGTGCCACCGAGACAAACGGGGTCCACACGGGAGCGGTCTGTGTGGCCGGGGCTTTGCTCGTCCATCGCAGATGTGGCCACACCCTGGGTGGTGTGAGAGATGGCGTGTGTGAGCAGTATGTGCATGTGCCTCTGTGTGTGCTCATGCGAACACACGTGGCATCTTGTGCATGTGCACATGCACACACACGTGTTAGCGTACCACGTGCACACGTCCATGTGTACGCTGGCAGGTATATGTGTGCATGTGTGTGCATGTGCATGTAGCTGTGTGTGCAATCTGTATATGAGTATGAATGTGTGCATGTGAATGTGCATGTGCACGTGTGCATGTACATATGTGCCCGGGACATGAGTGTGTGGCTCTGGCTGTGGGCTGGCCAGGCAGAGCGAGGAAACCCGTCGAGAGGAGAGCTCTGAGCATCGGTCCCCCGTGGCCCCGTGACTACGCCCCCGGCCGAGTTCTCAGTCGGAGCGACGCTCGTCTCCGGGTGGGACTGTGGTCTGAGCCGCTGGGGGGTGGGGGGCGCGGAGCGGGGCTGCCTCACGCCCGGTGGTGCGGTCCTGGCTGCCCATCGCCGGCCGGTGGGGAGCTCGGTCCCCGGGGGCGCCACGCTCAGCCGCCCCCGGGCCCCGCTCCTCCCCGTGACGCTGTCACCCTGTTCCCGGCGCCTCAGGCGCGTCTCCCCGCGGTCTCCTCTCCAGCAGGCGCTGCGGCAGAGGCCTCCCCTCCAGAGCCTGGGGGTGTGCGTGCCCGCTGGGAGCCCGAGTGTGGGCAGTGCGTTCCCCGCCCCCCCCCCCAGGTTACACGGGGGCCGCGCAGACCTGCCCCGCCCTCACCGCCGCTGCCAAGGGCACAGACACGTCCGCCCTCCCCAGCGCGGGAGGGGGAAGCAGGTCTCCGCGCCGGCTCCAGGGCCGACCCCCCCCCCCACCTTCCCCGGCTCCTAGCGGTTCCCGGGCCCGGCTCCCAGCCCCCTCCCACCGCCGGGCCAGCCCTGCCTCTCAGCCTGACCCTCCGGCCTTCCTTTTCTCTTCTAATTTTCCTTCAGGGAATACTGTGTGTGCTCCTTTAAAGAAGATATATATATATATTTTATTGATTTTACCGAGAGCCAGGGAGAGGAATAGAGAGTTAGAAACATCGATGGCAGAGAAACATCCATCCGCCGCCTCCTGCCCGCCTCCTACTGGGGAGGAGCCTGTAACCAAGGCACATGCCTTAGATGGGAATCGAACCCGGGACCCTTCAGTCTGAGGGCTGACGCTCTGTCCACCGAGCCACACCGGCCAGGGCTGCCTCCCTCGTTTAGGGACCACGTGGCCACACGGGACCCACCCCAACACCCGGCCCCTGGCCACGGAGGCGGCTGCCCAGGAGGGACCCTCGGGCGGGAGGAGGGCGCCCGCCGCTGGGCACCCGGGCACATCCTCCTCCACCTGGGGAGACTCAGAGGTCAGGGCACGCCCACGGCACACAGCGGGCCGGCGAGTCGGGTTCCAGCGAGGGCTGCCGGGTCCGGCGTGAGGCGCGCCTTGGGGTGCGGTCAGGGCCCTCCAGACCTTCGCACAGGTGACCGCCACCCAGCACAGTGGCCCGGACAGACCCGACCAATGCTCAGCGCAGCCCCGGGCCGGTCCCCACCGCCGGCTCCTCGGCCTGCGGGCACCCGCGGCTGGCACTGGGGCGGTGCTGACGGGCAGCGGGCCGGGACGCGGTGACACCGTCCTGCGGGCACAGAGGGCGGCACGGGCTGTAGGGGGCGGGAGCCCCGAGAGAGGCCTGGTTCCCTGTGCCGTCCGGCTTCGCCCACGGTGCCTGGAGCGCCCCCGCCCCCAACCCTGGGCCCAGCGCCCGGCCTGGCTCCGGCTCCCGGGACACTGAATCCCAGCGACGTCCCTGTGTCCCCAGCATCGCCACCAGCACCCACTACTGAGAGCACCCACTGTCTGTCTGCCATCACAGGCCACCCGCTGGCAGCTGGCATGGGGCTGGCTCCTCCTCCCGCTCCGTTGGCTCCCCCTCCCCCTCAGCTGACTCCCCCTCCCTCTTTCTGGCGTCCCCTCCCCCTCCCTGACCCCCCTTTCTCTCCCTGGCTCCCCCTCCCCCTTCCTGGCCCCCCTCCCCCTCCCTGGCTCTCCCCGGCTCTGAGCACTCTCTGCACACCTGCTCCAAGAGCCCTGAGGATGGGGAAAGCACCACCTGTCTCTCCGACGTCCGTGCCCAGAATGGAGGGTGGACAGGAGCCAGCGACCCCCCCTCGCCGGCGCCTACCGGGAGGAGGAGGAGAGGCAGAGGCTGAGGCTGCGGGCCCACCTGCCGCCGGCGCCCCTCCCCCGGGCAGTGCGGGCCTCCCCCCGGACGCACTCCAGCACCGGCACCCGCAGGGGGCGCTGAGCACCCCTCGCCTCCCGCCACCGCCTCCCGCCACCCCGGAGGAGCAGCAGGGCGCGGAGCTGCTGGCGCGGGCGCGGGCGAGACCGCACGGAATATTCTCGTTGGAAACGCAGCGTTTGCGGCTGTCGCATCACCACGTCCCGGCTGCTCCGTCGCCGAAGAGATGTTTGCCCACACCCGGCGTGGTGAGTCACGCGCTGTGCTTCCCTTCCTCCCATTCTCTTAAAAACATGTCTGTAGTGGTGTCAGGGAGGGAGAGGGAGAGAGAGGGAAGCGTCAGTGATGAGAGAGAATCATTGATCAGCTGCCTCCTGCACGCGCCCCACCGGGATGGAGCCTGCAACCCGGGCCTGTGCCCTGACCGGAATCGAACCCGGGACCCCTCAGTCCACAGCTGACGCTCTATCCACTGAGCCACACCAGTTAGGGCCGGAGGGCAACTTTGACGGGTGTTTGGGCCCCAGGGAGCGGGCACCCTCAGCCCCCCTTCCTGTGCAATCTGTGGTTCCCTCCTCCTCGCGCTACCTTCTCCTTTCTCCCGTCACTCGCACGGCGGGCTCAGAGCCCGGGGTGAGGGGCCCCCAGATCCCTCGCCGGCAGGGTTTTCTGCAGCTTCTGCCAATGAGGCCCCAGCCCGGACGGTCAGAGGCAGGAGGGGGTGCCGTGTGGGCGAACAGAAAGGCCCTCGGTGAGAAAGGGTGTGGCCGGGACGTCGGCACGCGTGGGTCAGTGCCGTCACGTCAAGGTCGCGGACAGAGCCGGCGGAGAGCAGTAGCCGGGCCTGGCGGGCAGGGTGTGGGCACATCTCCCCGGCACGGCGGGCACGCAGGCCCGGTCCCGGCACCGTGGATGCGCCCCTCCACCCCCGGCCGGGCAGCCAGGGCCTGTCATGGGGAGCAGGCGGGCTGACCGCCGGCCACACGACGCCAGGCAGGTCCGGGCCCGGAGGAGAGCGCCGAGTGGGCCGCATGCACCGTGATCGGGATCGTCATGGCCGGACACAGGTGCCCCCGAAACCCGTGGACTCCCAGGGAGAGCGGGAGAGGGAGGGCGGGCCGGAGAGAGAGGTCACGTGAGAGAAACGCAGCGATCGGTTGCCTCCTGCACGAGTCCTGACCAGAGAGGGGCCTGCAACGGAGGTGTGTGCCCTTGATCGGAACCGAACCCAGGACCCTTCGGTACACAGGCCGACACTCTGTCCGCTGAGCCGCACTGGCCAGGGCTGTGCAACGAAATCAGGGATGAGCTACAAACTGCAGACAGCATGTGCACCTCGTCCTAATTATTTCTTTTCTTTCTTTTTCTTTCTTTAAATGTTACTTGGTAGCTGACGAGTCATAGATAAGTCAGTTCGCTTTTTTTTAAAAAATGTATTTTATTGATTTTTTACAGAGAGGAAGGGAGAGGGACAGAGAGTTAGAAACGTTGATGAGAGAGAAACATTGATCAGCCGCCTCCTGCACGCCCCCCACTGAGGATGTGCCCGCCACCAAGGTACATGCCCTTGACCGGAATCGAACCTGGGACCTTTCAGTCCACAGGCTGACGCTCTATCTGGTTTCCGCCCTAATTATTTCTTAAAAAAAAAAAAAAAGAATTCTTCAGCTCAATAAGACCAATAATACAACAGAAAAATTGCCGAAACTGGTTTGGCTCAGTGGAGAGAGCGTCGGTCCATGGAATGAAGGGTCCCGGGTTCGATTGTGGTCAAGGGCATGTATCCTGATTACGGGCACATCCCCAGTAGGGGGCGCGCGGGAGGCGGCTGATCGCTCTCTCTCTCATCGATGTTTCTAACTCTCTATCCCTCTCTCCTCCCTCTCTGTAAAAAAATCAATAATATATATATATATTTTTAAAAATAAAATAACCGAAGAGTAATCAAGGACGTGTGCCCACGCACAGAAAATGCCCCGCCCTGCGCACACACGCATTTCTGGAACGAAAGCCGCGGCGAGCGGCCGTCTCCGTTCAAGGCCCTCACCTCCACGTTGACGTGATGAGGTCTGACACGTGCTGACAGGCGCTGTGGCGAGCAGATGGGCCGGGCGCGCAGGGAGTGCTGTGGGCGCTGGTCGGGTTGGCGGGGAAACGGAAAGCTCGGCGGGTGCTTGGCAGGAGGAGCCGTGGTGCCGGGACTGGGCCTGCCGTGCCCGCCGTGCCGAGGAGATGTGCCCACAGCCCTGTCCTCTGGGCCCGCAAGAACCCGCAGGGAGCAGGAGCCAGGGGCCCACCCTGCAGGTCCCAGCCGCGTGCCCCGGGGTCGGCGGGCGGCGGTCCTGAGCCGGGCTGAGCTCACCACGTCTCCCACCCTCGCCACACGGCACCCCTTCCTGCCTCTGACCCTCCCGGCGGGATCCTCATTGGCAGAAGCTACAGAAGACCCTGCCAGTGAGGGATCTGGAGGCCCCTCACCCTGGGCTCTGAGCCTGCCGTGCGAGTGACAGGAGAAAGGAGAAGGCAGAGCGAGGAGGAGAGAGCCACAGATTGCACAGGAAGGGGGGCTGTGCTCCCTGTCAAAGTTGCCCTCCGACCCGGTCGTCACCCCAGCAGGCATTCAGCCTCAGGTGTTTGAACCACGTGCCGATGACAGAGGCAGAGATTGCAGTCGGAGCAGCCGGTGCTGAGCAGGGAATGCCAGAGAAACACATCCCACCGGGCTGGCAGGCCAGCGACGGTCGCGCACACCGTGAGCCGAACACGAGGCCACCCCCTCGCACAGCGAGGCTGCCTCCGCGAGGGCGCTGGTCCCGTCTCCACACACGCTGCCCGGTGACAAGGCCAGATGGTGCTTGCAGGGTGCTGCCAGCGTGTGAGGAGCGCACGGCGCGTAAACAATTAAATCACCGCGCGCGGGTGAGCTGGGGCGTGCAGGGGGCTCCTTCACAAGTCTCTCAGGAAATAGCACGAGTACAGACATCTGGGGAGAGAACGGGGGACAGTGCTGCTCAGGAGGGCCCCCCACGCTCCCCACGCACTGTCGGCTTTCCCGTGCGTGGCCTGGTCACACGGAAAACCCTGCAGCCATGGAGGTGGAAGCAGAGAAATGGAACCAGGACACACCCAGTGGACACAGAGCGGGAGAGGAAGATGAGGGCAATGGTGATAGAGGAGGAAGAAATGGAGGAGGAAGAGGAGGAGGTGGAGATGGAGGAGAAGGAGAAGGAGATGGAGAAGGAAATGGAGAAGAGGAGAAGGAGATGGAGATGGAGGAGGAAAAGGAGGAGGAGGAGGAGATGGAGAAGGAGATGGAGGAGATGGAGGAGGAGGAGGAAATGGAGGAGGAGGAGGAGAAGAAAGAGATGCAGAATCAGAAGAAGGAGAAGGAGATGGAGAAGGAGGAGAAGGAGAAGGACATGGAGATGGAGGAGGAGGAGGAGGAGGAAAGAGGAGAAGGAGATGGAGATGGAGGAAGAGGAGGAGGGGATGGAGGGGGAGGAGGAGGAGAAGGAAAGAGGAGGAGGAGGAGGAAGAGGAGGAGGAGGAGAAGAAAGAGATGCAGAATCAGAAGAAGGAGGAGGAGATGGAGAAGAAGGAGATGGGGGAGAAGAAGGTGGAGAATGAGATGGAGAAAGAGAAAAAGGAGGATGTAGGACACAGGATGGGGGCTCAATGGTGCCAGCCTTCCTGAACCCCTCGGCTTCCCCCACCCCCGGGCCAGGCCCAAAGCGGCCGGCAGGCCCCTCCCCCTGCCAGCTGAGGGTCTCCCCGCGCAGCCACCTGCCCGAGGTGTGGACGAGGCCAGGCCACCACCTGGCCACAGAAACCAGTTCCCAGAGGAAATGCCCGGTGCCCGGCCAGCGTGGCTCCGTGGTTGAGCATCGACCTATGACCCAGGAGGTCACTGTTCGATTCCCCGTCGGGACACATGCTTGGGTGTCAGGCTCCATCCCCAGTGCGGGGCGTGCAGGAGGCAGCCGGTCCATGATTCTCTCTCATCACTGATGTTTCTCTCTCTCCCTCTCCCTTCCTCTCTGACATCAACAAACATATATTTTATTGATTTTTTAAAGAGAGGAAGGGAAAGAGAGGTAGAAACATGGATCAGCCGCCTCCTACACGCCCCCCACTGGGGATGTGCCCACCACCAAGGTACATGCCCTTGACCGGAATTGAACCCGGGACCTTTCAGTCCGCAGGCCGATGTTCTATCCACTGAACCACACCGGTTTTGGCCATATATATATATATATTTTTTTAAAAAAGAAGAATGCTTGAAAGAACATCCTCGTGTGGCAGATGATAGAACCCTGACCCCCCCAACCCATCTGGCCGAGGGCCGTTCTCCGCATGGGCAGCGATGGGGTCCAGTACCCTGGGGGGGCGGGGCGGCTCCCGGAGGAAAGCGCTATTTCTGTCACCACCGCCCACACCCCCGGCCCCGTGGGAAACGTGCTGCAGAGCGGACCAGTGGCACCGGCATGCGGGGAACCACTGTGCTCCCGCTTTGCGTGGGGACGGATGGCTCAGGCCGCTCCGAGGCTCCGCCAGGCCCAGCTCTGCAGCCTCACCGGCACGGCGAGCACCAAATGGACGCGAGCACCGAATGGACGGGAGCACCGAATGGATGCACTGGCGAACGGCGGGAGCCAGGGAAAAGGGGTGACGTTCTCAGACTGCGGGAACTGATCCGAGGCGAGATGGGCGACACCCTGGGCCAGTGAACGGCCACACCCCCGGCGGGTGGCGGCGGGCGCTGGGCAGAGCCCGGCAGAAGGATGGCGCTCCGGGAGGAACAGCTGTGGGTGCTGGGAATGTCACCGTTACTTTGAAATGTGTGACACAGAAAGTCCCATTAGATTCACAATCCATCTGCGCGACCACGGAGGAAGCCGGGCTCTGTTTGTCGGCGGGAGGAGAGGGTGGTTCGGCAAGAGGCCGAGAGCCCCCACTCCGCCCCCCGCCCCCCGCCCCGGGTTCGGGTCCGAGGCCCCCGATCTGAGCCACAAAGGACCGGTGGCGGTAGCCTCTCCGCCCGGGCTCCCTGCTGCTGGCGCCCTCGCGGGCAGTGGCCCGAACCTGGTTCACGTGTCCACCGGGTGGTGAGTGACCGGTGGCCAGCTCCGGCTGGTTTTGAGTTTCTAAAAGGGTTTGCTTAGAAGCTTCCGGTACATTCAGCACCCAGCCTTCCCGCCCGTTTTCATGTCCTCGCAGATTTACCAGTGAGGACACCGGACATGGTCACCGCCCCCGCCTGGACAATGCCGAACCCCACCGTCTGTCCCCGCGGGGGGCGCAGGTGCGGCGTGCTCCCCAGAGAGGTGGACCCCAGACACAGAGGGCCGGGAGGGGGGCCCCTCCCCCACAGCCACTGAGCCCGTGCCTGGGCCTCCCCGAGCCTCAGCCTCCTCATCTGTAAAATGGGCAGATGACCTAGAAAGCTCTGTCCACTGAAACAGCGAATCCCATGTGGCCCCAGAGGGTCCCCGAGTGCCCCCGACAGTGAGAATGTCACTGCCACGCCTGCGGCTCTCTCTGTGCGCGGAGAGCCCACTGCCCGGTCGGGTGGCTCAGTGGTGAGCGTGGCGTCCTGCTCGCGGCTCCGTCCCCGGTCGGGGCACGTGAAGAACGCAGGCCCGGGTAAGAGTGGCACCACAAGCCGACGTTTCTCTGTCCTCCTCTCTCAAAGCAATAGACACATTTAAAGCAAAACACGGCTCCTCTGCCAGCTGGCAACAGCTGGGGGAGGGGGAGCGTGATGAGGGTCCCCACTTTTCCGATGAAGAAATGGAGGCACCGAGAGATGAGCCACTTGCCCGAAGCTGCCCGGCCGTGCTGCCCATCCGCTGGGCACAGCAGGGTTAACTTTTACAGCAAAAACAGAAGACAGCCACTTTATGACCCGCTAAAGCCAGGATGTGTCTCACTGAAGGCCTCTCCTGCAGAGCCCAGAGCGCCAGGGGCCACTGACAGCTGGCTATTCCTACCCTGGGGGGCCAGGGAAATGGCACCCCGAGGTGGCGCAGGGCACAGCCAGGGCCTCCCAGGGCAGGGGACGGTGCTGGGTGCAGAGGTGAGGATGGCAGAGGGTGCCCACCGGGGGGCCCCGGGAGGAGGCAGGCGGTGCACAGCACCTATCCATGTCACAGGCCTGCGTGACCACGTCCAGAGTGTTCGGGGTGGCCCAGCGCCTTCCAGCGTGTTCCAGAGTGTTCTAGACTGTTCTGGAGGGTTCCAGAATCCTCTGGCCGCAGAACCAGCGGGGATGACAGCCCCAGGCCAGGGAGAACGCAGACGTGGGCGAGGCCCCGAGCGAGCACGTGCCCCGCGAGGCCAGGGGCGCCGGCCCAGGTCCCGGCTCTCGGCCTCTCCTCCAAGCCCCACCCCAGAGGACGGATATGGGTGCCATGGAGTCATGGAGTCCCACATGACCCCCGCAGCAGAGGGCCTCCATGTGTGACCAGGACCCCTGACCACCTCCCGTCCACCTGGACCTTCCCCCACCCCTTGCGAGTCCCAGAGGGGCTGCCAGAGACCTCAGGGGCTGCTCCCTGAACCCGTTTCCAGGGCAACGCGGCAGCCAAATGGCCTGCACACCACCCAGCAGCCCGAGCCCTCCCTCACCTCCAGGGGCCTGGCGCGGGGTCGACAAGGAGCTTCTCGGTCCACACATTCCCCTGCTCCTTCTCAGCCGGTCCCAGCCCCGCCCCCACCCCACCCTCACACCCACACCCCCCTCCCTCCCCCCATCCCACACTCCCACCCCGCGCCTCACGCCTGGAGGAGCAGGGACCGTAATTAACGCGCAGACCTCCCGGAAACCAGCTCCTTCGTGCTCGTCAAGCTCCTTTAATTACCACTTGCCAGTGGCCTGCTCCCAGCTCCGCGGGCGGAGAGCGGCGGCTGCAGAGCGGCCTAATGAGCCTCGGGTCTCAGCGGAACTTGACACGCGCTCAGCCCTGGCCCGGCGGCCGCGTGGCCCACGCACCACAGGGTCTCGGGTTGGAGGCTGGTCACGGGCACGTATCTGGGAGGCAGGTTGGATCCCCAGGCCTGGTCAGGACCCGTGCCGGAAGCAACCGGTCAGTGTGAGTGTGTCTGTCTCTCTCCCCTCCCTCCCTCCCTTCCTTTCTCCCTCCTTCCCTCCTTTCCTCCCTCCCTCCCTCTCTCTGTAAAAATCAATGGAGCCGAAACCGGTTTGGCTCAGTGGCTAGAGCGTCGGCCTGTGGACTGAAGGGTCCCGGGTTTGATTCCGGTCAAGGGCATGCACCTTGGTGGCGGGCACATCCCCAGTGGGGGGCGTGCAGGAGGCAGCTGATCGATGTCTCTCTCTCATCGATGTTTCTAGCTCTTTGTCCCTCTCCCTTCCGCTCTGTAAAAAAATCAATAAAATATATATATATATAAAATCAGTTTTTGTTGCCGAGACCGGTGTGGCTCAGTGGATAGAGCGTCGGCCTGTGGACTGAAAGGTCCCAGGTTCGATTCCGGTCAAGGGCATGCACCTTGGTGGCGGGCACCTCTCCAGTAGGGGGCGTGCAGGAGGCGGCTGATCGATGTCTCTCATCAATGTTTCTAGCTCTCTATCCCTCTCCCTTCCTCTCTGTAAAAAATCAATAAAATATATACAGTGGTACCTCGAGATACGAGTGCCCTAACATACGAGATTTTTGAGACACGAGCCGTCGAGCGAGCGATGTTTGCTTTGAAATACGAGCCACAGTTGAGAGAGGAGTCATCGCGCGGATCGGCCGGCTGCACACGACCCACCCGTTTACCGCGACTCGAGCGTCTCCTAGTTTCCCACGCCTCAAGGTGACGGAACGAATGAAACTCGTATCTCGAGGTACCACTGTATTTAAAAAAAAACAAAAAAAAACCAAGGAAACAATAGCCTCCGGTGAGGACTGACAAATGAATGAACACACACAGCTGTCCACAGAGGCTGGAGAGCCCACCTCCTCCTAGAAGCCCTCCGTGACCAGCCACACCCACTGGACGCCTCCTCTGGGCTGAAGACCACCGACAGCCTGCAGCCCTGGCCCCGTGTCCACCCGCCCCCAAGCCACACCCCTGGCCACGTGGCCTGGCCACGTGACCCACAGAGGTCCACTGACCTCCCTCTGGAACATGGCGGCCTGGCCACTGGCTGGGGCCAAAGAGGCGTGATGTCAGCGACCGGGACCTCAGCCCCGGTGACCCTGGCCTCGGGGACATCGGCCTCCGTGCCCTGCCCGCTGCCACGGCTCAGAGTGCCCACGGGGACCGGCCTGCTGGCGGATGAGAGAGCGGGCAGGGCAGGAGCGAGTTTCCGGACCTCAGCTGGCCCGCCCGCCCGCCGACCCCTCGCAGGAGGGTCATCCGTGCGAAGGATGTGGGGGCACGGAGGTGGCACACCCCCGGGTGGAGGACGAAGGCTGAGACTCAGAGGCCCCATCCCAACCCCCTCCAGGCCTAGGTCTCCGTCCGGTCCCTCCCAACGCACCGGTTTCTAAATTTGGGCCCAGAATAGAGCGTGCCTGCGACCGTCCTTGCAGCCACAGGACTGGATCTGGGGAGATGGGACCTCGGCCATTGCCCGCTCTGCCCAGGGCCCGGCCCTGGACGCTGGGAGCTGACAGACACCCCTCACCTCACCCCACCCCATCCCACCCCCCCACCCCACCCCTGCCAGGGAGTGAGCCGGGGCCCGCGCTCTTTGAAATCCATCCGGAACCGACGGGCCTACTGGGCTCGCTTTCAAGCTCCTGCTTTCATCTTCCGTGCTCAGAGGGAGGGGAGCGGCCGCCGGTCATTCTCACCCGGAGCCGGCGCCTCTGTTCCCGGCCTCGGCGCTCAGCCCCCGATGGGTGGGCACCTCCTCCCGGCAGCTGCTCAGCGGGCGCCGGGCTGTCCGCGCTGCCCCTGCGCCTTCCCTTCCACCTGCAGGGAGCAGCGCTGCCGGGAGGCGGGAGAGGTCGGCACCGGAGCGGGCGCGAGGCCCGGGGCGGCCTCGGTTAATTGGCTGCAGACGCCCCGCCTTGGTGTGAATTCCAGCGGAGCCTCTGAAGGGACAGTGGCAGGAACCCGTGCCTCTGGCTGCACCCCACGCGCTCCCCTGGCAAAGGGCGGGCGGGCGGTGGCAGAGGCGGTGGGGCAGAGGCGACCTGGCGGGTCCTGGGGGCCCCGGGGTGCGGCCCCGGCTCCTGGCCCCGGGGAAACGGAGGCCCAGAGAGAGGAGGATGCCTGGACCCGGGCCTCACAGCGCCCCAGCTGGCGCAGGGCGGCCGGTCCCCCCACATTCACTCTGCAGCCTACCTTGGCCTGCGTTCCCTGCCCCGGAGGAGGAGAGACAGGAGCAGATGGAAGTGGGGGAGCAGACACAGTAGCTCTGGGCTCAGTTCAGCTCCGTGCCCCTCCTTCCTCAGCGGGTGGGGGTCCTCTCTGGACATTTCTGAAGGACGGGCCTCAGAACTCCCCACAAGGCCCCGGTCTGGCTCTCGCTGTCTCAGGAGGCGGCCTGAGACGTGGCCGGGGCGAGGCCTGGCCTCCTGGCTGTCAGCGGGCCCCGCACGCACACCAGCGCTCAGTCTCTGGCCTGAGCGGGCTCTGCGTGCTGGGGAGCAGGCTCCATGTGCCCTCCCGCCACGGGCGTAGCCCCGGCTGCCGCTCCGGACGGCCTGTCTCTGAGCGGCGGAGACGCGGGGAGGAGGTGCAGGCAGGAAGGCCGGAGTGGCCCCCGTCAGCCCGGGCCGCTGCACAGGAGCCCTGGACAGGCGTGTCATTCTCAGGGGCTGGAGCTGGGCGGTCAGGAGCCCCTGATGGTGTGGGCAGCCGAGCCGCCCAACGCTGGCCTTGGACTGAGACGCGCCCACCACACCCGGCCCGTCCTGGGCAGAGCCTGAGCCCGGGCACTGAGCACTCAGCAGGAAATGAACGAGGACAAAGCCCACCGTCTCCTCTGCGCCGGCTCCCGACCACTTAGACCAGCGGTTGGCAAACTGCGGCTTGTGAGCCACATGCGCTTGAGAACTGCGGTTTGCTGCTCTGTGGACGAACGAGTTTGCCGACCACTGACGTAGACCCAGCCTGTCCAACTCAGAGGCCAGCACGGGCCACGTAGACCAGGGTTAAGGGTACGTGGGCCGCCAAGAAACACCGGCTTCCAGGTTCCTAGACAGGCCGGTGTGTTTGGGGAAGCGCCGTGTGAAAGAGCCGGAGCGACGGTAAAAGCCATGTTTGCTTACACGCCGTTATGGCGCTGGGCCGCAGAGATATTCTCTGTGGGCCGTGAGTTTGACCTGCTGGATTTAGAAGCCAGGTCGTGCGGGTGGGGGTGGGGGGCCCTGAGGGGCTGAGCTGGGGCGCCTGCTGAGCCCGGGCTTGGCCAGGGTGACAGCACCCACAGGGCTGTCCTGCCTTCAGTCTGACTCACAGCTCACAGAGGGAGCACCCGGCCTGGTTAACTGGGATCTCCTCACACAGGCCCACTGCTGCAGGCCCGGCTCTCAGCCTCCCTGGCCCTGAAGCCTCCTCCCGGAGACCCTGCGGTGATTGCGGCAGCGATGACTCCCGGCGTCAGAGCCAGCAGCGTCCCCAGCCCCCTTCCTGCCTGGCGGGTCCGGCTGTTCTCTCCTTGTAAATAGAGTAAACGGGTTTGTGCTCCTTGGCTTTCCTATTCGCTGTCCACTAAGCCTTGGGCTCGGGGGTTGATGCCACGCAGATTTATGGGGGCCACCCTCACCCTGCAGCCTCAGATGATGTTAACAGATGGTTAGTTGTGCCCATAAATCCCTCCCGCGTTGGAGAGAAATATCTTCTTCTCAAGAGTACTCCGCTTGGGGGGAGAGGGGGGAAGAGATTGCAGGCTGGACCGGCTCCACAGGATAGTCAAGTTCACTCCTGGGGGTCTGGCCGTGTCCCCACCTCTGCGGCTGGGTTATCTGAGTGACGCAGGGCCTGACCAAAGGGGTGGTTCTGGGTCTCCCAGATGCTCTTCTGTGAGTCCATCTTCCCATCCATCCATCCATCCATCCATAGATGGATAGGAAGATGGATGGGTGGATGGACAGGAAGCTCGATAGATGGGTGGATGGATGGATACATAGGGAAGGTGGATAGATGGATGGATGGTTGGATGGCTGGATGGCTGGATGGTTGGATACAAAGATGGATGAGTGGATGGATGGATGGATGGATGGTTGGTTGGATAGATGCATGGGAAGATGGATGGATGAATACGAAGATGGATGGATGGATGGATGGTTGGTTGGATAGATGCATGGGAAGATGGATGGATGAATACGAAGATGGATGGATGGATGGATAGATGAATGGATGAGGAGGATGGGGAGGGGGAGGACACTGGACAGGTGAGTGGGAGCAGCTCTGGGGCCAGAGCAGCAGGCAGTCGCCGGCCCCCCATCTTGGCATGGCCTCCAGGTGGCCCAGCACCGCCCCCTTCACTTGGACTCACAGAAGAGCATCTGGGTGACCCAGAACCGCCCCTGTGGTCAGGAAGATGCATAGTGTCCAGACCAGGCTTTGCTGGGAAGATGCTCTGATGGATGAAAATAACAATTCTCGCCAATAGTGGAATACTTGGCATTCTGTTTCCAGTCATTCTGAACCTTAGACTCATGTGCTTTCCATGCATGTGCTCTGGTGGAAGGAGGAGTGGGTAAGGAACAGATGGGCAGAAGGACAACAGAGGGCTGGGTGGATGGAAGGATTAGTGGGTGGTTGGATAGACAGGAAGATGAATGGATGGATGGTTGGATGGATAGGAAGATGGATGGACAGGAATCTGGATGGATGGATGGTTGGATGGATAGGAAGATGGATGGATGGATAGGAAGATGGATGGATGGATGG
>JAAGEH010000414.1:74511-92774 GCA_011751065.1 Lasiurus cinereus | reverse complement strand
TGGATAGGAAGATGGATGGATGGATGGATGGATGGATGGATGAGGAGAATGGATGAGTGTCTGGATGGGTAGATGAAGGTGCTCGGCCCTGGATGGAGTCAACCAGGATTCCCTTGTAGACCTGAGACCTGCTTATAGTGCAGCTCATGATCTAATGGAGCAGAAGTTTTCACAAAGAGTGTGACCGTCTCCAGGTCACCAAGGAGATGTGGCCCCTGAAGAGGAGCCTCCATTGCTTGTACGCTCCCACCCCCATACACGCACACACACACACACACACACACAGACAGAGACAGAGAGAGAGAGACAGAGAGAGAGAGAGAGAACGAACAGACCCTGGCCACTTAGAATGTCAGCGCTGAAGGAATCATGAGGAGACAGAAGACCATCCTCTTCTGCTCAGAGAACCCGGGCCCGAGGGGAAGGGAGCAGCCGCGGCCACACAGACCGGCGGAGGCAGCGCAGGCTGCAGAGCCCCCCGGTCCTCCCTCCTCGTCCCGCCGCCTCCCCGAGAGCCCCCGCCTGGAGCGAGAGAGAACACGTTCCAGGGGCAGATGGAGGCCGCGCGTGAACACACACAAACCACATCTGTGCCTCCCAGCCTCTGCGACGTTAAACACGGCCATGCGACAGCAACAACTGGAACGGGGGCCGGGGCCACGGCAGCTGCTCCCACAGAACGAACAGGCCCGGGAGCCGAGGCTGCTGCTGCTGGACGGAGGCCAGGCCTCCCCCCGGCCCCCCAATCCCTAGCCTCGTGGGGGAGCCACCCCCCGAGGGGCAGCGCGGGGGCCAACGAGACCCCGTCCCCGCTTCGGGGAGTTTGGAGCGAGATGATGTGCAGGCAGCCGCGCCCGCACTGTGCCAAGCGTGCCAGAGGCTGGGTGCCGAGAACAGCCGCTCCAGGTCAGGGGTCGAGTTCCAGTCGAGAGGCCCCAACTGGGCCCCCCCGGGGAGCAGGTTGCTCCTCCCCACACCCCACGGGCGTCCCGAGGCCTCAGGTACCCACACGCCCAGAGGTGCTGCCAGGGGCAACGCCAAGGCCTCTCCTGGCCGCTGAGTTCTGGTCCAAGGTCAGCAGCCACAGGACCCACAGGACAGTGGGCTGGGATTTCGAGGGGCCCGGCGCCCCCTGACCTCTCTGTGCTGCTCCAGCCGGGCCCTCCCCCCGCCTCTGTCCCAGCAGCACGGTGACCCCCGTGTCCTGAGCCTCAGGAGCAGCTGCCCCTGGAGCAGCCGTGCCTCCCAGACAGGCCTGCGAGTGCCAGGACTGTGGCCCGTGGAGTCAGGGGTGAGGGTGGGGGTGCGGGGACAGGACGGGACGGGACAGGCCGGACCCTGGGCGGCACGCTTCTCCTGCTCCTGCGGGCCACGTCCTCGCCGCCCGCCTCCGCCCGCCCGGTGGGAGCGGCGTTTAGTGCTGTTTTATCCACCTCCCCGCCCGGCGAGGGCCTGATCCGGAGCTAATGGCGCTGGCATTAACTGCGTGAACGGCCGGGTGTCCATGAATCACTCGGTAGCAGCTCTCCTGATGACGGCGGCGCCTCCGTGGGCTCCGAGCCGTGCCAGCACGGAGCCAAGCTGTCTGCTGCCCGCAGCCTCGCTCTCCGGGGCCTGGTGCACTGAGGCGGACTCAGGGGTGAAGGACAGTCGGGCCTCGGCCCCCCCGCTGTCCAAAAGGCTCCTGGCCCCGCCCTGTCCACACACAACCGTGGGGCGGACCCGAGGTGCGTGAGCAGGACTGTGGGAAGGACTGCGGCCAGGGTCCCCACACCCGAGGTCCCCACGCCCAGCCCCACCCCGGCGCGTTCTGACGTCTGCTGTGGCTCCAGTCCCTCACAGTCTTTTTTTTAAAAATATATTTTATTGATTTTTTTACAGAGAGGAAGGGAGAGGGAGAGAAACATCGATGAGAGAGAGACATCGATCAGCTGCCTCCTGCACACCCCCTACCGGAATCGAACCTGGGACCTTTCAGTCCGCAGGCCCACGCTCTGTCCACTGAGCCACACCGGTTTCGGCCCTCACAGACAGTCTTCAGTGAATTTTCTCTCGGCTTCCATCTGCCTGGAAGAAAGAGGAAGAAGATAAAGTCGAGAGAGGTCAGCGCAGCCAAGAGGAGTGGGCGTGGGCCAGTGGCCGGCAGACTGCGGCTCTCGAGCCCTGGCGTGCCGCTCTGTTGACGAACGAGTTTGCCGACCCCTGACCCAGACTCTCCATTCCAATAATTACAGGCTGTGGTCACCTCTATCCCAGGGGCCGGCAAACGCATTCGTCAGCAGAGCCCAATAGCAACAGCACAACAACTGACATTTCTCTGGAGAGCCACGTTTTTAAACGTAAACGTCTCCCAACGCCACCTCCTCACCACAGACCCGCCCAGGCCGGGGTATTCTGTGGGAGAGCCACCGTCCAGGGGCCAAAGAGCCGCCGGTGGCTCTCGAGCCTCGGTTTACAGAAACCACGGCCCCGGGAGGTGGGTGTGTTTAAAGTGGGCGGGGCCCAGGACCCAGGGCCAGCGGGTCACCCAGCAGCTGAGTCCCTGAGACATGGTGTCGGGCCTCTAGAACCTTCCACGGCCCGTGGGGGAAGCCTGTAGGGACCCTAAGTACGTCCTCATGACCTGCCACCGGCGTCCGGAATGGCCATCCCCGGACAGGACAGGACGGGCAGACCTGGCCTCCGGCGTCGCGTGCAGAGGCCAGAGGTGTGACGGGCAACCCCATCGCTGTGGTAAAGCATGACGAGCGAGCCCTGGCCCGTTCGGCTCAGTGGTTAGAGCGGGGTCCTGGGCACCACAGGGTCACAGGGTCCATTCCCGGTCAAGGTCACACCCTGGCAGGACTTGATGTGTGTCTCACATCAACCTGTGTTCTCTCTCTCTCTCTCTCTCTCTCTCTCTCTCTCTCTTCCCCTCGCTTCCTCTCTCTCCCCCGCCCCTCCCTTCCACTCTGTCTGAAAAAAATCAATGGGAAAAAATATCCTCGGGTGAGGATTAACAAAACAAAAACACACACACACACACAAAACACATCACCATAAGCAACCTTTCAGAGAAATGTGGGTAATTTCCAAAGCGGCCTATTCCTTTAAGGATCGTTTTCCGACAGCCCCAGCTGCCGCCTCGCAGATCAAAGCCCCCTCTGCTCTGAAACTCCTTTCTCCCAACCAACGGGGGAGGTGCTCGTTTGTCACGACTGTCAATGAGATGCAAATGACACGGGGGAATCTTAATGACAACGGCGTCCTGAGCGGGCCCGCCGGAACAGAGGCGAGACAGTAAAAGCTGCACGAACGCACCGGCCGCCCAGCCGTGGGCACAGTGCGCACCTGTCGGTGGCATGAGTCACGGGCGCCTCGGCCCGTCGTCCATCGTCCTCGGCAGAACCCCCGCCTGGCAGAGGCCCCGGCACCGCCCGCCCGCTCCCTCCTCTGTGGTGTGGCGCCAGGGCGCCCCGATCAAAACACAAGCCGCCGTCACTTTCTCCACCTTCCCCCGTTCTGTTCCGATGGAGGTACATTTGTCAAAGCGGGAGCGAGAACGTTTTTTATTTAACAGTTCGTTAACTTGATTTATCATTTGTAAATATTTCGACATATGGCGCGCGCGCGCCGCGCGGAGCCTGTGTTTGTGTTTCTGCTCGCAGCCCCGGGAACGGGAGGGGTTTGGCCTGGCCGGGGAGGGAGGACGGCGAGGCGCCTCGAGGCTCTGGAATATTCCAGGCTTCGGGGTGGACGTGGTGTTCAATCTTGTGGTTTTTCTGCAAATGGTATTTCTATGTGTTTTTTTTGCACTATTTATTTATTTATTATTTTGAATCCACACCTAAGGAGATTTCCCCCATGGATTGTGAGAGAGAGGGTGGAAGAGAGAGAGGGAGAGACAGAGAGAAATATGGGTGTGAGAGACACACATCGATTGGCTGGCTCCCTTGCACGGGCCCTGACCAGGATCCTGCAACGAAGGTACATGCCCTTGACTGGCGTCGAACCCGGGACCCTTCTTCAGTCCGTGGGCCGACGCTCCATCCACTGAGCCGCACCAGCGAGGGCCATTTTATGCATTATTTTAAACGTATGCGAGGTACCACGGTCACAGACAAAATAAAAACAAGGGTGAGCCGAAACCGGTGTGGCTCAGTGGATAGAGCGTCCGCCTGCGGACTGAAAGGTCCCGGGTTCGATTCCGGTCAGGGGCATGTATCTTGGTGGCGGGCACGTCTCCAGTGGGGGGCGTGCAGGAGGCAGCTGATCGGTGTCTCTCTCTCATATCGATGCTTCTGACTCTCTATCCCTCTCCCTTCATTTCTGTAAAAAATCAATACAATATTAAAAAAAAAAAAACAACAAGGGTGAGACCCCAGCCGGCGTGGCTCCGTGGTTGAGCATCCACCTAGGAACCAGGGGGTCATGGTTTGATCCCCGATCAGGGCACAGGCCTGGGTTTGGGGCTCGATCCCCAGTGCGGGGCGGGCAGGAGGCAGCCGGTCCCTGATTCTCATCATCCGTGTTCCTGTCTCCCTCTCCCTCTCTGAAATCAATAAAATAATATATAACAAAGAAGCACATAACGGGTGAGAAAAAGATGCTGTCCCATTCGCCACACAGAGGTCGTCTGTTCACCGGTCACGGTCGCCCGGAGGGAAGGACCTTGTTCGCCGAGACAGCCTTGCTCGGGGGCAAACGGTCCTGTTTATGGGACTCTGGCCGCCGCCGCGGGCACGGAATCCTGTTGACGCTTTTCTCACGGATTTTCCATAACAGGTTTCCCTTCCTGCTGGCTCACCGCCCGCGTGCTCCTCGCCCGCGTGGAGAATGGCGAAACCGGGACTGGAGGGCAGGGCCATAAAAACGAGAACACATCTCGCAGCTCAGAGGGCAGCCGAGGGTCTCGGAGAAGCGGCCTGCGTCCCCCCAGCCTGTAATTCCCCGCGATGAGCCAGCCTCCGCGTGGAATCTCTGATGACGACGGCCGTTGGCGTGGTTAATGGTCCGCACGCGCTGTCAGCATCTCCGGCTACAGCCACGGCCGGGGCAGGCCGGGTTCTAATTGCTCACCCTCCCGCCACCCCCGAGGGCGCACCCGCTCTGCCCCTGAAGCCTCTGTCTCCTGGAAAAACTGCTGCTTCACATGTTAGCCTGGCCATTGGCTCCTGTCAATGCTTGCCTGCTTCCGTAATAAGGAAAATGAGACTATTTTGACTGCAGAGAGGCCATGAAATCTTCTTGGGACAAAATGATCAGCGCTGGCACCAGGCCAGGCCTTGCTTGGGTGGAGGTCTGAAGGCCTCAGCACAGAGGGGCCCTTTAAGAACTTTCTTTCTTTTTTTTTTTTTTTAATATATTTTATTGATTTTTTGCAGAGAGGAAGGGAGAGGGACAGAGAGTCAGAAACATCGATGAGAGAGAGACATTGATCAGCCGCCTCCTGCACGCCCCCCACTGGAGATGTGCCCGCCACCACGATGCATGCCCCCGAACGGAATCGAACCCGGGACCCTTCAGTCCGCAGGCCGACGCTCCGTCCACTGAGCCGCACCGGTCGTGGCCCTTTAAGAACTTGCAAAGGGGCGGGAAACGTCCCATATTTGGGAGACAGAGAAGGTGAAGACATATATAAATGGGGGAAACGTCTGCACGTTGGGGCCCAGAATGTGAGAGACATTTCCCTCCGGCCCCGCACGTAATAAACGTCACTCCCTGCTCCCCGGGCGTGGATGGGTTATTCCGGTTTTCTGTAACACGCCAGCCGGGGACCGACCGCTTCCTTCCCAGGATCAGCACCTGGAAATGGACCCAAAGCGGGACCATCCCGGCGGGGTCGGCGGGACACGGAGGGGCCCCCGCCCTCCTCAGGGCCCTGCCAGGCTGCCCCTGGGGGGGGGCTCTGGGCTGCTGAGGGCGCTGCAGCCCCGTGGAGGCGGACGGGCTGGGTGCCCTCCGGACAGCCACAGCCTGCGGAGCGTCCATTCCTCCGGCAGAACTGGACAGACCGAGCGGGCCAGGAACATGCTTGTGAAGCCACTTCCAGAGGCCCTTCCCAAGGTGCACTGTGACTGCCCAGCCTGGGTCACTGTCTCAGAGCCAGGCATTGTGGGCTCCTGTTGGCCAGCCTGAGGTCACCTGCCCTCCTCTGACAGTCACTCTCGCCCGGCCCCATTGACCAGCCTGGGGTCACATGCCCTCCTCTGAGCCAGGCATTGTGGGCTCCCATTGGCCAGCCTGGGGTCACCTGCCCTCCTCTGAGAGTTAGTCACTCTGGGCTTCCATTGGCCAGCTTAGGTCATGTGCCCTCTTCTGAGTCAGTCACTGTGGGTTCCCATTGGCCAGCCTGGGGTAACGTGCCCTCCTCTGAGTCAGTCACTGTGGGTTCCCATTGGCCAGCCTGGGGTCACATGCCCTCCTGAGTTAGTAACTGGGCTCTCATTGGTCAGCCTGGGGTCACACGCCCTCCTCTAAGAGTTAGTCACTCTGGGCTTCCATTGGCCAGCCTGAGGTCACGTGCCCTCCTCTGAGAGTCAGTCACTGTGGGCTCCCATTGGCCAGCCTGGGGTCACCTGCCCTCCTCTGAGAGTTAGTCACTCTGGGCTCCCATTGGCCAGCTTAGGTCATGTGCCCTCCTCTGAGTCAGTCACTGTGGGCTCCCATTGGCCAGCCTGGGGTCACATGCCCTCCTGAGTTAGTAACTGGGCTCCCATTGGCCAGCCTGGGTCACTGTCTCAGAGTCAGGCATTGTGGGCTCCCATTGGCCAGCCTGGGTCACTGTCTCAGAGTTAGTCACTCTGGGCTCCCATTGGCCAGCCTGGGGTCACCTGCCCTCCTCTGATCCGGTCACTCTGGGCTCCCATTGGCCAGCCTGGGGTCCTGTGCCCCACTCTGGCA
The DNA here is from genome assembly GCA_011751065.1 of Lasiurus cinereus. Classification (NCBI taxonomy): domain Eukaryota; kingdom Metazoa; phylum Chordata; class Mammalia; order Chiroptera; family Vespertilionidae; genus Lasiurus; species Lasiurus cinereus. Next base: position 85,892 of record JAAGEH010000414.1, on the reverse strand, counting down.
CCTCCTGCCCCGCCCTCTGGCACCTGCTGCCAGTGGTCTCCAGCCCTCCTTCCTGGGGGCAGGCCTGATTGACAGGGGCAGCTGCCCAGCGCCTGCCCTGCCCTGCAGTGGGCCGTGCTCTTTAGATCACCCGCCAGCCCCTGGGCCCTGTCCCCTCTCACCGCCCCAGCCCCAGCCCCAGTCCCCGGCCTGTCACCGGACTGTGCTATGCCCCTGAGCACCAGGGTGCGGTCCGGGCGCGAGGTGTGCGGGGAGGGAGCGTCCCCGGGCGAGACAGAGGCCGATGAGACCACGCGCCCCGGAGCGCCCTGCCCCTGGCATCGCTGGGCACAGGATGGACGGGCGGCCCTGGTTAGAGGCTTCGGACCGGAGCGCAGGGGCCGCTGCCCGTGGGGCGCCAGCCGGGGAGGACCTGGGGCGCGCAGGCCCCTCTGCCTGCTGTTCACCCAGGGCGGCTGTGGTCTCGGCCGTGGGCACGGAGACAAGGGCCAGCAATAAGCCCCCGGGCGGGAGGAGGTGGTGATGGCCCTCGAACCCGAGCACCAGCCCCCGGGCCGCCAGCCTGCGAGTCCAGAGGCCCCGGCGCTTTCGAGGAGAGGGATGGCTCGGACGTGGCTTGCCCGCGGGGACCCAAGAGCGCACCCTTCCAGCGCCCATCTCGCCACAGACAGGCCGTTCCCTGCCCCGGAGAGGAGGGTGCGGGGCGGGGGGGACGTGGGAGAAGCACCAGCTCCCCTCCCCTCCCCTCCCCTCCCTCTCCCAGGGCCCCGGGCCCGCTCCTCCTCCTCCTCCTGACGCCCCTGGCCATCGATGGTGGCGGAGGTGACGCCCGGCGGCCCAGGCTGAGGCCGGGGTGGGCTGGTGCTGCCGCTTTATTTTTAGCCCTATTTTTAAAAATATATATATTTTATTGATTTTTTACAGAGAGGAAGGGAGAGGGATAGAAAGTCAGAAACATCGATGAGAGAGAGACATGGATCAGCCGCCTCCTGCACGCCCCGCACTGGGGATGTGCCCGCAAGCAAGGTACATGCCCCCGACCGGAATCGAACCCAGGACCTTTCAGTCCGCAGGCCGACGCTCTATCCACGGAGCCACACCGGTCTCGGCAACCTCTCTTTTTAAAAATATATATTTCGTTGGTGTTTTTACAGAGAGGAAGGGAGAGGGTCTGATGTTAGCTACAGGGCTTTTGCAGATCATTTTTTAAAAAATATATATATTTTATTGATTTTTTTTTTTTTTTACAGAGAGGAAGGGAGAGGGATAGAAAGTCAGAAACATCGACGAGAGAGACATCGATCAGCCGCCTCCTGCACGCCCCCCACTGGAGGTCCATGCCCCCGACTGGAATCGAACCTGGGACCTTTCAGTCCTCAGGCCGACGCTCTATCCACTGAGCCACACCGGTCTCGGCCATCTTTTTTAAAAAAATATTTATTTTTTATTGATTTCTGAGAGGAAGGGAGAAGGCGAGAGAGAGAGAGAAACAGTGATGATGAGGGAGAATCGTGGACCGGCTGCCACCTGCACGCCCCCCACTGGGGATGGAACTTGCAACCTGGGTCTGTGCCCTGAGCGGGAATCAAACTGTGACCTCCTGGCTCATCGGTCGAGGCTGAACCGCGGAGCCACGCCGACCGGCCGGGCAGGGAATACTTGTTTACTGTAAGGATGTCCCAATACTGCAGGCGCAGGCCTCCCCCGCCTGCGGTCCCGCCTGCAACCGGCACCGCACACCTCACAGCTGGGACGCCCACGCGTGTGGTGATGGTCGGTCCAGGAAGGGGGCAGCCGTCGGTAAACACCTCACAGCTGGGATGCACACGAGTGTGGTGATGGTTGGTCCAGGAAGGGGGCAGCCATCGGTAAACACCTCACAGCTGGGACGCACACGCGTGTGATAATGGTCAGTCCAGGAAGCCCCCACCGGGAGTGAGCTGTGTGCAGCGGTAACATGGCAGGTGGAGGTGGGAGCCCACTCTGGCCCTTGGACCCCAGGCCCCCCTCCACTCCGGCCCACAGCCTCGGGGCAGTGACTGGGCGGCCGGCTGGGCTGCAGCCTCACAGGCCTCCTTCTTATCTCCTGCCTGCATCCCTCACTCCTCCTCCCTCCATCCCTCCTTCTTCCTTCCTCCCTCCTTCCTCCTTCCTTCTCTTCCTCCCTTCCTCCCTCCCTCTTTCCTCCCTCCCTTCCTCCCTCTCTCCATCTACCCTTCTCCCTCCCTCCCTCTCTCTATCCCTCTCTCTTCCCTCCCTCCTCCCTCCTCCTTTCCTCCATCCATCTCTCCCTCCCTTCTCCCTCTCCCTCTTCTCCTCTCCTTCCTCTCTCTCTCTCTCCCCCGCCTCCTCCCAGGAGCTGCGGGCAGTGGGCTTGTGCCCAGCAGGTGCCTGCCCGCCCTCGGCCCGCAGGAGCCTCCGCGAAGGCAAAGGGACGGCAGACGGATGGCTCTCGGTGAGGCATCCATCAGCCAACGTCCCGCAGAAAACGGAATGTCATAAAACCGCGGCGGCCGGCGCCGGGCAGGGGCCATATTTCACGGGGAGCAGGGCCGCGCGAACAGGAGCGCCGCCGCTGATGGATCGCCGGGTCACCGGGCTATGCGCTCGCAGAGGCGGCGCGATGGCCGCTCCATCACCGCGCTGCTCCCAGGACGGCCGGGACGGCGGCCGCCTCTCCCATCGCTCACCGCAGGCCAGCCGGGCACGGCTCTGCGAGGCCGGGGCCGGGCCTGCTCCACACAGAGAGCCGAGAGCCGTCCGGAGCAGCGGGTCCTGAGACAATGGCGCCGGGAAGCTGGCGATCAGGACAGCGGCCGCCTCCCGCACCCCCAGAGCCCATCCTCCACCGGCCTGGGTCCCTGCCCAGCGTCCGGGCTGCTCAATAGGAGATGCTGGCGTCCCTCTGGCCGTGATGCCCTGGGCAGGGCGGGGCGGGGGCCCGGGGACGAGGGGGCAGCCGTGGGGAAACACCAGTTGCCCACACCCCACCCTCGCTCTCCGCTGGGGCTTGAACCGTCCACATCCGGCCGCCCCACCTCCGTCCACCTGAGACTCAGTCACTCGTCCCCGTCCCACTGGTGTCAGGTGGCCCTAGGACTCCAGGCGTCCGGCTCTGCCCGTGGCCACGCTACTGGCGAGGTGACGAGCCGGCCTGGGCGGATCCACGTCCCGGGTCCCAGTCACACAGCCACAGGACTCACTGGCGGGACACAGAGGTGACTGGGCTCAGCCCTCACAGAGGACCCATCCGTCCATTTCTCAGGCGGGAAAACCAAGACTCAGGGCGCTCCCCAGGGCTGGGGCGGTGGGGACGCCCAGGGCAGCACAGAGGGTCGGGGTGGAGCAGGGATGTGACCTGGTAACAGACCTGGGTGTGGGGACCGTCCAGTGCGCCTGCCCTCCCTGCCGGCGGCCACCACCCACTGCCATGGGCTTCGCTATGCTGCCGTGTGCGGCCTGGGGCGGATCTGCTGGGGCAGCTCCTGGCTCTGCTGTCTGAGGACAGGGACCAAGGTCCTTGTGGCAGGGGGCGGGGTCACCCTGGAGGCCAGGCGGGGCGGGGTGGGGTGGGGGCAGGACCAGGAGGCCATGGTGGCAGGGCCATGGTTTGTTTGTTTTTTTTTCTCTTCAAGTGGTGGGGAAAAGGGAGGGGAAAGGGGGAGAGTGCAATGGACGCGGGGCCCACGCACCCTAAAGGTTAAAGGGATGAAGGGGGTGGAGCAAATGGTGGCCAGGGCCTCGGTTTGAAGAAAGGAAGCAGGTGTAGCAGGACCTGCCCGCTCCCCGGGGACAGGCAGCCGCAGGCGCTGCAGGCAGGTGAGCCTCGTCTTGCTCAGAGCGCCGCTGTTTATGGACGCCCAGCAGGGCTGGATGGGGGCTCCTGGAGGGGGCGCGCAGCACCCACAGCTCCGAGGCTGCAGGCGGAGCCGGCAGTGGCACAGGGAGCCGGCGTGTGCCCGCCCCGTGCCAGTGGAGCTCCGGGAGGCCAGGCCCGCTGGCCGTGCGGCCTCCCACCTCCTGCGCCCGAGCCCACTGCCCTCGGACATGCCACCCCGAGCGCTGGCAGCGAGTTGGGCACAGGCCGGGCCCCGCCGCCCGCTGGGGAGAGGAGCAGGCATGGAGACAGGCGCCGCCCGCCGCCCGGGTTTGCTGGTGCCGCTGAGGGGAGGCCCGTCCTGTGCACCCCAATTACGTCAGCGGTGAGCGAGGGGCTGTTCTCACCCTGAGGAGCTCCGTGGCTGAGCGTCCCCCACGAACCAGGAGGTCAGGGGGCGATTCCGGTCTGTCAGGGCACAGGCCTGGGTTGGGGGCTCCATCCCCAGTGAGGGGCGAGCAGGAGGCAGCCGGTCTGCGACTCTCTCTCATCACGGATGTCTCTCCCTCTCCCCACTCCCTTCCCCTCTGGAGTCGATGGAAACACATTTAAAAAAAATATATTTCATTGATTTTTCACAGAGAGGAAGGGAGAGGGATACAAAGTCAGAAACATCGATGAGAGAGAGACATCCATCAGCCGCCTCCTGCACGCCCCCCACTGGGGATGTGCCCGCAACCAATGTACATGCCCCCGACGGGAATCGAACCTGGGACCTTTCAGTCCGCAGGCTGACGCTCTATCCACTGAGCCACACTGGTCTCAGCAGAAAACACATTTTAAAAAAGAGAACTTTCTAGACAAGCGCCAGAGGAGGACTGGGAAGCACAGCCCGGGGCGAGCCCTCAGCTGATGGCGAGAGCGGGGAGGGAGGAGGGAGTCGGTGTGGAGCTCCGCACCCCACGGTCCCCTCCTGCCCTCTTGCACGTCCGGAGACCCGGTCCCGCCAGCGTGGCTGTGGTGGGCCTGGGCGGGGGTGGCTTGTGGCTCTGCAGGCCAGGGGGGCGTGGACTTCACGCCATACACACACACACACACACACAGACACACACACACACACACACACACACACACACACACACACACACGGGAGCACAGAGGCCTCGGGGCGCGGGGTTGGGAGAGGGCCCCCCAGGTCCGGGACAGGGCCTGACACCAAGGCCCCTCCCACTCCCCGTGCAGAGGTTGCGCTAGCCCCAGGGTGGTGCCTCGGCCGGTGAACCCCGCTCTCCAGGGCCCCGGCTCCGGGTCGCATCGGTTGGGGTCCCGCTCGCTTGTTTCCGGAATCTGCTTACCTGTCTCGGGTGCGTCCTGTCCTCCGGGGTCTCCCGCCCCCTCTGCGGGGCTCGGTGGGCGCGTCTCCTGCCCAATCCCGCGCCCCTGGCTGTCCCCCTCCCCCCGGGGCTGGTGGGCAGGAGCTCCCGGTGGGTGACCCCCGCCTTTGACCCCGGGAACTCTGGGGGAGAACCTGTCTGAGGCCATGGCGGGGGGGGCGGGGGAGATGCTCATGGATGGCTCTCCTCCCACACATCGCCCGCCTGCTCCCTCCCCCTGCACCCCTGAGCCCTGGCTCTTCCTGGGATCCTTCCGGACCGGCTGCAGTGACCAGGGCGGTGCGGTCCCATCCCCAGACGGCCGGGGGTTTCTGTCTCCTCTTTATGTCAGTAATTGCTTTAAAAAAATATTTATTTGTACGGATTTCAGAGCAGAAGGGAGAGGGAGACAGAGAGAGAAGCATCAATGATGAGAGAGAAGCATGGATCTGCCGCCTCCTGCACGCCCCACCCTAGGAATAGAGCCCGCAATGTGGGCCTGTGCCCTTGACTGGAATCAAACCCAGGACCCTTCAATCTGCAGGCTGGTGCTCTATCCACTGAGCCACACCGGCCAGGGCAGTGATGGCTTTTAGTAGACATGTAAGCTAGATGGCTGTGTACATACATGTCTCCAGTGTTCCTACCTCCCTGGTAGAGAAGCAATCACACACACACGCACACACACAAACGCACGCACGCACACACACACATATACACACACACACAGGCACACACTGCTCTCCTCTCCTCGCCCCTCGGAGGAGGCTGGGGGCAGGGGGTGCAGGAGGCAGCCTCAGCCTCGCCCTCGGTGGGCAGAGGACGGCCCGTCTCCCCGCCCTGCGCCCCGGCTCCGGCCTCAGCCCGTCCCCCTCCCCTCCTCCCGCCGAGGCAGAAGCCTGAGGCCCGGCCACCCACAGGGCCACCCCGGAGCCGCGTGTTTACAAACAGCCTGTCTCCCGGAGATAAATCCTCGCGCTTTCCCGGGGAACACAGTCCATAAATCACCCTGACACCCGCGGAGGCGAGGATCCCGCGCCTCCGGCCCCCGCGCTCGTTGGGGGTGTGGGCTGCCGCCGGCCGGTCCGGCTGAGGCTGCGGGGCCAGTGGTGGGGGCGAAGCCAGGCCCCTCCGAGGCAGCTCTGTGGCTGTGGCAACGACCTTGGGGGGCGGGGGGCTCCGTAGAACGTTCCAGAGCATCCGACGTGCCTGCCCCCTCCACCTGGGCCTGAGGAGGGGGCTGCGGCTCCTCCCCTGTGTCCCCTGGGCTGGGGGTGGGCCCAGGCGTAGGGCCACTTGCCTGCCGGACACGATGAAGACAGCGTCCGACGTGGCTGGCGGGCGGCCTCTGTGTCCAGCAGACGCCCCCGCTCTGTGGTGGCCGCCCTTCCTCTGCGAAGGCCTCACCGGGACCCGGGTTCTCCGCTGAGGAAGGCTCTGCCTCCACTGCCCGAATCCATGGCCGCAGCCTCCTCACTGGCACGTCCACCCGCTGGCCGCCCCATGGACGCCAGGCCCCACACCCACATGGACCGGGTCTTTAAAGGAGATCTTTCTGTGCCTGTACGTGCCCCGGTGCATATGCATGTGTGTGCATGTGCGTGGGTGCATGTGCGTGTGCGTGCAAGCATGTGTGTGTGTGTATGCGCGTGCCCGTGTGCGTAGTGTGTGTATGTACGTGCGTGTGTGTGTCTTGCGGTTCTGTTTCGCTAGAGACCCCTGATGCGCACACGCGGATGGCACAGAGCGCAGGCCTTGGTGCATGCCCGCCCTGCGGACCGGCAGAGTGGGCACACCATGATACACATCGCAAACAGGGTTGGAGGTTTGCTGGTGCCAGGGCCACGTTTCTGTGGACGGCCGGGGGTTTCTGTCTCCTGTTTATGTCAGTAATTGCTTTTTTTAAAAAAAAAAACAACACAAAAAACAAAAAACATTTGTACTGATTTCAGAGCAGAAGGGAGAGGGAGAGAGAGAACCATCAGTGATGGTTTTTGGCCGGGGACACCGCGAAGGAAGGACTTTCCGCCTCCTCTCTCAGGCTGGAAACAGGCTTCGTTCACGCGAAAAAAACAGGGTTTTCAGATGGAGGGACGGGGTGAAATCAGCGCCGCGTCGGTGTGTGCGTGAGACGCGCCGGAAACAGAGTCGAAGGAGGCCTGGCCGGGTGGCTCGGTGGTTGGAGCGTTGACCCTGCACCAAGGACAGGAAAGAACAAACTGCCTGTGCAGGAGACAGCTGATCAGTCCTCTCCCACACCAACGTCCCTCCTCTCTCTCTCTCTTTCCTCCTTCCCCCCCCCCTCTCTCTCTGAAATCAATTTAAAAAAAACCCACACATATTCTTGGGTGAGGCTTAAAAAAAAAAATTGAAAAAAAAGTAGCTGCCGAGACCGGTTTGGCTCAGTGGATAGAGCGTCGGCCTGTGGACTGAAAGGTCCCGGGTTCGATTCTGGTCAGGGGCATGTACCTTGCTTGCAGGCACATCTCCACTGTGGGGTGTGGAGGAGGCGGCTGATCAATGTCTCTCTCTTATCGATGTTTCTGACTTTCTATCTCTCTCCCTTCCTCTCTGTGAAAAATCAATAAAATATATTTTTTTAAAAAGTAGCGATAACGATCCCAGGAAAAACGCAAACGAAAGCCAGCCTGTGCTGCACCTCATTCCTACAGGGCGGTCCTGAGCCGGACTCGAACCGTTAAAACGCGAGCTGGGAGCCCCAGGGGGCCGGCTCCTCCCCCCCACCCCGGCCCTCTGCATGCAGGAGGCAGCCAATCCGTGTGTCTCTCTCACATCCATGTTTCTCTCCGTCTCTCCCTCTCCCTTCCCCTCTCCCTAAAAACCAATGGGAAGATGTCCTCGGCCGAGGATTAGCCACAACGACAGCCGCAAAAAGACACGGATGCAAACAGGCACCCAGCTCAGAATGTCGTTAGAACTACGCCGTGCCTCTGTACGCAGGCCGCATTGAATGCCAAGATGAAATGTGGCCGTTTCCCAGAAAAATGCGGGCACCCACCCGGGCCCTGTTCGCGAGGAAGAAGTCTAAATAGGCCACTCGCCACCGGAAACATCCGGGAGGTCGTTAAAGAGCGCGGCCGCCTTCCGAATGCCGTTTCCGCGGGGAACCGTACTGGGTTTTAATTAGATCAATTAATAGCGACGCTCCTGCATTCCCGAGCATCAGGAAGGAGGGAAAACTTCCACATCCCCCCCTCCCACCCCCCGAAGCAAGCAGAGCCCCCGCGGCCTGGCAGAGCTTTTATTAAGAAACCCAAATCCCGACCCCTCTCCCTCGGACGCCAGACGCACAGAAGCCCTCGGTAAAACATCGTTAAACAGCGGCAGACAGCGTCACGAAACCGCGCATCGTGACCGGGCGGCGGCTTCATCAGGAGCACGAGGCGCTTGGAAATTAGAAAATATATTAACGCCATCCATCACAGCCGTGGAGCGGGCAGAAATGCCTCATAATTTCACATTCGGAGAAGGCTATCCCCACATAATCAAACACGTTCACGTTAAAAGCACTCGATGACGCAGCCATTGCGATCGCGGGGTCCCGATCGGCCCTAATCGCTGCCCAGGCCGAGGGACCCCCACCCAGGCAGGAATTCGTGCTCCGGGCCTCTAGTGAGATTATAATGGACTAGAGGCCCGGTGCACAAATTTGTGCACGGGTGGGGTTCCCCGGGCCTGCAGGATCGGGCTGAAAACGGTTCTTCTGACATCCCCCCCGAGGCAGCGGTTCTCAACCTGCGGGTCGAGACCCCTTTGGGGGGTCAAACAACCCTTTCACAGGGGTCGCCTAAGACCATCGGAAAATGCAGATATTTACGTCAAGATGCATCACAGTAGCAAAATTTCATGGTTGGGGGTCACCACCCCATGAGGAACTGTATGCAAGGGTCTCGGCCTGAGGAAGGTTGAGAACCACTGCCCTGAGGGGTCCCGGATTGTGAGAGGATGCAGGCCAGGCCGAGGGACTCCGTGGTGCATGATTGGGGCCGGGAGGGACATGGGAAGTTGGCCAGCTGGGGAGGGAGTATGAGAGGGCTCCAGGGTGCGTCTGGCCTGTCTCGCTCAGTCCCCATCAGCTGAACCCCAGCAGCAAGCTAACCTACCGGTCGGAGCGTCTACCCCCGGTGGTCACTGCACGTCATAGCAAGTGGTTGAGCGGCCTTCACATATCATTAGCATATTACGCTTTGATTCGTTGAACATATCATTAGCATATTACGCTTTGATTGGTTGAACAGAGGACTGGGCACTTAGCATATTAGGCTTTTATTGTACAGGATGATGCGCAGAGACTCTTTGCGATGCTGAAACAGAAGGATGGACCCCACTCAGCGTTCAGTGCACTGTGAGCTCCTGGTGGTGTGAGCAATGGAAGAGGCTGAGCTTGCTGCCCACTCGTGATCTCACCTGTGGCTGCAGCCAGGGGACGAGATGGGGTAGGGGAGGCTGGGGTCTGGCGTGCCCTCCACACACACACACACACACCCACACACACACACGTGCACACACTCACTTCCCTCCCTCTGAGTGTCTTCTTATCTCTTTCCTCCTAGGATCACTTCTTTCTTTCTCTTTCCCTCTCTCTCACCCCTGTTCCTCTCTCTCCTCTGCCCCTCCCTGCTTTTCGCTATTCCTCCCATCAAGCTTTCACTCTCTGGGTCTCTTCCAATTTCTTCCCTTCCCTGTTTCCCTCTCTTTCCCACGTGTATGGTCCCTACCCCACTTGTATGGTCCCTCCACAGCCCTCACACATCATCTTTCTCTCTTCTGTGCTGTATTTTGGCTGTCTCTATCCTATGCTGAGATACACAAGCACTTCCCGCTGTGTTACACTTGCCTACCACCTTCGGCTCAGACGCCCGCCCCACAGACCGGGAGCCGGGGAGCAACAGGCGGCTCTGGGCGGCCCAGGTGTTTTCGGCTGCACCACCTGGTGTGCGTCCATCCGTGCCTCTGCGATGTTCGCACGGTGATGGCATCGCCGAGCGACGCATCTCTCATCGTTAGTCGGCGAACGGATGCATAATACAAAGACGTCCAGGTTTCAATGGAAAATCACTCATCAGCCCAACAATGGGAAAGACTCAAACGGAAGGAAAGAGATAATTGCTGGATGACAGGGACGTTAGGATGATCCGACAAAGACGTTAAAACACCCGGGATGAGGAAGCCTCAATGAGCAATTACGAGCGCACGCAGACCACGAGAACAACAGCGTCTCGGCAGAGACGTGAGCCGCAGGCCAGAAACAAAGACGCGAAAGAAGAAACACATGGGGATTTGACAAAGGAAAAAAAATGCAACGGAAATAGAAAGCTTGGGCTCCACAGGGAAGGGAGCACCAAGGGGAGAAATCAGTGACCCGGGGACAGAGCAAGAAACCGCCCAATCACGACAGAGAGAAAGCCGCCTGGGCAGGCTCCTGTGGGAGAGAGCAAAAGTCTGAGACCCATGTCATTTTGTCCCCAGAGGAGAGGAGCCGGAGAGAGGAGCTGAAATGACTAGAAACCATCAAAATGGGCAAGCTCCATAAATCTACGGACTCAAGAACTTCGTGAAACTGTACATAGGATGAACCTAAAGAAACCCACGTCAAGATATATCACGAGTAAATGTCTAACAGTGGAAAACAAACAGCCTGGCCGGCGTGGCTGAGTGGCTGAGTGTGGACCTGTGGACCAGGAGGTCACAATTCAATTCCCTGTCAGGGCACAGGCCCTAGTTTCGGGCCCCACCCCTGATAGGGATGTGCAGGAGGCAGGTGATCCGTGATTCTCTCTCATCATGGATGTGTCTATCTCCCCTCTCCCTCTCCCTTCCTCTCTGAAATCAATGAAAACATTAAAAAAAAAATTAGAAGGCAGGGAGAAAAAATAACACCTGCAGGACCAAGCATCATGAGTAACAGCAGATTTCTCGTCAGAATATGGAGGCCAGGGGGAAATGGGAACAATATTTTTGAGGTGCGAAAGTGAAACAAAACAAGCCCTCCACCCCAAATCCTACATCCAAAATAACACCAGGTATGGAAATATCTTTCAAGAACCACCAGACAATCCGGCCATCCTCAGATGCAGGGAAACTCTGAGACGCCGTGACCAGCAGACCTGGTGAAAGGAGCGTCTCTGAACAGAAGGGAGAGGAAGGAAGGAGGATCATTCTCCAGCTGG
>JAAGEH010000414.1:59125-74501 GCA_011751065.1 Lasiurus cinereus | reverse complement strand
ACCATCATCACCACCACCATCATCACCATCATCATCATCATCACCATTATCATCATCATCATCACCACCATCATCACCATCATTAGCCACATCATCATCAACATCATCACCATCATCAGCCACATCATCATCATCATCATCACTATCACCATCATCATCACCATCATCATCATCACCATCATCACCATCATCACCATCATCATCACCATCATCACCACCACCACCATCATCACCCCACCACCATCATCACCACCATCATCACCTCACCACCACCATCATCATCACCATCACCACCACCACCATCATCACCATCATAATCACCATCACCATCATCACCACCATCCTCACCATCATCATCACCGTCATCACAATCATCACTATCACCATCATCCCCACCATTATCACCATCATCACCATCATCCCCATCATCCCACCATCCCCACCATCATTATCACCGTGACCATGACCCCATCCCCATCCCCATCTCACTGTCATCAGCATCACCACCACCTCTGTCCAGGCTGCTTAGCTGGATTCCAGAGGTAACTCCGGCTCCGAGCTGCGCTCCGAGGACTCACAGCTTTCAGGCAGCTCAGTGAAGGTTCGCATACCCTCTCCGGCACCCAAAGGCTTTTGTGCCCCTGCAGCGCACCGTGGCTCTGAGGAAAGAGCTCCTTACCCAGCAACGCTGCTGAGCAAAGCGCTGCATGGAGGCCTCTGGACAGCGCGGCCGTCCGTCCGCCCGGGGAACCCTCTGTTTGTAATTCTGGGTGCATGAGAGGCCCCTGAAATTCCCCGAGGCCTCCTCCCCTGGCGCCGTCCCGCTCTGCACTCCGGGCTTCAGGCTGGGGAACGGGGAGGCGAGCTGACAGCCTGTCCGTCCGCCGCCCACACGGGGCCCTCAGGGACTGCTTGTCTCTTGTCTTTCCAAAGCCCACTGCACAGAGCAGACATCTGGCTGCACTGAAGAGACATCTGGCTGCAGACTGTCCGACAGGCCGCCTCTGGCCCCCGAGCAGCAGTGCGTGCCCAGCCCCGGCAGGAGGAGGGGGGCCCGGACCACCAGCAGGCCCAGCAGGGGGTGGTGGGGCCTGGAAGCTTCTCACCCCGCGAGCTCCAACAACGCAGAGGCCAACGTGCATGCAGGACAGAACCGGTCCTGGGCAGGCCGCGGCGAAGGCCCAGCGATGGCTGATGGAGCGGCCGGTGGGTCACCGCTGTCAGGCCAGGAGTTTCTGGGGTGGGGGGGGCGGCCTGGGGGGGCGCTGTGAGCCCGGGGCCGGGGAGGAGACAGCGTGGCTGAGGATGGCGTGCCGTGGAACCCGCTAGAGGGCCTTCAGCATGGGGGTCGCAGGGCAGGTGGAGGATCGATGGCAGAGGGGCTGGTAGGACACGGGTCCGGTCAGGAGTCTACTGCAGCCGTCCATGCGGCGGAGAGACACCTGACTGCTGAGCTGGTGCGGGGCGTGAGAAGGGCCCGTTAGCATGTGCCTGGATGCCACCGCCGAGGGGACCTGCTGGCCCTGGGGACCACCGTGCAGGGGGAGGGAAGGACAGGCCCAGGTCTCCTGAGCTCATGGTTTCGTGGGCTCCGGGTGCAGAGCAGGGACATTTCCATCGACAGGAAGACTGACTGAGGCATGGGCGATGCCGAGGGAACCTGGGTGAGAAGGGTCGGGTTGAAGAAATACTGTGCGTGTTGCACCAGGAATGATGGAGGCGTCAAGACTGGTGTGAACAACCAATACATATCTATCAACAAGGGAACCTAAAAATTAAGGGAATTAAAAATTTGATCCACAGAATGAACTGGTGAATAGAATAGGATCGGGAGCACAGAAAGGGAGTGGACTGATCATTCTCGGGGGGAAAGCGGGGAGGGGTGTGCAGGGAGAGACTGGACAAAAATCATACCCCTATGGATGAGGCCAACGGGAGGGAGGGAAGGGCAGAGGGAAGGGTGGGAGCCGGGTGGAGGGGAGCTATGGAGGGGGAAAAAGAGAAACAAATGTAATAGTCTGAATAATAAAGATTTAATTAAAAAATAAAATAAAATAAAAAGAATGACTGCCCCCAGAGAAAAGAACTGAAAGATGGGCCTAGAAGTCAGAGGGAAGCTTTTCAGTCCGCTTAAAAGAAACACTCGTTCCTTTTGGATTTTAGTACCATCAAAAAATAAAACAAATTTTTAAAACTAAAAAAAAACACCCAAAAAACTGGTGCCCAGGATGGGGGGGCCGAGGCCCGTCCGATCTGCCCGCACAGCCCGTGGAGGGTGACCCCCGAGGTGAGTCTTCCCGGCTCCGAAGCCAATACCCAGCTTCCTCCTCTCTGGCCTCTCCTCCCTGCGGTCAGCCAGCACGAGCTCGTGCTGAGGGCAGTTCCAGAGCAGCCGCGAGGGCCCCGGTGTGACCAGCTGCTGGGAGGCCTCGGCCCAGGCCGCCCGCGGGCAGACAGGCGCGGAGGGCGGCCGCAGAGAAGCGCTGCTTGGCGGGCGCGCGCAGGAGGCCGGGTCGGGGGTGAGGAGACACAGCAGGCTGGCAAACTCAGTGCAGAGCAATTTCCCCTGACGTCCCGGGGGGCAGCAGGCTGGCTCCGAGGTCCCCCGTCCTCCTGGCAGCCCGTGACTCCGAGGCAATTTAGCACATTAGGGAATAAACTGGGGTGAGGGAAGAGGTTAGGGAGTTTCAGAGATCTATGTCCAATCCTGCAATTTGCAGCCGTTTAGTCTTGAAAAAAGTCACCGTAACTTGGCTAGGATCTATCTGAAAAAAAGAAAAGAAAGAAAATGAACCTAGTGCGTAATGCTGCGGTGGTTGAAGATGCCGTGTGAGCAGGATGGAACCCAAAACCCCTTGGTCCGCAGGCCGACGCTCTAACCCCTGAGCCCCCCGGCCAGGGCAGCTGAACCTTCTTTCTCCAAACCTCGTTGTTCTCACCAGAGAAATGGGATCAGTGGCTTGTTTGCAGAACAGGCATCCAATCACGGGGAAAGATGCCTTCTGCCGAACCCGGCATCGCGATGGCAGCAGCTGGCATCTCAACTACAACACTGACTGGCACCTCCCCCCTGCCCCCCGTGCAGACGCCCGCCGGGCACTGCCAGCTGATTAACAAGTGGTCCCGAAGAGCGATCGTTCTGATGGTGATCTTGATGATGATGACAGGGATGGTGATGGTGGTGATGGTGGTATGATGGTACTAGTGATGGTGATGATGATGGTGGTAATGGTGGTGGTGGTGGTGGTGGTGGTGATGGTGGTGGTGATGGTGATGATGATGGTGGTGATGGTGGTGATGGTGATGGTGATGATGGTGATAGTGGTTGTGGTGGTGATGGTGATGATGGTGATGATGGTAGTGATGGGGATGGTAATGGTGGTTGTGGTGGTGATGATGATGGTAATGATGGTGATAATCATGGTGATGGTGGTGTGATGGTACTAGTGATGGTGATGCTGGTGGTGGTGGTGGTGGTGATGATGATGATGGTGATGGTGGTAGTGGTGGTGATGATGGCGGTGATGGTGATGATGGTGGTGATGGTGGTGATGATGGTGGTGATGGTGATGATGGTGGTGATGATGATGGTGGTGGTGATGATGATGGTGATGGTGGTGATGGTGGTAGTGGTGGTGATGATGGTGGTGATGATGGTGATGATGATAATGATGGTGGTGATGATGGCGGTGATGGTGGTGTGATGGTACTAGTGATGGTGATAATGATGGTAGTGGTGGTGATGATGGTCGTGATGGTGGTAATGATGGTGGTGATGGTGGTTATGATGATAATGATGGTGGTGATGATGGCGGTGATGGTGGTGATGATGGTGGTGATAATGGTGATGATGATGATGATGGTGGTGATGATGGCAGTGATGATCCTGGTGACCCATATGATGAAGTTGGTGAGAATGGCCGTTTTTTCAGCCAGTGCATCCTATCCCCAGCAGGAACCGTGCATTGGTTCCAACATTTCAGAAGCGCCAGTGCTTTGTACTTGGTCATGCACAGCGCTTTTGCACTTACCCGCGTTAATGTTATTTTGGGTGTGAATATGCTGCTTGATGCCAAACAGCGCCGGGAGAGCTGAGAGCGCACTCCAGCAACGCACGTGCCCGCCATCCAGATGCGGTGAGATCCTGCCGACAGAGCGCCCGCGTGGGTGACGATCATTTCTCCCCGTCTTCCTCCGTCTCCTGGCACGGCGCTGACTCGGCGCGGCAATAATAGCTACCCGGAGATATGAATGTGCACCGGGCGCTTGAAAAGAATTCAAGGAGAATGGCACATTGTTGCTGGAATCTGATACACGGGGAGGCGCGCGGGCAGGAGGCTGCTGTTGGACGGAGCTAAGTGGCTCAGAGGGAGGGATGGCACGTCGGCTTGGCCCCCGGCGCCTTCTCTGCACAGACGCTCAGGTGCGCTGCAGCCTAAAAATAGTCCCACCGCTGGGGCAGGGGGGGAACCTGGGGAATAGCGGGGGTAGGGGAGGGAGGGCTCTTTGCTGCGGCTGCAGCTACAAATTCAATATGCTTCTGGGAAAGGCATTAGGCCGGGCTTTGTTCTGTGGCGCTTCGTCAAATTGGCTCTGCGGGAACAGGCCGTGCCCGCTGGTCAGCTCCCAGGCGGGTAGAGGGAGGCCGGGAGGAGGGGGGGGAGGGCTTTCGGGAGAGCGTGACTCAGAGCCGCACACCTGCCAGGGCACTTGGGGGGGGGGGCGGGCCTGTAGTTGTGCAGCTCACACCAGAGAACCTGCGCACACATATGTACATGCCCGCACACATGCACACACACAGGCGCCGGCACACGCCTACCCGCACACGCACACAGAGACCTCTAGTCAAGTGAACGTTCCCCACCCATTTGTCCGAAATGCACAGAGAACCGGCACATCTGTGACGGGTATCAGTGATTTCTGCTTCTCCGGGGATATTTTGAATGGTCATACATGTGCTTCCAATGTCATGTGTTTACAGAATCATTTAAATAAAGAAAAACCCTGGAAACCCGTGAAATCTATACTGATCAAAGGATGATATGCAAATTGGTCAAGATGCCCTCACATAATGACCAAATAGCAGGCTGCGTAGGGTGACAGGCTGGCAGAGGGGGCAGTTGGGTGCAACCAGGCTGGTGGGAGGGGGGGGCAGTGAGGGGTAACCAGGCTGGTGGGGGGGCAGTTGGGGGTGACCAGGCTGGTAGGGAAAAATTGGGGACAACCACACTGGCAGGGAGGGAGCTGGGTGAAACCAGGCAGGCAGGTGAGCAGTTAGGTCCCGGATAATGAGAGGGATGTCTGACTGCCTGTTTAGGCCCAATCCCTAGGTTTGGTGCAGACCCCACCGCTGGGGCTGGGGCTGGGGCTGGGGCTGTGCTATGTAGGTCCCTAGGATTGGGCCTAAACTGACCATCAGACATCCCTCAAGGGGTCCTGGATTAGAGAGGGTGCAAGCTGGGCTGAGGGACACCCCTCCTGTGCACAAATTTCATGCACCGGGCCTCTAGTTAAATACAGTGGTACCTCAAGATACGAGTGCCCTAACATACAAGATTTTTGAGATACGAGCCGAGCCATCGAGCGAGCGATTTTGCTTTGAAATATGAGCAACAGTTGAGATAGGAGTCATTGCACGGATCGGCCAGCTGCACACGACCCACCCGTTTACCGAGACTCGAGCGTCTCCTAGTTTCCCACGCCTCAAGGTGACGGAACGAATTAAACTCGTATCTCGAGGTACCACTGTATAAAAGCCCGTGCTCAGATGAGGAGCTGTCAGGATGCCCCGAGCAGAGGCCTCAGCAGGACTCAGCTCTCTAAGCATCATGCGCATCACCTCCTGACACCCCCTCCCCACCACCACCTCCCGCCGCCCTGACCCACCAGACAAGTCCAGGCCGTTCTTGCGGTGACTACGTTCGCCCAGCTGAGCCCGCGACAGACGCTTCAGGAACCTCCGAGCGGGGCTGACCGCAGGAAGCCAGGCCTCATGGGAGTGAGTGGGGTCTCTGGAAGCCATGTTCCCCCTCAACTTCCCTCCCCACCGGATGGGGAGCAGGCGCGGGCCCAGGCTGGCCGGCTGGGGTTCATCTCCCAGCCTCAGGGGGAGCCCAGTGACTGTTTCAGGACTGGACGAGCATCGATGGGCCACCCCGGTGCTTTGTGGGCGGGCCCAGACATGGGGTGGGGGGTGAGGAAGCGGGGCGGGGAGGTCACTTCCTCTCCTGTCCTCCCCAGCCTCCCCAGAGAGGCCCAAGAGCCGCCTGGGAGGTGGGGCTGGCAGGACGAGGAGGAGGGAGACCTGGGGGGGTGGCCGGCACTGAGAAGCCTCAGGCGGTGCTGAGTCCGCTTGTCCCGAGCCCCCTTCCCAGGCACGTGTCCTTCTGGGGTGCCAGGGCCATCATCATCCACAGGCTGGGGTGCAGACCCTGCTGCAGGGACTGGGTCTGGGGCCGGGGCTGTGCTGTGGGTCCTGAGAGGCGGGGAGACACAAAGCCTGCCGTGTGCCTGGTCCACGGGTCCGCTTTGCCGAGGTCCCCCCACTGCCCTGGCCCCCCGCTTCTGAGGATACTAAGGGGAACCCGCGTCTGGAAGAGCTGCCTGGAGGTCTGAGCCAACGCCCCTCTGTGCCCCGTTACCTCGTCACCGGCTCACCTGGGAACCCACCTGCGCCGGGCAGACCTTCGCCGGCTGGCTCTCTGCCGGGACCTCACCGCGGCGATGCCTCCCCGGCCCGGCGCCTGGCACGTCTCCGAGCCACAGGCCAACGAAGGCCCATTTCCAGGGCGGCCCGGGCCACTCAGCTACTGCGCCCCCCGGCTAGCGAGGTCCCACGGATTCAGCAGAGGTGGTCCCTGCCCGCGTCCGCCAGGAGCCGGGAGCGCAGGGGAGGAGTTGAGGCCTCGGCGGTGGACAGGTCAGCCAGGGGTCAGGGCGGGACGGCGTGGGACCCAGGGTCACCGGGGAGGGCCAGAGGGTGCGGTGCTGTAAGACGCACGGCAGCTCTAGTCTCCAACACCGTCCTGGGTGCCCGAGGACATGGCCACCTGGTCCTGTTGGGGATGGAAGACACTGTGCCCCTCGCCCCTGCCCTCTCACTCACGTGGTCCCTGTGATTCTTGTGCGGCTGTGGAGGTGGCACCGGACTCTATGGCAACCAAGGCAGGCGGGCACAGGCCCCATGTCTCGGAGACACTGTGGATTAAACACACTCAGGGAGCCAAACCCGGTGTGGCTCAGTGGATAGAGCGTCGGCCTGCGGACTGAAAGGTTCCAGGTTCGATTCCGGTCAAGGGCATGTACCTTGGTGGCGGGCACATCTCCAGCGGGGGGCGTGCAGGAGGCAGCTGATGGATGTCTCTCTCTCTCATCGATGTTTCTAACTCTCTATCCCTTTCCCTTCCTCTCTGTACAAAAAAAATCAATAAAATATATATTTAAAAAAAACCAAGACACTCAGTGAGAGTCATCCTGTGCCAGACCCTGTGCTGGCACCGCAGAGCAGAGAGAGGACAGGACATTCTCCTCCGCGGACAGTCCACTCATCACAGGAGTGACACCCAGTGCCTGCCCCGTGCCCTGCCTGTGCTGGGTGCTGGGGGCAGGGCTGACTCGGGGAGACCCATCTAGGGGAGACTCACCAAATGTCCCAAACACCTGAGCACATGCTCCTCGGCCATCGATGACCCCCTCTTCTTCCTTTTCTGCTCAGTTCTGTTCCTGAATAAACAGAGTGTGGCCACGAATAGCCCCTGAGAACATCACATAAATTGACTGGGTCATATTTACAGAAATTTTTACCAGTAGATGCGAAATGACTCTGAGGGAAGCGCCATGTTCTGGAAAGGAACCTGATTTACCCACAGAACGCCCCGCTAATTTCCTGCCGGTTCTCCCCAAGAAAATGCACAATGTTACTGTTGTGAACGAGCTGATATTTGACAGGGATATGACGATGATGGTGATGGTTATGGTGGTGATGATGGTGGTGGTGATGATGGTGGTGATAATGGTGATGCTGGAGAAGGTGATGATGATGATGATGATGTAGTGATGATAATGGTAATAATGATGGTGATGATAGTGGTGGTGAGATGGTGGTGGTGATGGGATGATGATGGTGGCGGTGATGATGATGATGGTGATGGTGATGGTGATAATGATGGGATGATGATGGTGCTGGTGATGATGATGATGGTGATGATAGTGATGGTGATGATGAAGATCATAGTGATGGTGGTGGTGTGATGGTGGTAGTGATGGGATGATGATGGTGGCGGTGATGATGATGGTGATGGTGATGGTAATGATGGTGATGATGATGATGATGATGATGGTGATGATGGTGATGATGGTGATGGGATGATGATGGTGGCAGTGATAATGATGATGGTGATGGTGATGGTAATGATGGTGATGGTGATGATGGTGATGATGATGATAATGATGATGATGGTGATGATGGTGGTGGTGATCGTGGTGGTGGTGATGGGATGATGATGATGGTAGTAACCATAATAATACTAGAGACTTATTTCTTTGCCTCTGGTAGCCTTTTGAAGATTTGTCTTCACCTCGGCTGTCCCTCCTCCTTCTCGGTGGGTGAACGTGTCATTGTGCGCGCACTGCTGGTCAGTCAAGTGTGTGCTGTAGGCCGTGTCCCGTGACCGGTGCCCCCCACGCATTATCTCTATGGCCGGTTTGCCTACTGGTGCGAGGATCCCGTTGCTACGGCGGGAGACCTGGCCGGCCAGCGAGCGTCCTGCGCCGGGGTGGCGGCTAGCGCCGGGCGGGCTGGGGCCGGTGGTGTGGGCGCTTCGTTTCTGCCCTTGTTCCTGCAACTGCGAGAGGCGCTGCCTTTCCTCTCCCAGCTCCGGGCTCTCTGCGTCGTGGCGAGGAGAACCGGAGGCCGAATAAATGTTTACGGCTCCCGCGGCCTGTGGTTTTCTCTCCTCTTCACCCTCGGAGACGCTGTGCTGTGTCCAGCCTGCGTTCCGCCCCCGGCCTCCGCACTGCCGGGCACTGCCCGCACCCCCGGCGAGAGAGAGAAGAGAGAAGCCCTCACAGCGACACGCCCCGGCCCTCACCCTCCTGGACGGCCTGGGCAGCGCGCCAGCCCCACGCAGAGCGGGTCGTCCGCGGCCACTCGCCCGGCGGAGAGGATGAAAGGGTACCGCGCGCTTTGAGAGAGCAGCCGCTTGCCCGGAGGACCCTGTCATCACGCCTCCTTCAGGGTGCGACTGACTCCCCTTCTGTCAAGTGGCTGCTAATTGGCTGCCGGGGAAACAGGGGCCCTGCGATTGCCACACGGTCACCCCTCTGCTGGAGCTTGGCAGCTGGGCTTGCAGGCGACGCAGACGACGCTCGGCCCCTCTCCCCCACGCGAGCGGGGAAGGTGCGTGGACTGGCAGAGAGGAGGCCGCCGGGAGCTCATTTCCGGGGGCGCTTTAGCCACGGGTCGGGGGCCGCGAGTCCTGCTCTGAGCCCTCCCCCAGGCTGAGCATAGCGGGTTTTGGGGGGGCGGGGCGGGTGTCAGTCTGGGCACTGCTGCCCTGCAGGTCCTTCCCGATTCCCTAAAGCACCTGGGCTGTGAGGCTGTCGCTTCTGTGAGGTCTGGGGCGTCGGGGACGGGTGCGGGGGGCCCTCGCTCAGGGCCCCCGGGTCCTCTGCACCCGCCTCTCTCCTTCCTCTTCTGAACTTGGGGAGCCACGCCTCTGTCCTTCCAGCAGGAATCGGCTCTCTGGCGCGTCTTCCTCCCTCCATTAGCCGAGAGCAGCGCCCGTGGTTTTGGGCTTCCAAGAGGCCCGTGCCCCCAACTCCGCCCGACGTTCTTCTTCGGCTTTGGATATTTATTAAAAAACGTTTCTTGCCGAGACCGGTGTGGCTCAGTGGATAGAGCGTCGGCTTGGGGACTGAAAGGTCCCGGGTTCGATTCCGGTCAAGGGCATGTACCTTGCTTTCGGGCACATCTCCACTGGGGGGCGTGCAGGAGGCGGCTGATCGATGTCTCTCTCAACGATGTTTCTGGCTTTCTGTCTCTTTCCCTTCCTCTCTGTGAAGGATCAATAAAATATATTAAAAAAAAAATGTTTCGCCGAGACCGGTTTGGCTCAGTGGATAGAGCGTCGGCTTGTGGACTGAAAGGTCTCGGGTTCGATTCCGGTTGGGGGCATGTACCTTGCTTGCGGGCACATCTCCACTGTGGGGTGTGCAGGAGGCGGCTGATCGATGTCTCTCTCTCTCATCGATGTTTCTGGCTTTCTGTCCCTTTCCCTTGCTCTCTGTAAAAAAATCAATAAAATATATTAAAAAAAATGTTTC
The DNA here is from genome assembly GCA_011751065.1 of Lasiurus cinereus. Lineage (NCBI taxonomy): Eukaryota > Metazoa > Chordata > Mammalia > Chiroptera > Vespertilionidae > Lasiurus > Lasiurus cinereus. Next base: position 64,178 of record JAAGEH010000414.1, on the reverse strand, counting down.
TTTACTGTAGCCCGCAGCACCCCTCCTCCTGGGGACCCAGCCTCCGAGGGCCGTGGGAGGCTAGCGGAGCTGGGGGCCCATCGGGGTACCCCGGTGAGGATCTCAGACTTTCCCGTCTCTGCGCTTCCTTCGAGCACCCGAGTTTGAGAACCACAGGGTGGATGGGGACCCATCCTGATCCTGCTTTCCTCACAGCGAGGAGGGGGCGGGGAGAACGTGGTGACGGGGGGCGGGTGGTGGTCGTGGCGGCCACATTGCGGTGACACAGGTGTGACGGAGAGGGCCACCTGGGAGGGGGCACAGGCTAGTGAGCCGGGGCGGAAGGCGTGAAAGGTGACAGAGGGCAAGCAGGACTGGACCCGCCAGCTGCCTCTCCTCCTCCGAGGAAAGGCCGGACCGGACCCCGCGGGGCGGGCTGCCGCCGGCAAAACGCGCGAGCAGAGTCCTCGGCAGCGGGACAGAGGCCACGGCTCCGGAGAGGCCGCGGTGACGGCCAGCCGGGCCGGGAGGGCACAGACGCCGCTCAGCGACCCCTGCAGAGGTCACAGCCTGAGCGCCCCGCCCCCCACCCCCCTTCATCCGGGTGGCAGAGGGCTCCTGGCATCGTGGGGCCGCGATGCGGTTTAATTATAGGAAGGATGAACCTGCCGCAGGAGCCCCGCCTCCCGCCGCTAACGAGCGGGCCGCCGGCGGCCCGGCCCTCATCCATCACCGGGAGGAATTAAATAGACCGGGTGGCTGAGTGGCCCGCGGCCCGGGAGACCGTAGAGCGCGTGATGGATGGGAGGGATGTTTGCAAAGGTTAATGAGTTTGTTTTGCTCCGGCGCCCAGCTGGGGGGGCGGGGCGGAGGAGAAGCACCAGCCAAGGAGACCTTCCCGCTGACATTCTGGAGCCTCTGAGCTCCCCGGTCCTACGGATTTGGGGTCACGCAGGTGTGTGGGGGGGGCTGGCCACAGAGACGCAGAGAGACGCTCAGCCACGCGCCTGCCAGGTCCTGATCCTGGATCCTGCGCGTGTCCGGAGTATTGAAGGGCGGGGCTTGGGGGTTTGATGCATGCGTTGCTGTCAGACACCCCAGAGTCCCTGGGTTGTAAGTTAGCGGGAGTCTCACTCACGATGCCCCATGCCACAGCACCCCGATATATCTATATCTATATCTATATCTATATCTATATCTATATCTATATACCTATACCTATACCTATACCTATACCTATACCTATACCTATATCTATATCTATGTATGTATATACAGTGGTACCTCGAGATACGAGTTTAATTCGTTCCGTCACCTTGAGGCATGGGAAACTATGAGACGCTTGCGTCGCGGTAAACGGGTGGGTCGTGTGCAGCCGGCCGATCCGCGCGATGACTCCTATCTCAAATGTTGCTCGTATTTCAAAGCAAAAATCGCTCGCTCTATGGCTCGTATCTCAAAAATCTCATTTGTTAGGGCACTCGTATCTCGAGATACCACTGTATGTATGTATATGTATGTATATGTACTAGAGGCCCAGTGCATGACTACATCGTGCATGTGCGGGGCCCCACCAGGGCCATGTCTGCTGGCCTGCACAGCCTAGCACACTCCAGCGCCCCGCGATGCTCCAGAAGTCCCCCCGTCGTGGCTGCCGGGGGACCCAGAAGTTGGGCCTGCTGCCTCTGCAGTAGGACCCGTCAATACACCTCCTGGTGAGTCCCCACCCACCTGTGCGCGCCTCGCCACGCATGCAGCCTCCTGCTGACTGGTCCTTACGGCGTGACGGCCACGGGGTTTTTAACACACACACACACACACACACACACACACATTGAGTGGTCAGATCACTATGACCACCTGACGTTTGTAGGTCAATTAGCCGTACGCTGCATTGTGTGGGATATGGGAGCCGAAGGCCTGTTCGAACACCTTTGCTGTCTGCAGTCACCAAGATAAAACGTCTCCCGTTCGCACAGGAACACGAGGATGGGACAGTCGAGCCTTGGAAAAAAGTCAGTTGGTGCGATGAATCACGTTCCCAGCTGCATCAGGCAGATGGCAGAGTGAGAATTTGGCAGAAACAGCATGAAAGCATGTACCCTACACACAGGAGTACCACCCTTCCAGCTGGTGGGGGCAGTGTGACGGTTTGGGGCATGTTCTCCTGGCATGATGTGGGCCCTTTAATTCAAGTGGAGCAACGTCTGAATAGCACAACATACCTAAGTACAGCGGCACCTCAAGATACGAGTTTAATTCGTTCCGTCACCTTGAGGCGTGGGAAACGATGAGACGCTCACGTCGCGGTAAACTGGTGGGTCGTGTGCAGCCGGCCGATCCGCGCGATGACTCGTATCTCAAATGTTGCTCGTACTCGACGGCTCGTATCTCAGAAATCTCATATGTTAGGGCACTTGTATCTCGAGGTACCACTGTATCGTTGCTGGTCAAGTTCATCCTATCACCGTGATGGCGTATCCCCATGGAGATGGCTTCTTCCATTAAGACAAGGCGCCAGGCCACGGTGCTCATGGAGTGGCTTCCAGACCATGAGGGAGACTTTCCCTGGCTGAGGTGGCCCCCACAGTCACCAGATCTCCGTCCGATGGAGCATCTGAGGTTAAAAGCCACCAGGCAGCTGGTTCCAGCACCACGAAATCTCACAGGACTGGACAGCGCTGTCCATCAGGCCTGGGGTCCGATTCCTTGCATCACCTTTCGGCATCTTGAGGAGTCAACGCCAAGAAGAGTCACTGCAGTCTTGAAGGCAAAAGGTGGCCCAATGACGTGCTGATGGGTGGTCGTAATCTGGCCATCAGTGTGTGTGTGAGTCCAGCACACGCAATTGTGCACGAGTAGCTCGCCGCCACTTGCGTCACACGCCGCCCTGCCCGCCACTGCTCGCAGGTTGGGGGAGATGGGGAGAGATCGAGAGGTAGTCAATGCACCTCATGGCGCTGGCTGAGTGGTCGTTCTGGTCGTGACACTATGGACCTGGCCTTTTTATTATATAGGATGTTTGTATTGGTTTCAGAGAGGCAGGGAGAGGGGGAGGAGAGAGAGAGAAATAAACATCCATGATGAAAGAGAATCATGGATCGGCTGCCTCCTGCACGCCCTAAACTGGGGATCAAGCCCACCACCCAGACATGTGCTCTGACCAGGAATGGAACCGTGACCTCTTGGTTCCTAGGTTAACGCTCAACCACTGAACCACATGGGCTAGATTGATTCCCATTTCTTTTTCTTTTAAAATATATTTTATTGATTTTTTTACAGAGAGGAAGGGAGAGGGATAAAGAGTTAGAAACATGGATGAGAGAGAGACATCGATCAGCCGCCTCCTGCGCGCCCCTCACTGGGGATGTGCCCGCCACCAAGGTACATGCCCTTGACCGGAATCGAACCTGGGACCTTTCAGTCCACAGGCCGACGCTCTAGCCACTGAGCCAAACCTGTTTTGGCTGACTCCCATTTCTGAAGTGAGTGTGGACATGGGTCCCTGCCACCTGTGGGTGGTGCCCTTGGGAGGGAGGTTGAACCCCAAGTCTGCAGAGGGCTTCCCTGCTCTCTGTCCCCGGCGGGGGCCCTCCCCAGAGCAGCTGCCTCACCTGAGGGGTCACCAGTTGAGATAAAAGACACCTTCACCTGGAGTTCCTGATAATAGCCATACATTTCAGTGTGAGGGGGTCCCCCAGCGGGGTGGCACTGCCAGGGTGGGTGGGCGACCCAGCCTCGCGCCCAAATCTCACCGCCCTGTCCTTCCTGCTTTCTCCACCGCTGCGGCCACGCCCTTCTAGGAGCGCTGTGGCGGTAAGCGGTCCTTTTAAAGCAAAACATAAATAAAAGTAAAATCCGTTCTGTGTGCGGGCGGGACGTATCAGATGTGGACGTGACAGCGTCTCTTACCGGTTCGATGCCCATCTCTCTCCCTTCATGAGCCACCCATTTGTCCTCCTCCCTCATTTGCCGTTTGGGTCACTGTTTATCTTCCTGTGGGCAGTTCAGAGCGGCGCACAGCTTGGGAGCGTCCGCTGTTACCTCTGGTTCTGACATTTTTATTTTATTTTATTTTATTTATTTTAAAATGTATTTTATTGCTTTTTCAGAGAGGAAGGGAGAGGGATAGAAAGTCAGAAACATCGATGAGAGAGAGACATTGATCAGCCACCTCCTGCACGCCCCCCACTGGAGATGTGCCCTCAAGCAAGGTCCATACCCCTGACTGGAATCGAACCCGGGACCTCTCAGTCCACAGGCTGACGCTCTATCCACTGAACCAAACCGGTCTCGGCGACATTTTTATTTTTGTTGTTTTTTTTTTTTCCTCTGAACTCTGCTCACGTCAACCCGCTAACAGATTTGTTTTCTGAAATCTTGGTGCTCACATATTAACTTCTATGCATTATTTATTTACCTATTTATGTACTTTTTTTTTTTTGCTCTTCACGATCTGGCTTCCTGTGAGCGGAGACAAGCCATCTGCTACGTACATTCTGTTCTGTCCTGAGCTTCACGGCTGCGTTCTGTTCTGTCCTGGGCCGTGCCCGGGCCACCTGCCTGTGCTTTGGGATGGGCGTGGTGGGGTGGGGGTGCTGGCCTCCGATTCTTACACATCACCTCCCATTCGTCCGCGGGCCCTGCCCCTGTGGGTGGTGCAGGCTGGGTAGTGGTGTGGGGCCGGTTAGGGTCACCGAGAGGAATGCTGAGGCCGAACGAGGTGAAGAATGATAAAGTCACCAGAGGCCCGGTGCCCGACGTGTGTGCATCAGGGAGGAGCCCGCAGCCTGGCCTGCGCCCTCTCGCCATCTGAGAGCCCGGAGGATGTCTGGCTGACAGCTTGGGCCCACTCCTCCCTGCTGGTCAGTGCGTGTCATAGCGACCAGTCAATCCCCCTTTCGGTCGATTTGCATATTGGCCTGTGATTATACAGGATTAGATCATCTGGGAACCAGAGGAGCCGACCCCCCAAATGGCGCCAGCACCCGGGAGGCAGAGATGGTGGAAGACTCCTGGTGGGTGGGCTTTTCCGGCTGAGAACTCTCTGGGCAGGTCGGATCCCGGCGATGTC
>JAAGEH010000414.1:40594-59025 GCA_011751065.1 Lasiurus cinereus | reverse complement strand
GGGGTGGGAGGAATGGATGGGTCTTCGCCCGTGGAAAGTGGTCCAGGCGGAAGAGAATGTCAGTTGCAAAATGATCTGAATTCCAGTTCCCCGGGGGGTGGGGGTGGGGCATCGATTCGATTGCTTGATCCTACCTAACGGGGCCTCTTCTTCTCTCTCCTCAGAGTGTTTGTGTGTGGGGGTCAGGGGGGCGCTCCCCAGGGCTCTGTGACCTAGAAGTTAATCCCACAGCATCCTGGCCGGGAGACAGTAACCAGGGCAACCGGGGGAGAAAGCTAGGAGTGGACGGCCTTCTAAATCTCAAGGTCACCCGGCCTGGCAAGGTCACCTGGGGCCCTGGCCTGTCCGCCTCTGAGGACACCTCTTCCTGAGCCCCAGGCGGGCGCTGGCCGCCATCCGAGCCGGCACAGCAGGAGCTGGCAGGAAACCCTGCAGGTGGGCCAGCTCCCGTGGCCGCTCTCCACCGACGGGCGGACGGACGGATGGATGGACGGAAGGACGGACGGACGGGCTGACTCCCCTCCGCCTCTGTGCTCAGGGCCCGCACCCCCGCTGATGGTCCCCGCTGCACATTCACGCCTCGGCAAGTTGTATGTGGCGACACCTGGCCAGGCCCCTCTGCCTGGACCCCCGGCCCTTGCCGCACCTCGGTCTTTCCCCCTCCTACCCTCTCCGAGTCCTGGGGAGAGCTGGGCCCCTGACCCCCCACCCCTGACCTCCTGGAGCTGCTGCCTCTGCAGCATGCACGGCCTGGCTCTGTCTTCCCAGAGAGATGGATGCACATGGCTTCACCCCAGCAGCCTCCTCTGCACACTGCCCTGCCCCTGCCTGTGGGCCTGTGGAACCCCGGGGCCTTGCAGAAGCAGTTGCGTCTCTCCTGCGTGCACCCTGGGGGGTGCTCTGACGTCATGTGCTGAGTGCCCGCCGGCTCCTGGTTTTTACCGCCCTGGCTTCTTCTCGTGGCGAAGGAGCGGCAGAGGGGATGGAGGTGTGGGAGGAGGACACCTTCCTGGGGCGGTGGGTACCTCTCAGTGGCAGACTCTGGCGTGACGCCCTCACAGCTCAGCACTGGCTGCGGCCCCCCGGCCCCTCGCTGGGAGGCAGATCCTGGAGGGAGGACCACAGGGTCCGCGCGGGACGGCAGGGGCGTGAGGGGGGACAGGGGCCTCCTGTGGGAACGGGGAGCGGCTCCTGGATGAGGGGCAGGCTGCCTTCCCCGTGGGTCTGTCAATCACCACCCCACCCCAAGGGGAGTCCCGGCTCTCCTCGCCCACCTGCATGGCAGCCTCATCGCCTGCCCGGCAGCCTCATCGCCTGCCCCTCCCCACCTCCACCTTTCATTTCCCCCCTCTGCCCACCTGGGCTTAGTGGTTTCCAAGGAAACTTCAGGCGTCCAGGTCTGGGGGAGGGGTGGGGGGACGGGGGGTGTCAGGTGGGAGGGAGGAGCCTTTTCCAGACAAGCATCCTGCGGGGGTCGGACAGGTTTGGGGAGCACAGAGAGGAAACCAGATACAGTGGTACCTCGAGATACGCGTTTAATTCGTTCCGTCACCTTGAGGCGTGGGAAACTATGAGACACTCGCGTCGAGGTAAACGGGTGGGTCGTGTGCAGCCGGCCGATCCACGCGATGACTCCTATCTCAACGGTTGCTCGTATTTCAAAGCAAAAATCGCTCGCTCGACGGCTCGTATCTCAAAAACCTCGTCTGTTAGGGCACTCGTATCTCGAGGTGCCGCTGTGAGGGGATTATGGGAGCGCAGAGGAAGCAGCCCGGACCCCGATCCCAGGCTGGTCCACACCCCCCGCCGGCCAGTCCTCCTTTTCATGGCCACCAAAGGGACTGGGGCCGCTCCCCCTGCACGGGAGGGGCGGGCGGGAGCCTCAGGGAGAGGGTGATCCCCGCACAGTTTGGTGCATCCAGAGGGACAGTCTGTGCCCGGGAATCCCATCGGCACCGTCCCGCCGGGAGGCGGGAGACCAAGCCGTGCTGGGGTGGGAGTGATTGCATGCATGAACTGCAAGATCCCACACTACCCTGTATGGTGAGCTAGGACCCCATAATGCACCGGGCATGGTGAGCTGGGGTCTGATAATGCCCTGGGCATGGTGGGGCTGGGGCCCCGTACTGCCCTCTGCACGGTGGGGTGTAATGGCCGGCCTATTCCCAGCGCCCTCTGGGAGCGAAGGAGCAGACAGGCCCTCTGGGCTGTGGGGAGCGGGTGCAGGGTTCACAGTGGGGCTGGGATGTCTGTCAACACTCCTGAGCCCCGGGGAAGACCGGCGAGGGCAGCAGTGTGAGCTGGCGACCCCCCTCAGTGGCCGAGAAACGAGGCACTAGAGGGCAGGGCATGCTGGGACGGCTCCAGGCAGCCCGCTGAGGACCGGGGCCTAAGGCTCTGCTGCTGCAGGAGGCGAGGTTCCCGGTGGTTCAAACACCCCCACCCCCACCCACAGTTGCGAAGACGTAAGACCCCAGGGGTGGGGACAGGGGGCAGGGCGTTCCTCCTGGGGGTCTGGGCAGAGCCCACCGCCGGCCTCACACAGCTTCCAGATGGCGGTCCGGCTCCTGGGCTCCGCAAAGCCCGTGGCCACTGTCTCCGCTTCGCGCCTCTGGCTCCCACTCCAGCGTCACCCTCTCACCTCGCTCTGGGCCCGGCCTGTGGGTACAGGGCCCTGGGACCGCCCTCAGCCCTCCAGCCTGACCCGTAGCACCCTCTCTGCAGAGGCCGTGGTGCCTGGAGCTCACACACCCGGTGTTGGTGTGGGATGGTCGTCCGGGCGGGTGTGGGTGGCTGCTCAGCCCTGAGCCCCGTGGCCTGCCTCCCCAGTTTGATTGACACCTGGGGGGGGTTCACTCAGTGTCACACACACACACACACACACACACACACACACACACACACACACGGGAGAGAAGGCTGTTCCTTTGTTATCGACGGGATAACATCACCGCTCACCAATCCGGTCCCGGAGACCACGGACTGCCACTGGCCTGCCTATCTGTCCTCCTCCTCCTCCTCGTGTGGACTTTGAGTTTCCACCCCTCACCCCCTCCTCAAAAACCATGCCTGGCTGCCGAAACCGGTGTGGCTCAGTGGATAGAGCATCAGCCTGCGGACTGAGGGGTCCCAGGTTCGATTCCGGTCGAGGGCATGTATCCTGGTGGCGGGCACATCCCCAGTGTGGGGGCGTGCAGGAGGCGGCTGATCGATGTTTCTCTCTCATCGATGTTTCTGACTCTCTGTCCCTCTCCCTTCCTCTCTGTAAGAAATCAATGAAATATAATAAAAAATTAAAAAAACAAACAAAACCATGCCTGGCGTTTGTGGAAGGGGGGGCCCTGCTTTCGTGTTGCTCATCCTCCCCTCTCTCTCCAGAGCTGATTGTTCCACATGTGAGAATAAGAGGGTTTGAGGTTCACGGGGTTTCCCCCTGGCGGGACTCCCGTGGGCGCGGGGCTGTGCCGGAGAGCCGGAGCCGCCGTCTCCCGGCCCCAGGCTGCCCCGCCCTCCAGTCCCCCCTCCCCGCCTCCCTCGCACCGGGGCGTGCGTCGAAAAAGGCTCCCCGAAAGGTCTCATGCATTCTTTATCAGGTTTGTTCCCAGACGCGCCGTTTCCCCGGCCACGGTAAATGCCACGTCGCTCCGCCGTGGTGTGTTTGAGTCGGAGGCGCCGAGCCGGGAGGCTGACAGGCACCTGTCGATCCGCCGGCCGCTTGCCAAGTTCCGTCCCGTGGTGCGGGCTGTGACAGGTTGTCTGTCAGACCACCTCCGGGGAAGGGGGGGCTCAGGGGCGCTGGCTCCCATCCCGAGGGCCCCACCCCCACCCCAACCTCGGCTTGGCCAGGGCGTCGGTGGGAGAGAGGCTGACGGCCCAGGTTTTCTTGCTTCAGCCCTGGAGGCCGAGCCGGGTCTCCGATGAGCCCTCCCGCCATGGGGTTTGCCGGAACAGGAGCCCCTAGCAATCCGATCCCTCGGGCAAGGGAGGCCCCTCCGTTCCCAGTTGTCTCAGGTTTTCTTTAAAAACTACCTGAAACCGGTGTGGCTCAGTGGATAGAGCGTCGGCCTGCGGACTGAGGGCTCCCGGGTTCGATTCCGGTCAAGGGCATGGACCTGGGTGGCGGGCACCTCCCCAGTGGGGGGCGTGCAGGAGGCTGCTGATCGATGTCTCGCTCTCATCGATGTTTCTGACTCTCTATCCCTTTCTCTTCCTCTCTGTAAAAAATCAATAAAATATATTTTTAAAAAATAAAAATAAATAAATAAATAAATAAATAAAAACTAGAGGCCCGGTGCATGAAACTCGTGTACTGGTGGGGTCCCTCGGCCTGGCTGGAAACCCTGGCTGATTGGGTCCACGCAGGTGAGGGCTGGGCCAGAGAGGAGGTGATGGTCGCAGGGCCATGTGCAGGAGGAGTGGACACCGATGTCGACGTCACCATTGTGGGTGCCCCGCCTCCAGGTGGTTCCCCCCTCTCCCCTCCTCCTTCCCTCACTGCTATGCCACCACCACGGCAAGCAGGTGGTGGACCGATTGGGGTCCACCAGCCAGGGGAGGAGACGGGCACAGGAGGATGGCCATGGGCTCCCAGGAGGGAGCTGGACCTCAGCCCCTCTGGCAAAGGGACCACGTCCACGGCCACCTACGCCTGGTTCCCTGTCTCAGCCCAGGGGCCTGGGGGAGGGACCACGAGAGGTTAGCCAGCCAGGGGCCAGGGTTGCCTGTGGCAGCGCACTGACCTCCAGAGGGCGGCTCCTGCTTTACCCGTCTGCCCCCTGGTGGTCGGTGCGCGTCATAGCGACCGGTCATTCCGGCTGTCCCCGTGGGCTGGGCTTTTATACATAGAGTGTCACGGCGATGTGATCTGTCCAAGGGCGTTGTTCTGTGTGGGCTTCTCCTGAGCCAGCTGATGCTTTCTCTTCACGTAGCCGAGCACCTCGAGGAAAGGAACGGCAGCACGGACATCTCTGCTGCTGATGGAGCTCATTCCGCGGCCGAGCCCTCCTGACGGTGATGTACAGCGGCACCTCGAGATGCGAGTTTAATTCGTTCCGTCACCTGGAGGCATGGGAAACTAGGAGACGCTCGCGTTGTGGTAAACGGGTGGGTCGTGTGCAGCCGGCCGATCCGCGCGATGACTCCTATCTCAACTGTGGCTCGTATTTCAAAGCAAACATCGCTCGCTCGATGGCTCGTATCTCAAAAATCTCATAGGTCAGGGCACTCGTATCTCGAGGTGCCACTGTATTGCCTGAACGCGCCCATGCAGTCCGTTTGCAAAGGAGCCTCTTCCTGGGAGAACGGAGCCCGTATGTTGCTGCCGGGGGTGGCTCTTCTTTCTCTTCCACCAGCTTGGCAGCCAGTCTCACCCTAAGATGCTCAGCACTCGAGGGCCCATCCCCTGCTTCCCCTCTCCACCCCCTCCTCCCCTGTAACTGGGGCAGCGGCCACTCTCCCCGCCCGCAGCTCCGTCTTTGCCCGCGCCCACCTCCCGCCTGGTTTTGTTGCCGTTTGGCTGGTCTGCCCCTCGGGGAGGTCTAATTTCCGCTGCAAATCTTAAATCGACATTTCCTGTTTCTTCTCGCCTTCTCGTGCACCACCTGGGAATGGCATGCCTTTCCAGAACGTTATCCGTTCTGCCTGTTTTCGAACGTGCGCCTTTATTTAAACACACACACACACACACACACACACACACACACACATGCACGCACGCACACACGGCTGTTTACGCAGTTACCGTCTCGCTCGGCTCCTGTGGTTTGTAAATCGGCAAGCCCCTCCCTCGTTTCATTGGCCAGGCCTGGCGGGAGTTTGTCCACTCTGCGATGTTGAGGATGTTTCCGGGAAACGGCGGCCGGTGTCGTGCGCCGTGTCGGCCGCATTGATTTCCGCCCTTACCTTATTCTTCGCGGGTGTATTTCCTTCCTCTTTACGTGTTTGGCTGCGTCTGCTCCTCCTTTTTGTCTTCGTGAATGAATGCCTGGCGCCTTCCTCTCGCCCTCTCTTGCTTGCTTCCCCCGAGGGACATATATTTCCACTCGAGAGCCGCCCCCACGTGAGGCCCAGGCGTCTGTAACTCCCGCTCCTGTTCCTCTCTGTCCTCCTTTAGCCGCTTCAGCAGAAGGAGTGGTTGGGTGTTGGGGCCTCGGGTCCTTCATGATCGGCCGTACCTTCTGCTCCCGGTGGCTCCCAATCAGACCACCGAGGAGCAGTGGCGCCCGGACGGACGGGGCTGGGCCTCGGGGACCTCGCTCGGTCGGTCCATCACCCGCCGTCAGCACCCCACCCCCCCCAGCCCCCCCCCCGAATATTCTGCTCTGAGGCTGTGTGTGTGGGTTTTTTAAACCTCGTTATTCGCATTGTGTATGGATGTATGCGCTCTGGATGGTTTTATGTCGGTCCCTCGGCGCTCCCGTTCCCAGGGAGGCCGGGCCGGGGCCGGGCCAATAAATTTTCCTGTCTCCCCGTCCCCGCGGCCCCTTCATTGGCATGCTGGCGGAGCCCCGGGCTGCGGGGCGCGTGCCTTCATCAGCACGGCGTCCTCCTGGCCCAGCACTGTCCACGGGGCGCTGTGCCTCTCTGCCACGGAGCCCCCCTGCCATCTGCTCGCTCTAATCGTGAAAGATCACTGGTGCATCAATGCGTTTATCACCGGGTCAACCTTCACAGACCATCCCCTGGCCTGTCTTCCTAGGAGTCCATGCTCGCACGTAGTAGGTCTGGTTCCAGCTCTGCTTGTATCCTCACCAGAGGCCCGGTGCACAGACTTCATGCCCTGGGGAGGAGGGGGTCCCTCAGCCCGGCCTGTACCCTCCGGCAGCCTGGGAGCCCTCGGGAGACGTCCGGCCGACGGCTGACAGCTTCTGGCTGAGCCGCGGGCCCACCCGGTGGAGCGCACAGACCTCCAGGGGCAGCTCCTACATGGAGCCTCTGCCCCCTGCTGGTCAGCATGCGGCATAGCGACCGGGCATTCCGTCTGCTGGCTGATTTGCATATTAGCCTTTTATTATGTAGGGTTGTCAACCAACCAGTCAGCCACCTGGGCCTCTGGCCTGGATGGAGAGTCCACGCAGGTGCCTGGAACGGGTTTCCAGAGGCAGTGGGTGGGGGGGGGGCGGCTGGAAGGGGGAAGGAGCCAGGGGGTGGGGCCAGGTGGGGGTGGGGGTGGGGCCTGGCCTGAGCCGTGGGGAAGAGGCGCCTTCCTCTCCAGGGCCCAGGGGTGTGGGCTTCCCTGTCCACCTTTTTTTTTCCTCCCTCATCCTTTCCCCACTGCCCCCCACTTCTCTCCTCCTCATCTCTGACCCTCAATTTTCTGAGTCACAGCACGGATGCCCGGAAAGGGCACAGGACGCATGTGCAGGCTGACACGTAGACTCCCGTGGCCGGCACGGGGCTGAACCGCTGACTGGCCAAAGGGGGATTGAAGGGAACCTGCTTCTAACCACGCACCTGCGGGTGAGGGAGCTATGGACAGGCCCCCCGCACCCCGTCCTTGCCGCAGAGAAATGTCTGTGTTGGGGCTCCTGGTTGGGGCGGAGCTGAGTCTGTGTCCTGATCTTCCTGGGGCTCAGGGTCGCTCTGGGCTGGGCGGAGGCAAAGCTGCAGGGAGGCCAGCTGTTGAGTCCAATATGTACCCGTGTGCATGTTCCTGTGTGCAAGTCCCCGTGTGCATGTCCCCGTGTACAAGTTATCATGTGCATGTCCCCGTGTGCATGTCCCCGTGTGCAAGTTCCCATGTGCATGTCCCTGTGTGTATGCCCCCCATTGTGCGTGCTCCCCATAAACATGCCCCCCCATGTGCCTGCCCCTCTCAGTTGCTCACAGTGCGGCCCTGACTCTGGGAACCCCGCTGACTAACCCTGAGCCCAGCCGCCTGCCACAGCTGGTCCTGGGCTCATCACGCGCAATCCCAGCATCACCGGAGGCAGACCCGAGGGTCCGCCCTGTGGGGGTCCGCTCTGTGTGTGGGGGGGTCTGCTGAGCTGGCTCCCGGCAGGTCCCAGAGACCCTTCGGGCGCCCTGCCCCCTGCCCTGCCCGGGTCCCGGCCCAGGGCACCTCCTGCCTTTCTCAGCGCCTGTGGGGGGCCCGCCCCCTGTTTTCTGTCACCACAGACAGTGTTTTGAAAATTACAGCGAAAAAATTACTCAGAAAGTGAAATCCAAAGGCGCACAGAACACGGGCGCCGTGCGCGTTGGTGATTAATTTCGCAGACATGGAATTACTCTGTCAATTTCCTATAAACATCTCCCAGCGCTCGCTCCGATTCCTGCGCCCCCTCCCTGCCGCTGTCGCAGCCCGGGGAGGCCCACCAGGCGGACCACCCGGAGCGGCCCTGGTGGGGAGCCGGGAGACCCCGGCCGGATCCTGCCCCGGAGTCCGCCCTACTCCCCCCACCCCCCCGCTCCCCTGATGCGGACGACACCACTGTCACCCTCTCCCTTCCCGGTTGGGGGTCTCCCTCCTCCCAGCGTCTCCTGGGCCCCCTGTTCTAGCCCAGTGTCCGCTGTGCCTGTCCACCACGGGGGCCCGGCCCTGGCCCTCGGTGAGCCTGGCTGTGCCCTCCCTGCCAGGTGTGTTTCTACCTGAGACAAAGGGTTCAGTGGTGCCCGGCCAGTTCCCTGCCACTGTGGCCTCGACTTCCCTGCTGTGACCCCGACTTCCCCCTGTGACCCTGACCTCCCCCTGTGGCCCCGACCTCCTGCCGTGGGCCATGACCTCCAGTGACCTTTACCATGTCAGTTCAGAGCTCCTTGCTGCCAGAGCCTTCCCAGGGACCCACCCAGGTGGACGCGGCTCAGGCACATGGGATCTGCACGATGATGTACAGGGTCACGGATCAACAAGGTCATGAATTTACAAGGTCACGTGGCGCGTCTGCCTGCACCACTCACCGGTGAGAAGCGGTCGCTGACCCCCCGGCGGTGGCGGGGATGGGGGTCCAGGTGCTGAAAGGGTCGGTGGGGCATCTACAGAGAGGACGCAGAAAACCGAAAACACAGCAACACAAGTTACACCTGCTGAGACGGAACGGCCACTGCGAGGTGACGGGTGCTCTCGGTGGGTGGGGACCCGGTGAGCCGGTGCAGCCCACGTTCCGGAGCCGGCAGAGCGCCGCGGGGAAGGGAGGGGCCTCTGTCCTGGAGTTCATTTAAAATAAAAACCTTTTCACGGATCCCAGAGGCGTGGAGAGGGAGAGGGAGGAGCCTCCATGAGGAGGGAGCACCATGGACCGGCCGCCTCCTGCTCGCCCCCCACGGGGGATGGAGCCTGCACCCCGGGCCTGGGCCCCGACCGGGCATCGAACCCGGACCTCCTGGTTCCCAGGTCCATGCTCAGCCACTGAGTTGCGCCCGCCAGGCCATCCTTTCTCCGTGTGAGTGTCTTGGCCCGTTGTGACCCCCAGGGGCCGCACGCTGGGTCCTGCGGGGCCCGGTTTGGTTCCGCCGTCCCGCTGCCCGTCCGGCCCCACCCCAGCTCTGGGCGCCGCGGCGGAGGGGACGGTGGTGGCAGCCGAGTCCTCCCTCTCGGTCTCCGCTCCGGGCCCGCTGTCCCGGCCTCATGTGTCACAGCTGCTTTGGGACGAAAAGGCCGGGCCGGTCTCACCTGGGCTGCGTGGGGGGCTGTGTGGGGGGCTGTGTGGGGCTGTGTGGGGGCTGTGGGGGCTGTGTGGGGCTGTGTGGGGGCTGTGGGGGCTTTGGGGGGCTCACCGCAAACCGGGACTGAGTGACCGGACCGCGCCCGCACGGTTGGCCGGGACGTCCGCGCCATAAACCCCCGCCGGTGAGTCACAACCGCCGGTTGGTAAGGAACGAGTGAGAAGGGGAGCGCCGTGTGCCAGCATCTACGGGCTGGAGTCAAAGAGACGCTCAGAGAGAGACTTGTACGTTTTTAAATGTGTGATTGGGGGAAAGGAAAGTTAAATGTTAACGATGTATCTGTGGCCAGAAAAACAAGAGCAAATTAATCCCGGGAAAGGAGCGTCACGGAGACCATGAAGGTGAGGGCAGGGGGTGAGAGAGGGGACCTGTCACTGAGAAATCACCACGGCGAGGAGAGCTCTTTGAGAGATTAAAACAAAATGGTGAAACCTTCGCCAGTGAAGAACACACACACCACACACACACACATGCACACACACACTCACACACAACACACACACATGTGCACGCACACTCACACACACCACACACAAATGTGCACGCACACACCACACACACTCACATGCGCGCGCACACTCACACACATACACACACTACACACATGTGCACACACTCACCTATACCACACGCGTGCATGCACACACCACACACGTGCACACGCACCACACAATGCATGCATACCACACACATGCACACATGCACACGCACATACCACACACATGCACATACTGTCTCACACACACACACACACACACACACACACACCACACCCCCAGACCCTCTTCCCTCTGCCCCATCCGCTTAGTGGGCCTGCAGGCTTTAGAGAGGGCGCTCTTCACAGACGCTGGGCCCACAGCACCCAGGGCCCTGGGGACCCTATTTCCACAGCACCCAGGGCCCTAGGGACGCTGTTCCCACAGCAGGTGGGTGCCTCGGCCACAGCTGATCCTTGAAATCTCGCCGGTGCAAGGCGAGCCGTGCCCGCGGGTCCAGGCTGTGTGACCTGGTGGACGGTGCCCTGGCCGGAAGGATGCTGTGATTGGAGGGAGAAGGCCCCCCTGGCGGAGGAGGCCGGAGGAGTCAGGTTCACACCTGGGGAACGGGGGGGGGGAGGGGGGGGGGACGGTCGGAGGCTCCAGGCAGAGGCCTCCGGAGGGGGCAGGGGTGGGACTGAGGCTCCCCCAGAAATCAGAGGCGAGATCGCGTCTCCCAGAGTCTGTCTGTGCGCACCTGCCCCCGCCCCCCGCCCCCCTACCCCCACTGGCCTAGGCCCCGCAGGGAGCGACTCACAGACACCGCGTCGTCCCGTGCCAGCGCGCCCACCGCCACGAGGAAGGCACGTCCCTCCCTCTGTTTTTAAATTAAATTCATCTCTTGTGATTTATCGATTTTCCTAAAAGAAAAGTAAATCCATTTCTTATTTTCTGCAACTGATTACCAGACACTTTGGGTCTGGGACCCCGCGGAACAGGAATTCAGTTCAGCGTGTTCGAAAAATGTTCCCGGCTCAAAATCGATGCGAGGACACGGGTACCTGTTTGACTGCCACCAAGAACAAGCGTAGGGGAATTTCATCGGAAGGCGGCCCTCGGTCCCCGCGGGGAGCTGCGCGCCCGCCGCGGTCTGCACCGGGGAGCCAGCAGGCGGCGGCGGGGGGAGGCGGGAGGGGGAGGAGGACAGACACCCCCTGTGCATCCGGCGGCCCCCCAGGACAGGTGCCTGGCGTGAGCTCGGCCACCCTGAGCGCTCCAGGTAGAACGTGCGGGCGACTCCTTGCAGAGCCTGGGAGGGAAGGGCAGCTGGCAATTTGGGGGAGAGAACCCCACCATTCCAGGGCCATCGAAGGCCATTCAGTGGAGACAGAAACGGGGGGCCGGGGGGTGTAAACTCCCAGAGACACTCGTCCCCGTGGCTCCTGACACCGGCCATATGTAAGTCCTGTTTTACCCTCCTCCATCCCCCACGTTCTCGGGCCCCATTCAGTCCATGAGGCGGGGGACGCAGGGGCGGAGGTTGGTCCCCAGGGGCGGAAGGAGGTGCCCGGTCGGGCGTCCAGGCCAGAGACGGACCCCTTGACCTGGCCGCTCGCCTCTTCACAGAGGTGCCAGTCTGCTCGTGTGAAAAAAAAACACGGTCTTTTTTCCACGACCGGCGTTGGGTCAACTGGGGGCCCCTCGTTTATGCCGGATTCGCACCTCGCCGGCCTCACGGCGGCGCCTGATCGCCAATTCCCCTGGGAGCCTCCGGGAGTCGGCGTGACAGGGAAGACGCCAGCCGTTGGGAAGAGGAGCCGGGGACCGACCCCAGCGAGGCGGGGGGCGCGGCGTGCTGAGAAGTGACGCGACCTCAGAGGCGCGATCCATTAAGCACGGACGCCCGGACTTTATGAAAATGACAACTTTGGCTGCAAAAGACACTTAAGAGAATTAAAAAGGCGCGTGAGTGCCAGGGGCGAGGCGGGGTCCCTCCCCCCCGCCGATTCACACGCCGAATGGAGCCTCGACCCCCGGGGGCCTCTCGGGGTGGCCGTGTCCGGAAATAGTCTTCCCAGAGGTAATCCAGTTAAAGGGCCGGCGGCGTGGGCGCTGGGCCAGGGCGGCCGCGTCCGGACACGCAGGGGAGCTGAAGACACGCAGACGGAGAGGCGGGGGGAAAGATCCGGGCCTGGCACGGACCCCTGGGCCTGCAGCCTCGCTGTCCCCGCCAGGCCGACCGGCACCTCCGAGGTCTGGCCCCGGGACCCCGAGAACACGCACCTCTGTTGTCTCTCAGCCCCTCGGCCGGCGGGCCTTTGCCAGGGTCGCTGCTGGACACGCGGCCAAGCCCACGGAGGGTTTGTGGGGTCGCGTGCAGGCCGCCGGGCCAGACCAGCCGGGCTGCGGACCAGGAGGGCGGGGGCTGGGGGAGGGCCTCGGCTTCCCTCCCTCCGGCAGCCGCAGGGGTAACGGCACGGCCTGCGGCAGTGGTTCTCAACCTTCCTCACGCCATGTCCCTTTGACGCAGTTCCTCATGTGGTGGTGACCCCCAACCATAACGTTATTTTCGTTGCTACTTGTACATTTTATATGGTTGGGGGTCACCACCACATGAGGAACTGCATTAAAGGGACGTGGCCTTAGGAAGGTTGAGATCCACTGGCCTGCGGGGTCTGGGAGGACTGGACGCGGCTGAGGGACGTGACGCCCATCCACCGACGTTACTATGGTTCCTTGGACGGCGAATCCACCTCCGTGTGTCAGCGGTGTTTCAGAGAATCCTGGGAAGGCAGTTCCGCCTGCCCCGTGTCCCGAGGGCTGCCCGTGAGTGGAAACACGGCAGGAAAGGAACCATGAGCGAGGGCCCCTCCTCCCCCATCCACTCAGCCGCCCCCCACCCTCTGCTGCCCAGCGGTTAGATCCTGGTGGCTGGCTGCCGACGCTCAGCCGTCTGCCCAGTCCCCCCCGCACGGCAGCCAGCGGGTCAGGCAAACTCTCCTCTGGCCGCCCTTCTGGGTTAAAGCTGGGCGGGCTCCCCTCGGCCACAGGCCACAGGGCACGATGGTGTTGTGAACCCCGAGAAGAAGACGCCTACGAAGAAGGGCTCCTGGGGGCTGACTGGGCTCAAACAGGAAGGCAGAGCCTGGCAGCCGCGTTTGCACCGGGCCCCCCTCCCTGGCACACCGCCCTCAGGGAGTGGCGGGCACTGGGCTGCCACCTGCCCTGGGTTCCAGCCTCTGAGCAGCCTGTAGAGCAGGTCCTGGACTCCCGTGTCAGCCAATAGGACGGAGGTTTCCCCCATCCAATCAGAACTGCCCAGCTATAGCCCTATTAGCATCTTCATTGACCAATCAGTGCTGTGCAACTATATTTACCTCCTTTCCCCACACATCAGCATCTTCACCAACCAATCAGAGCACCCTCATGCTGACCAATCAGGACAGATCCAATGGTGAGGATTTTGATTCTTCATCTGCATGAGGACGAACCAATCAGGACCAGGGACGGGGACTTCTGTTGCTCTAAGCCAGCTTACCTGGGGCTCAGCACCCCCCACACACCCCTTTCCCTTGGTCCCCGAGACTGAAGTCTGCATCTCCCTGGTTCCCAAAGGGGCCTCTTGTACTGAATAGTCCCCTCCTTCACTGCTGAAGGGTCACTCTGGGCTTGGAGATGGCCGCTGGTTCACAATACACAGCCGGCTTCCCGCATCTGGTCCCTGCCACTGCTCAGCTCCCCCATCCTAGGCCCCCTGGATGGAGTGGCAGGGGAGGGAAAAGGAGGGGTCATCTGGATGGAGTGGCAGGGGAGGGGAGGGGCGGGGCCCCCTGGATGGAGTGGCAGGAGAGGGCAGGGGAGGGGAGGGGCCCCCTGGATGGAGTGGCAGGGGAGGGGCGGGGTCAGCTGGATGGAGTGGCAGGGGAGGACGGGAGGGGCGGGGCTCTGTGCAGCTGCCCTCTGACTCCTGGGGACACAGTGGCCAACGGGAGCATCGTCCAGGCGTGCGGGGGCGGTCAGCTCACAGGCCCAGACCTGCCAGCACCGAGGACACCCAGGCCTTCCTGGAGTGGCAGGGGAGGGGAGAGGCGGGGTCACCTGGATGGAGTGACAGAGGCGGGGAGGGGCAGGGTCACCTGGGAGAGCCAGCGGGGAAGGCCTCAGGGGTGGGGGCAGAGGATAAAACCGCCCCACGGTAGCCCAGAGGGTCCAGTGCATCGGCTCCCGCTCAGGCGAGCACCCCGGACGTGGAGGGTCCCCCAGGGAAGCGAGGGCTTCGTGCACAGGCGAGCACCCTGACTGCCCGAGGGAGGGTCCCCCAGCGCGGGGCCTCCTGCGGCTCAGCGTGACCCCGTCTCCTGGGCCCTGCACCCTGCACCCCTCCTCCTGCTGCACACAGCGCTGCGAGCGGGCGGCGGCGGGCAGCCAGCGCTCCATTACCGTCTCCACGGCGGTTCGCGGGCAGCGCTGGGCTCCCGGGACACGGGCCTCCCATCCATCACAGGAAATTAAAAGCCTTGGCCATCCCTTGAACCCGGGGTGGAGAGGAGGCCCTTTCTTCTCATTCCTAATGCTTCCCGGAGGATGCTCAGCCGCGGGAGCGAGCGCGGCCTTGAATTGTATGAAGATGGAGCGGGCGGGTGGCGGGCGGCCGGGGCGGGTGGCTGGGGCGGGCGGCGGGCGCTGGGGCTGTGGGAGGCGGGTGGTGGAGGCGGGAGGAGGAGGGCCCAGCCTGCCAGGAGCAGCACAGCGGCCGGGTCTGTGCCGAGCCCTGGGGCCCCGAGGCGGGGAGCCAGCTTATGTGGGCGATGCCTGCACATAGTGGGTGCGCAGTACAGGCTGGATGGACAGTGAGTGGACAGAAGGGGCTCCGTGTTCCCCTCCACCCGCGCGCCCTGGCCGTCCGGGGCCTCATGCTCTGTCCTCCACAGCAGCTTCTTTGCAGGACAAAGGGAGCCGCGAGGTGTGGGCGCCTTCCCAGGAGGCGGGGTCTGGCTGCCCGTGGCTGGGGACGTGCGCCCGCCTGTCTCCGGAGAGGGAGCCGGCCCAGGTGACCCCAGACCAGTGGTTCTCCACCTTCCTCAGGCCGCGACCCTGGCATACGGCTCCTCATGGGGTGGTGACTCCCAACTGTGAAATGTTGCTACGGTGATGCATCGTGATGTCAATATCTGCATTTCCCGAGGGTCTTAGGCGACCCACAGGTTGGGAACCGCAGCTCCAGACGGTCTGCTCCCTGGGCGTGGCTGGCGCAGCAGCCCCGGGCACAGCGGGGCCCGCCTGTGGGCAGCGTGGCCCTCGGGGAAGAGGGAGCTGGCGGGGGCGGCTGTTACAGCTCAGGCCCCCGGGTCCCGGTCCCCGGCGGCTGGTCCATGTCCGCTGACGTGGGAGGCCCGTTCCTGCGAGCCCCGGGCCTGACGCTCCAAGCTGGCCTGGTGTGGCGTCTCCGTGGTCACGGCCGCTTGCATGATGCTTTCCGGCTGATTTTATCCCACTGCTCACTGCCCCCACTTTCTCTTTAACCCCCCAGAAGCACCGTGTAACCGCCCGCCCTGTGGTAGGCACTCGCCACTGGGGAGAGCCAGGACGGAGGGGAGGCGGAGGGAGCCCACCCTGAGGGAGAGGCAGGTCCTCGCGGCCTCCTGCACGGGCTCCATGGGCACCGTCCCATCCCTGAGAGCGGCCACAGACGCCCGTCCCCTTGGCGGCCTGGCCTGGCCGTGCCCTGTGCCGAGGTGGCAGCTCTCAGAGGCTAAGCCCACCACGAGCTGGAAACGGTAAGGTAGCAGGGCGCCTCCCCGTCCGCAGCTTGGCGCAGAGGTTTCCGTGCTCCGGTGCTTCCGTTCGGGCGTTCAAAGGCCGCCCCCCAGGCCCACGGGCTGTCTTTCCCGTGTACGAGTCTGTGTGTGATCATGCATGT
This sequence comes from Lasiurus cinereus, assembly GCA_011751065.1. Lineage (NCBI taxonomy): Eukaryota > Metazoa > Chordata > Mammalia > Chiroptera > Vespertilionidae > Lasiurus > Lasiurus cinereus. The sequence continues at coordinate 42,969 of JAAGEH010000414.1, read as the reverse complement.
ACAGACGTGTGTATACACCCGTGGCTGTGCTGGTCCCGGAAGCATGGAGTGCGCCCAGTGCTGACGGAGCGGACCAGCCCTCCCCGCGGAGCAGTGAGTGCGTCGGAGGGTCCGAGAGGCTCTGTGGGCCGGAGGGGCCGCTGAGAACGGGCGGTTCCAGGGGTCGACGTCTGAGAGAGGCCGGGAGAGGGCGCCCCAGCACCTGCTGCCACCGCCTGGGGCAGAGGAGAGGGGCTGAGTTCTGTTACTGTGTGTGAAAGCACGCCACGCACACACAGGAACACGCCAACAGGGACACACACAGTAACAGCACACACATAGTAACACACAGCACATCACATAGTAACTCACAGCACACACACATAGTAACACACCAACACAGCACAGCACATAGTAACACAGCATACACACATCACATCACATAATACAGCACACACACACAGCGAGGCCTAATGAAGACTGTGTGTAGTGCATGTGTGGTGCATGTTGGTGCATGTGTGTTGTGTGTATGGTATGTGTGTGTGGTGTGTGGTGTGTGTATGTGTGGTATATGTGTGGTGCATGTTGTGTGTGTGTGGTGCATGTTGAGTGTGTGTGTGTGGTGTGTGCCCCGGGGCACAGAGGGGTAGGGGTGCAGTGATGGGGCAGGGGCACAGTGATGGGACAGGGGCGCAGCGCGAGCCCCAGAAACCCTAATGAGGGGAGCGGTGACGGATCCTGACTCGGCGCTCAGTCTCCGCGAGCGCGAGACAACAATCTCATCATGTTCCGTCTCAGCCTGTCACGCGAGGAATGAATTCGGGCCGTGAAATCAATTATTTCTGCAGAAATTGTCGTCGGAGACGACACCTCATCAGGAGCCATAGCCGTCACGATGAGGACCCGGCGTGTCCCTCGCTGGCAGGCGCCCAGCTCCCCCTTCCCATCCCCGCGCGGAAGCAGGCTCTTACAGCCCCCTCCCTCCTCCTCCCCCTCCCCCTCCCTCTCCTCCTCCCTTTCTTTACCCTCCTCCCCTCCTCCCTTCCCTTCCCTCCCCCTCCTCCCTTTCCTCCCCTCCCTCCTCTTCCTCATTCTCCTCCTGCTCCTCCCTCCTCCTCCCCTCCCCCTCCCCCTCTCACACACCTGCGCGAGGAGCCGGAACCACGGAGTTCTGTGCCGCAGACGTCCCGGAGCCGGGGACAGCGGAGCGATGCTTCCCGGCGAGGCCCCTGCCGTGGGCGGTGGCGGCCCCTCAGCCTCTGGCCCTGATCGTGGCCTCCGAGCGCCCAGCGGCGGCCTCCACCTGCCACAGCGGGAAGAGCCAGCAGCTCCGCAGGCCGCGGGCGCAGGCAGGTGACCCCTGGCTCCCTGCAGCCCCCACAGCATCAGGTCCACCAGGCGCCGACCCAGTGTCACAAAAGCATCGACGGATCCACGGTCACACGTGGTGGGAAGGGCCTCACCTGGAACCAGGCAGCCGGCAGTGATGGGCTGAGCCGGCCGGTCTCCTGCACCAGCACAGGCCGGGGGTTGGGGGGGGGGGTGGCCAGGACCCAGGGCAAGAGTGACACCACGTGGGCCGGGGCTGGGGCAGCTGTCAACCAGCGGCCAGTTACGTCTGTTCTCCGGAACCCCAGGCCGAGGGGAAGGTGGGCCGATGGACAGAAGTTGCCAGAGGGTTCCATGGAGACGATGGAGCTGCGAGCATGCTGAGCACGCAGCGGAGGAGGGGGTGTGGGAGCACCGGCTCAGCCCGGAGAACGGCCCGTCGGAACCAGAACCGGAACCGGAGCGGACTGAGGGCCACGTGCGCCAGCCCGGACCCCCCTCCCGGCGTCAGAGGCCGCGAGGAGGCAGCACCAGGCTCGGAGGCCCCGGCCTGCACCCCAAGACGGCTCCCCTCCCCCACCCCGCTCCGCCCGTCCGCCTCCTCCCGCAGAGGCGGAGCCCCGATGCTCACTTATTTCCTGCGGGTCCTGCTGAGCGGATGGGCGGCTCGTAAATCAGCCCGCGCCCCTCAGCCCAGGAGCTGCCTCAGGAGGAGGCCCGGGAGGCACCTGAGTCTCCCCGAGTCTCCCAGCCCAGGTCGGCCTTGGGCCCGGCTCCAGAGGCCGGGTTAGCGCTGTGCAAGCGGGAGGGAGGGGAGAGGCCCCCACATGGCGCCCACACTTATTCCCAGGTCCACGAGGAGACGGGCTGGGGGGAGGTGGTCAGTGCCCGGGTGCCAGGCCTCAGCTGGGGGTTGGGGGGGGGAGATGGCCGGATGCTCAGGGTGCCAGCCTTCACTGGGTGGGGGCGGAGGTGGCCGATGCTCAGGGTGCCAGCCCTCACTGGGTGGGGGCGGAGGTAGCTGAATGCTCAGGGTGCCAGCCCTCAGCTGGGTGGGGGCGGAGGTG
>JAAGEH010000414.1:6765-40584 GCA_011751065.1 Lasiurus cinereus | reverse complement strand
CTCAGCTGGGTGGGGGCGGAGGTGGCTGAATGCTCAGGGTGCCAGCCGCACTGTGTGTGGGAGGAGGTGGCCGTATGCTCAGGTGCCAGCCGCACTGGGTGGGGGTGTGGCGGGTGAGGGCTGTGGTCAGAGGCGGAGGGCAAGGTTCTGGCTAAACCACCTCCAGCGGGATTTTGTGAACCTGGCACCGCGGGACCCGCTGGGAGCCTGGGGTGCAGCCAGGTGAGGAGAGGTCTCCCTGCCCTCACGGCCCCCAGCGCACAGGCTCCGCCCCCAGGCCAGCTCAGTCCCCAGCGCACAGGCTCCGTGGTGCCTCACCCCGTGCACGGAGCTCGCTCGGCAGCAAGCACCCACCCCAGGAGGTCAGGCAGGCTCTGGGGTCTCCCTCCCCCCCTGCTCTCACAGCAGCAGCACAGGCATGGGCCTCTGGGGACCCCAGGATGGAGGGTCGCGGGGAGGGACTGCTGAGCGCCCCTGAGGTGGCCGAGGGCAGGAGAGGGCGGGCCTGCTGGGCGCGCGGTGCCCACTGCCCTCTGCCTTCCAGCTGCGGGCATTCTCTCTTCTATGTTGTGCGTGGAGCACGGACAGATGGGACGGGTGGATGGAGCAGGTTCCGGAACATTCTCCCCGGAGCCGCCCGCTGGCCGAGGAAGGCCGGGGCAGCCCCATCAGAGGCCGGGTGCCAGCCTGAGTCCTTTCCGGGGTCACCGCCACTGACCTGCTCGCAGGGACCAGTGAGCCAGGTCCCCCTCCTCCCCCATCCCTCCCCCCACCCTGGCTTGGCGGTGGCCGCGGACGGACCACAGCACAGCTCCTGGCGCCAGGACTCCGTTTGGGGCGGAATGGGGGCGCCCGGAGGAGAGCTGGGGACCAGGCGATGCCCCGAGGGCTCTCCGGCGGCAGTTTAATTTCACCTCCTCTGCCTGTGTTTGCTCAGGGAGACCGCCCCCCGATGAGTTATTGTTCATCACGGTCCATCAGTCACCGCGGCGACGCCCCAGGCCCCGGGATTTGCATAAAGATATTAACGGCCGCCGGCCCGCCCTCCCGCTGGGTTCTTGGGAAATGAGAACAGTGGTTCTCCACCTTCCTCAGGCCGCGACCCTCACATACCGTTCCTCATGGGGTGGTGACCCCCCACCATGAGATGTTGCTACGGTGATGCATCGTGATGTCAATATCTGCATTTTCCGAGAGTCTGAGGCGACCCCTGGGAAAGGGACGTTCGACCCCCACAGGGGTCGCGACCCACAGGTTGGGAACCGCTGAATTAGAGGAACGTACGGCAAATGGCGGGCACAGGGCAGGGCAGCGGGCTGCAGGAACTTTTCCCATTGACTTCAGAGAGCGGAGGAGAGAGGGAGAGACAGAGAGGACCATCGATGTGAGAGAAACGCATCCATCCATTGCCCCCTGCACGCACCTCAACCAGGGCCGGGGAGGAGCCTGTAGCCGAGGGCCGTGCCCTTGACCAGCATCGAACCCGGGACCCTTCGTTCCTCAGGCTGAAGCTCTGTCCACGGAGCCGCCCCGGCCCAGGCCGGTGGGTCGGTGCTCGGCGAGCCCCGTGTCTGCTCGCTCCCCAGCCGCGTCCCTCGCCGCGCCTCCTGCGCCCGTTGCCCACGGAGCCCAGAGCCCGCCTTGGCGCCCGCGTCTCGGGCCCTCAGCCGGGTGCCCTCTCGGGGCCGGCGGCGTCTTCTCCCCGGCTCCCCACAGCCTGGTCGCTTGCGGGGAGCAGCACGCTCTCTCCCAGGCCACCTGCGTGCAGAACCCACCCGGAGCTTCTCCGCCTGGAATCCCATCACTTCCCTGCCCCCCGCCCCCGCCGCAGGCCCAGCTCCTGGCAGCGATGCGGGGCCTCAGAAGACAGAGAGGCAGTTTCCTGGGAAGGAAGTCCTTTTCCCTGGGGACACATGCCTCCCTGGGGACCCAGAGGGCGCTGGGGAGCCGGGGGCTGCAGGGGCTGCAGCTGGTGTGCTCCCAGGATGGGGGGAGGGGGAGGCGGGGGAGGGCGAGGCAGTCAGGGCAGGGCTGGCTGAGGGTGGGGACCTGCAGGAGCCAGCCTGGGAGGCGGGGAGGGGGCAGGGGTGGGCCCAGCAGCCAGCCTGGGTGCAGACGGGGGCAGCCTGGGGGCCCATGGGCAGGAGTCTGGCGCAGGGCGGAGCGTGAGGGATGGCAATGTCGTTGTCTCAGAAGGACACAGCCAGTTCGAGATCCGTCAGGCGGAGGACACGACTGTGTCACAAAGCCCTGAGCGCACCTCCGGTTCAAGGTGCGCAGAGGTGCCGGCACACGCGTGTTCTCTGCCACCATTGCAGGGGAGACCGGGACGTCACGGCTGGCTCAGTGGGGTGAGCCTTCACGACCGGCCCCACGACTTCGTGTGCTGCTCCTGCCCGGGAGGAGGACAGGCCGCTCCAGGAGGCTCTGGGCCCCTCAGGAAACAAAAGGGGTTGCCCGGCCTCAGGGCTCAGGGGCTGAGCATCGACCTAGGAACCAGGAGGTCAGGGTCTGATTCTGCTCAGGGCACAGGCCCGGGTTGCAGGCTCCATCCCCAGTGGGGGGCGTGCGGGAGGCGCCGGTCGGTCCATGATTCTCATCATTGGTGTTTCTATCTCTCTCCTTCTCCCTTCCTCTCTGACATCAACACAAATAGATTTTAAAAAGTAAAAAATGGCCGAAACCGGTGTGGCTCAGTGGATAGAGCGCCGGCCTGCGGACTGAAAGGTCCCAGGTTCGATTCCGGTCAAGGGCATGTACCTTGGTGGCGGGCACATCCCCAGTGGGGGGCGTGCAGGAGGCAGCTGATGGATGTCTCTCTCTCATCGATGTTTCTAGCTCTCTATCCCTCTCCCTTCCTCTCTGCAAAAAATCAATAAAATATATTTTAAAAAATAAAAATAAAAAGTAAAAAATGTAAAAGCTGCTGCAGCGATGATTCGCGCGCCCGGCCCGGTGTGAGGATGGACGCCAGCCGCGTGCGGGGAGAGCCCGGCGGGTGTGGACAGGGGCCGGCCTTGGCCTCCTCCCGGAGCCTCTGCCTCCATCCCCTCTCCCGTGGCCGGCGCTGCTGTGGGCGGGGCGGGGCCTGGGCGCTGCCGGGCTGTGTTCCCCGCAGTGGGCGCCGGGAGGTGGCTCCCGGGGGTGGGCACGTGGCCTCTGTTTGCTGCCTGTCAGTCCGCTTCCTGCTGCCCACGTCTCTCTGCAGAGGGGCGTCTGACCTGCCAGGATGAGCGCTCTCTGTCTCTGTCTCTCTCTCTCTCTCTCTCTCTTTACCCAGATAACCCCAGGCTGCCTCTGCCTGCCTCTGGGCAGGGTGTGGATGTGGGTCTGCGCTCTGGGGATGCGGGTCTGCGCTCCGGGCGGTGCGGGGTGCTGTCTGGAGGCGGCTTGGCCCCGGGCCCTTGGCCTGAGCTTTGGGGCGGAGCTGGCCGGGGCGGAGTCGGCTCAGAGCAGAGCAGGCCTGTAGGAGGCTCTGAGCTTAGGGTTCCCGGTGAGGCAGCAGGACAAGTGCTTCCAGCTGTGGCTGAGTTCCCAGCCTCCTGAGGGGGCGTCTGAGGGCAATCAAACGGCTCATCAGCCCGCAGACACCCCTCCAGGACGAGGCGGTGAACAGGCCTCCGGGGCGTGCTGTCCTCCGGGGCGTGCTGGCCGTGGCTCCGTCTCCAGGCCCCTGGCAGCAGCGGGACCCTGGGCACCCTGTGTCTGTGTGTGTCAGGGGGATGGGTGGCCTGGGAGACGGAGAAGGGTGCCCAGACTGCCGGGTGCTCAGGCAGCAAGATCCCCTGCGTCGCCCAACGCCCGTGTCCGGGAAGACAGAGCAGATCGGACTTCGGTGGCTTTGGAACAGCCGTTTTCAGAGTCGCTACCGATGGGCAGCGACCGGCAGAGAGCACCCAGAAAGCCGCCGCCATCGCGCTGAGCCTGCCCTGACGCTGGGCTCCACCCTCAGGAACTCGGCGGGCGTCTCGTGGGTCTCGGCCATCAGGGCCCAGCACCTGCTCCCGGCGGCGAGGCGGGTGGGCAGCCCCCAGGGTGCCCACGGGGCGGGTCCATGTCCCCGGGCGCCCCTCCAGCCACTCACTTAGAGCCCTCCCGGCGGCGCCAGGCAATGCCCCGGCCCGGCCTCCTCCTCCCGCACCTGCTCCCGGCTGCGGCTAATGGAGGATCGCGGGAGGTTAATGGGGGGCCGGGCGCGGCGGCTGGAAGCCAGGTCTCAGACCAGGGGGGCAGGGGGGAGACCTTCCAGAAGCTTCCGTGAACCGCTGGCTCAGCTCTCTCACTGCTGCCCTGCCAGCGGGCGAGTTCCTGGCTCTGGACGCACGGTCTGTGCAGGGAGGGGGGTGGCTGCAGGGGGGACCTGAGGCTGCGGGACGGACGGGGCGGCTCTGGGCGGGTCAGCGGCTCTGGGGACGGAGTGGACCGTGCGTCCTTCCCAGCGTATCCCTCCCGCTCCAGCAGCCGCCGGGAGGCCCGGGCCCCCGATGGCCGCCTCCTGCCGTGGGCGGCTCCGGACCTGCTCGTGGGTTTGGATCTGCGTTTCTAGGCCTGGCTTTGCATCGCGGTGGGGATGGGGGGTTGGGGGGGGGTGAGGGCGAGCAGTGAGCCAGTGGACAGCTGGCGGAAGGACAGTCTTTGCCGTGGACACAGCGGAGAGCCCTCCGCTGACCGGGAAGGACTCGCACAGATCAGCACAGAGCGCCCGCTGGCGAGGCCTCTCCACGCACGCACACATGCAGGCAGGCGGGGGCTCGCTCAACAGGACATCCAGAGGCCGGGTTGCCAGGAGAGGGAGGCCCAACAGGGGGGCCCCCAAGATCCACAGGGACCGAAAGATCCACGCCGCCCTGCCCAGGTGCGAGGCCAGTGCCTTCCGTGCAGTCAGGGCAGTCTGACCCAGGGACTCGGGGGACCAGGTGGCCACGAAGGCATTTTGGCTTCCGCCGGGCCCCTGGATGGCTCGCTCACTCCGATTGGCCGAGGTGGCGACCCGCCGCAGGCAGCCCCGCAGAGACAGCTGCCCAGCCCGGAGGAGCCAGGCCTGCGCAGAGCCGGCACCACGCGCTGCCGATGGTCACGCTCAGTCGCTGTCGAACCCTGAGAGGACAGCCGCCGGCGGGGACCCCCAGTGAGAACGCCTTCCCCACACTCTGGGGATATGGCGGTCTACACCCCCACAGGCCGGGCAGCGGACTCGGAGCACAGGGTGGGGCACCCCGAGCTCAGGAAGAAGGCCCGGCCTGGTCCTCAGAGGCAGCCCCTCGCCCGGACGGCTGGCCCAGGTCACCCGGACACGGCCCCTCCGGCTCCCGTCAGCCACGGTGGCCTCTGGGGACACACGCCCGCAGAAGCCCGGGCCAGGGGGTGGCTGAGGGCCTACTCCGTCATAAACCCTCGCTCTGAGGGCCCGCACTGGAGTCACAGAGAGAGGGCAGGGGCCCCAGGCACAGGGGCAGGGGTGGGGAGCCACGGAGCCAAGGAATCCGCCCACGCCAGCCCTGAGCGCCCCCTGGGCACCAGCTGAAACAGGAGGAGGGAGGGAGGGGGCCAAGGGGGTGTGTGTGCTCATGTGTGTGTGTATGTGTGTGTGTGTGTGTGTGTGTGTGTGTGACGTGATGCAGTGTGTTCGTGTGTGTGTGGTGTGTGCACAAAGGTGCATGTGAGTCGTCGAGACCGGTTTGGCTCAGTGGATAGAGCGTCGGCTTGAGGACTGAAAGGTCCCAGGTTCGATTCCGGTCGGGGGCATGTACCTTGCTTGCGGGCACAACTCCAGTAGGAGGCATGCAGGAGGCGACTGATAGATGTCTCTCTCTCATCAATGTTTCTGACTTTCTATCTCTCTCCCTTCCTCTCTGTAAAAAATCAATTATATATATATCTATTTTAAAGGTTGCATGCATGCCTGCATGTACACACATGTGTAAGATGGTTGGTGTGTGCATGCACACATAGATGTATGCGGGTGCATGCACGAGAATGTTGGCGCACAGTGCACGCACACACGTACACCCATGTGTACACACATGCGGTGAGGGTGCACATGCGTGTTTAGGGGTGGTGGCGGCTTATCTCTGCATGGTTTTGCTCCCACAGGTTTCGGTGCAGCTAAGAAACCACACCCGGGAAACCCAGCTCCAGGAGGGGGAGGGTCTTACGCGGAACCCGCACCAGGACCTGAGACGCGGAGGGTGCGAGGCGTCGGTGCCGCGGTGCCCGGGAGCCGCCCGGACTGCCGTCTGCAGAGCAAGGGTGCGGGTTCCGCTCCGGAGAGATGGGGGGCCGCCCCTCCACCCCGGGCGCCCGTCTGTCAGCCGGGCCGCGACCCTCCCCCCTCCGCAGACGTGGCAGATGAATCGATCTGATGATCAGACTAATTTCATTCCCCGCTCTCATGAAGAGCTCCTATTATGCAAATGCGGGTGATGATGACAGCAAGCTTTTCAATGCAAATCCGTCCCCGAGCCCGGAATAACGCCGTGTGACAGGGCGGAGGACGGGCGCCTTCCAGAAAGAACGGGCCGGAGGAGGGTGCCAGCGGGAGGGCGGCGGACACATCCGAATCCCGGCGCCAGGGGCAGAGGGTGCCAGGCCTCCTGTCCCCTGAGGCCTCGGCCCTGAGCAGCGACCGGCTGGGACCGTGGGGACTCGGGGAGCCGTGCGTTCGTGGGGAGCACCCAGCCCCGGGCTCTCAGACTGTGTCCCCTGAGTAAGGAGCACCTTTGATCTGGGATCCCTGATCCCTGAGCCCAGACAGCGGCCTGTTCCACTCGCCTCTCCCTGGCGGGCGGGCAGGCCGGGTTCGGGCTGGGCCCTCCACCTGGAGCAGACGTCTCTGGCCCTCCGAGGTCGTGGCCTGACCCCTCGGCCAGGGATGCGGCTCCTCCCCAGCCCCGGGCCGCCTCCTCCCGGGCCCGGAACCCCCGGAGCAGCGGGCAGCACCCCGGCCAGCACCTGGCCGGGTGGGCTCTGGGCTCTGGGGCTCTCAGGAGCTGGAGGCCTGGGCAGCACGGTCCTCCTGGCCAGACGGAGGCGGAAAGGACCCGATGTGCGTCCATGAGCGCTCTCCCGGGACGTTCGGAACTCCGCCCGCGTCCGGCCCCGGCAGGGAGACAAGTCTGAGGTGCCTCCCTGAGGAGCCCGACTCCAGCCCGACCCTCCCAGTGGGTGGGGCCACAGCATGTCACCCTCCTGCCTCCATCGGCGCCTGCTCCTTGGGAAAGTCATCATCCATGACAACGATCATTAGTGTCCGTGGAGCGGTGTGCTCTCGTGACGGGCTGGGATCGTGGGGCTTGTTGTTATTCTTTTTTTTTATTTTTATTCTATTTTATTGATTTTTCACAGAGAGGGAGAGGGACAGAGAGCTAGAAACATCGATGAGAGAGTATCATTGATTGGCTGCCTCCTGCATGCCCCCTATTGGGGATGTGCCCGCAACCAAGGTCCATGCCCTTGACCGGAATGGAACCTGGGACCTTTCAGTCCTCAGGCTGCGCTCTACCCACTGAACAACACCGATTTTGGCTTGTTGTTGTTATTCTTAATGGTAATGAGTATAATCTACTGCAAATTACAATGGTTCTTTTTATTAAAATATATTTTATTGATTTTTCACAGAGAGGAAGGGAGAGGGACAGAGAGTTAGAAATATCGATGAGAGAGAGACATTAATCAGCCGCCTCCTGCACACCTTCTACTGGGGATGCGCCCACAACCAAGGTCCATGCCCTTGACCGGAATGGGACCTGGGACCTTTCGGTCTGCAGACCGACGCTCTATCAGCTGAGCCACACCGGTTTTGGCTACAACGGTTCTTGTTGCCGTGATATGATCTTGGGCAGCCTGTACGGGCCGTGTCCTCTCCAACGGCTGCTGTGGTTCCAGAGGTCACAGGGTCATTTCTTTAGGTCCCCATGACCTCACCACCGGCTCCCGGAGGCCTCCCGCCCCGTGGTGGGTGCATCGCTCAACCCTGACCTCGCTGGGCCTCAGGGGGTAGCGCCGGGCTGCCTCGGGGAAAGGCCCGCCTCTACCCCAGCCAAGCACATCCAGCCTCCCCTCCAATCCCGTCCAGACGTCTGGATCCCAGAACCAAAGGCCAGTGCCCGCCTCCCCCCATCAGCGCCGCTGTGAGTTCTGTGGAAATGGACGTTTGTAAACCCAATGGCATTGAGTGGCGTGAGGGGAGGCGTGGTCAGCGGGAAGCTATCTGCCCCCTGGACCAGGGGAGAGATCCGGCCCGAAAGGGGGGCCTCCGTCCACCTCGGCTTCCGGCCTGAGGCCAGCGGGAGGGTGTCCTGGCTCCCTCAGCCGCCCGCGGCCGGGACCGTGGCCCCCACCTCTGTCCTCACACGCCGGAGAGCTGGGGGCCAGAGCAGAGCCGAGCAGCTAGACCTCGGCGTCAGGGGGCGCCCGCCCGTCCGTGGGATCTCCCCGGGAACTGCCCACCGCTCCCCCCGTCCCCACCCACAAGCCCACAGCAAGTCCTCCTCCCTCACACCCGTCCAGCGGCGTGGCCTCCCCTCTGCCCGCCTCTGCCAGCGGCGTCCGGTGCTGCCGTGTCACCGCGCTCTCTCCCAGCGTCCCGTCCGCCCGGCGAGGCACCACCTGCCCCGCTCTGGGCCGAGGTTCCTCTCCGTTCTCCTGGCTGCTCGGCGGGGATTTTCAGAAGGAGGACTGCCCGCAGGCGCTCTCATATGTTGTGTCCCGTGTTCCCAAGGGAAGGGGCGGGCAGAGCGGGGTCAGGGCCCCGGCTGGGGATTGGCTGTTTGCATCGGAGCTTCGAGATCCAGAAAGGGTGGTTCCTGACCTCCCGCGGGTGGAGGAGCCAACGGAGAGCAAAGGGGCCGTCTCTTCCTGGACGACGCCAGCGATTCGAGTGTTCGGCTCTCGGTCCTTCTGGACTCCATCCGAGGCCCTGTCCACGGACGCCGAGGTCGCCTGCAGCGAGGCCACAGGCGAGAGCCTTCGGGAGCTGCGGCGGGAGCCGAACGGACGGGCCATGGGGAGGAAGACGGCCTCCATCTTTCCCTCCGCGGTCCCCGGAGCCGGGAAGTCGTTAGGAGCGCACTGAAGAATCTCACTTCCCCGGGATCGATGCGGGGTCAGGCGCCGGGTCGGCCTGAGACAGGGAGAGAGGCTCGATGAACCGGACGGTTTCTCCGCGGCGGCGGCGTGGTTAGCGAACGCGCTGTCAGCGTGGAATTTTCCAGACAGCCGATCGATGCGGCCGGCTCCCGCCCGGGCTGAGGGACGACGCAGACGAGGGGGGGCGGGATTAATGGATGGGGCCACGCCATGTCCCTCTGAGGCAGTGGTTCTCCACCTTCCTCAGGCCCCGACCCTTTAAGACAGCTCCTCACGGGGTGGTGACCCCCAACCATAACATTATTTCCGTGGCTACTTCATCGCTGTCATCTTGCTGCTGTGATGAACTGTCATGTAAATATCTGATAGGCAGGATGTCTTTTCATTGTTACACATGGAACATCATTAAAGCCTAGGGATTAATCACAAAAACCATAGGTAATTACATATTGTGAAATATTTATGTCTAATGACAAATAAATGAAATTTTTTGTCTTGAATCGCGGTGTAGCCTGGGCAACAGTCTTCCTAGGACAACAGTAAACGACACGGCTACACTCTGCGACACCGAGGAGCGGTGTGTTGGTTCCTAAGATCATGGGAAATAGGTGTTTTCCGCTGGTCTTAGGCGACCCCTGTGAAAGGGTCGTTCGACCCCCAAAGGGGCCGCGACCCACAGGTTGAGAACCGCTGCTCTGATGGGTCAATGGAGACACCGGAGCACCCCGAGGAGGTGATGTACCACGCTGCCCCCCACCTCCCCAGGCAGAGGCTGGGCCACGTCTCTGGCTTAGGCCCTCGCTTCCTGGAGGTGTGTCACCCCTCAAAGGCCGTGGGCGGGGTCACGGGAGAGGCGCTGTCCCACCCCGGAGCTCAGGGGGAGGTGGGGAGGAGGCTCGAACAGCCAGGCCTGGAGCGGCCCTTCCGGAAAACGACCCCCCTCCGTCTCACTCACCTCCCCCCCCCAACCACACCCCTCAGCTCCCCCGGGACACGGCCCTGACCGCCCTCAGCACTGCCCTCCAAGCCTTCCTGAGGGTGACTGGACCTTCCCCCCCAAACCTGGCCACCCACCCACCTACCTGGTGCCTCCTGCAGGGGCCCTGGGCTCTCATGCTCACCTGACTCCCAGGGGTAGGGGAAGGGGGAGGGTAAGGGGGCTCAGGAGGTACCTGCCTGAGACACAGAGAGACGCCCTCCGAGGGGAAGGGGCTCGGTCCCCGGGGGAAAGGGAGGGCTGGGCGTGAGACACGGGTCTGTCGCTGTAACAACACGGCACACGCTGGGCTGCTTTGGTGTTGATTTAAAATCACGCCTCTCTCAGCCTGTTGCCCTGGCTGTGTCTTCTGTCTTTGCCCTTCACCCACCTCCCTGCCCCGGATGGTGAAGGGGCAGGTGCTGCCGAAACCACACACAGAGGTGGGAGCCGTCCACTGGCGGGGGCTCGGACACACAATGACACACCCGGGCAGCCCTCCGCGTGGCGGGCTCCCTCATGTCTGAGCCCCCCACCCAGGATGGAGGAGGGAGGGCGTGGGCAGAGGGACGTGTGCTCTGGGGTCCTGCTGAAGGTCGCTGGTCGGGCCCTGGCCGGTTTAGCTTTGTTAACAACAACAACAACAACAAAAACACATGGAAACCTGCAAAGAATTTGTGTGAGTTTATTTGAGCCAAACTGTCGCCTTATGCCAGGAAGCAGAACCTTAACGAACTGAGATGGTGCTTCGGAGAATGGGGGTTACATCTGTGTTTATCCATCGCCACCAAAGGACAGGGGCGGAGGTGGGTGACATGGAATCCACTGGCGATGGACTAAGGAGGCGGGAGAAAGCCAAGAGGTGGGGATGAAGCCCCTGGGATTGGATAAGAAGTAACATGATGGACACACACTTAGGGGGGAGCAGGAAAGATGAACATGATAACGATGAAGGGATCTGTGGTCTCTGTCCTGGCGCCCAGCACAGCTGGGTGTGCCCCGGGGGCTCCAGGAAAAGGGAGGTTACATGTTACCCAGACATTTCAGGGCGTGTGATCACAGATGCAGGAAGACAGACGGGCTCAGTGAAGGTCAAGGTGACCTGGTCAATGAAGAGACCGGCCTAGGAGGCGACTGCCCGCTATCACTGCGTTCAGTTAAAGTTGAATCTCAGACGCTCCTTGGTGGTGACTTAGGTCTGAGTTTGCAGACGACCACGCAGGCCTCCTCCGAGCTGTCAGGTCACCACGAAGCCCCTCCGTCCACAGCTCTGTGCCCTGTGGCTGGGGCCTCAGCTCAGACTGAGGAGTTGCAGGCTCCGTCTCCACCCTGGTCAGGGCTTGTGCGGGAGGCAACCAACCAATGTCTCTCTCTCTCTCTCTCTCTCTTTCTCTCCTTCCCACCTCCCTCCACTCTCTCTAAAAATCAATGGGAGCCGAGACCGGTTTGGCTCAGTGGATAGAGCGTCAGCTTGCGGACTGAAAGGTCCCGGGTTCGATTCCAGTCGGGGGCATGTACCTTGGTTACAGGCACATCTCCACTGTGGGGCGTGCAGGAGGCGGCTGATCCATGTCTCTCTCTCATCGATGTTTCTGACTTTCTATCCCTCTCCCTTCCTCTCTGTAAAAAATCAATAAAATATATTTTTTAAAAAAATCAACGGGAAAAGTATCCTCAGGTGAGGATTAACCACAACATAAACATTTCCGGCCCCTGGGTCTCACACCGTGCCAGGCCCAGGACGCGGGTGTGGGCGCCATGTGGTGGGCGGTGGGCGGTGGGACTCAGCACCCGCTGGCACTGCCCTGAGCCATCTGTCTGGGCGGACAGGAAGGCTTCCCCTCCAGATGGTCCCGGCCCGCAGACAGCAGGCACGTCCTCTTTCTCCTCTTTCTCCTCTTTCCCGGGGAGAGGTCCGCTCCGTGGGGGAGAGTCCGGTGTGTGTGTGTGTGTGTGTGTGTGTGTGTGTGTGAGGTTCTTCTGCAAACAGAAGGGTCTGCGGGCACGTGGGCCTGGGCAATGTGTCTCGGCTGGAGACATTTCAATGGCACGTTGAATTGTCAGCTACGTGAATACGTGCGGAACTTTCTAGATGCTTCTGTTTCTTCTCCGGTCTGTTTGGGCCGGCGGTGGGGTCACTTGAGACGGTCGCATTGTTTCTGGAACCCGTGGCCGGGGCTGTTCGCCGCGCGGACCGGCGTGACTCAGTTCGTTAGCCGAGTTTGTTTCTCTCTCTCCCGTTTCTGACTTTCTCTTCTCTGTACTTGACTGTGCTTTTCCATTCAATGTGTGAGCATCTCCTCCCATTACTTGAAATTGATATTTAGATTGATTATTTTTCTTTTCTTTTTTTAAAAAATACTGGCCCCTGTGCATTATAAACCTGCCTCGGCCCTGCGGGAGGCCGTCCTCTGGAAGGGGTGTGCTCCCCCCACCCCCCGTTAGAAGGTCCACCTCATGGGAAACGCCTCCAGACACATGCACAGTGGCCGGCCAAGGGAGTGACGGCCAGGGGAGTGACCACCAGGGAGGTGCGAGGCCTGAGGTCCTCCGGGCAGCGCACTGGAACCCGAGTCAGGGAGACCAGCGCCGGCTCTGAGTCCCACCGCCCTCCCGGCTCCTGATGCCCACGGGTGCTGGGCTCGCTGTGCGACGTCTCTGCTCCAAGCCAGGCCCGTGACAGACACTAACCCTCTCCCTCTACCCACACTCCCCTCCCCACACACACACAGGCTCACATGAAGGACACAGTCTCTAAGGCAGGCTCACTGCGCCCGCCCTGTCCACCCAACGCGGCAGCGACAGGAAATGAGAAGACGTGCGTCTTACTGGCGAGGTCCCACCAGCACGCCGTTATTAACCAATCACACCGCCATGGAGAGCCCAGGCAGACCCATCCCTGCCCGCAGGCAGGCCGTCCAGCGGCCTCACCGGTCACCCTGAGCGCCCACCCGTCCTGTCCTCCTCCCGACCAGGGAGCGGGGCACCCGCTGGGCCAACAGCAGGGACGCTGACCGCATCTCCCTGCGGTTGGGACGGTCAGGATGACCAGTGAGCCCCAGCCAGTGTGGCTCGGTGGACAGAGCGTCAGCCTGCGGACCACAGGGTCCCGGGCTCGATTCCGGTCCAGGGAACGTCCCTTGGTTGCAGGCTCCTCCCCGGCCCGGGCCCTGGCCAGGGCTGCTGCAGGAGGCACCCCATCACCGTGTCCCCCTCTCCTCCCTGTCTCCCTCTGCCTCTCCCTCTCCCCCCACCCCTTCTCTCTAAAACCAGCGGACACACCTCCCCGGGCGAGGAGGACGAGGAAAAGAGAGAGAACAGATCGATGAGGGAACTGGCTTTGAGTCATGGAAATGGAGAGGCACGTTCTCCTCAGGATGCTGGTTTGCCCTTGAGCCCGGCTTGAATCATGGCCCAGGAAATTAAAAGAGAAAAAACGTGCTGCAGAGGGGACCGCGGGGTGCCATGTCCTCAGGAGGGGGCGCTGGGCAGGACACGGTGCCCAGCTCCGGGAGGCAGGGCTGCCCAGGGCTGGGCCTATGGGTCCCCCTCCCAATAGGATGATGCTCTGGCACCCCGGGTCCTGCCCCCCTCCGCTTGCAGGCCACGCCTCCACTGTCTTTGTGATTTTATTCCTCGTTCCCGCATCAGACGCTGGGCATTGGTGTGCCATCCCTGACAGAGTCAGCGAGGGTTCATCGCAGCGCTGGGGTCCGGGGCCCTGCTGGCCACCAAGGTCAGACCACGGGCAGGACTCGGCGTCTGGCCTCATGGGGTGGTCCTGACATGGAGAGCAAAGGGCGGGCTCATGGGGGCATGGCCTGAAGGCATGGCTCCAGGGAGGCGTGGCTCGCAGAAGGTGATGCTGTCACACACACAGCAGGGTCTGAAGCTGTTGGTCCTGGCTCCTCCCCTCTGTCTGCCGGGCCGGGATTCAGGGCCAGGCCTCTGGGTCCTGCTGGGCACCAGAGGGTGAGCCCACTCCTGGCCTGGAGCCGGGTGGCTGGCGACATCGCCTCCTGGGCTCCTGGCAGGTGACCATGTCCCGGGCGCCCCAGGTGCGGGCTCTGGGCAGAGGGGGCCTTGTTGCCATGGGTATCCCTCGACCACATGCACTATTTGTGTATCTCCCAATGGGGCTCGTGGCCGTGCTGCACCCAGTAGGTGCTCCCAGGACAAATTGGGGGTCAGAGAACGGGCCATCTCCCACCCAGAGCCACGGAGCGTCCCCCTCCCCTGGCGCGGCCCCTGGGTCAGCAGACTGTCCCAGGGATGTCCTAGGAGGCCAGACAGGGAAGGCACACCAATGCCCCGAGAACAAGGGGCCACACGGTGTCCCAGCCCACGGCCGCCTGATGCTCCCCCCCACACACCCCGTTGCTCATCACCTTCTTTCTGGATCTTTCCGCCGGGGAGCCACTGGCCGGGTGGGAAGCCCTCAATGAAACCTGCAGGGAGACCCAGATCCGTCCACTGGACTCGCTCCTGATGGGGAAACACGGAGCAGATGTGGCTTTGGGGAGTCCTGTCTGCTCCCACTTCCTGCGCCCCGTCATCCGCCGCATATAGCGTGGTACGTGAGGCTCCATGGCAACGTGTGATGAGATGTGTGTATGTGTGTGTATGTGTATGTATCTGTGTTTTTGTGTGTGCATGTTTGTGTATATGTGCATATATGCATATAGGTGTGTATGGGTGTGCGTATATGCATATACATACATGTGTGTGTTGGTGCATATATGTGTATACACGTGCGCCTATGTGTGTGTATATATGCATGTGGGTGTAGGTGTGTATGCGTGTACGTATGTGCATGTATATGTGTGCGCATGTGTGTATGTGTGTGTGCATATGTATATATGTGTATGTGTGTGTATGTGTGTGTATATATCTGTGTATGTGTGTGTGGTGTATATGTGTGAATGTGTGGTGTATGTGTGTGTGTGTGTGTGTGTGTGTTCACAGCTCACCTCTCCCAACTCTGAGCCCCGCCTCGCAGCCTCCGCAGGACTCAGAGGCCTGATAACCAACCACATGCAGAACTGGGTCAGTGGGGCGCGGGGGAGGGGCCGATACCCCTTTTCTGGGAAGGGAGCAGTGGGGGCCCCGCTCGGCCCCTCAGAGCACCCCTTCATTCGGGGTGATGGCTGGGGGGGTCCTCCCACCCATGGCGGCTGCCAGAGGGCACGGCTCCCGGCTCCCGGCTCCCGGCCCCTCTCCCAGCGGCTCCGCGGCCTACAAACCCCATCTCTTTCTCCATTTATAGCCTCATTATTGCGGCTTGGGAAACATTTCAAAACCAGACAGGCATTAGCTGAGCTGATAAAATTAAAAATAAACCGGAGCGGCGCTAATGAGGCCGGGGGAACGCCAGGTCTCCCCGGGCCGCCGCCCCCTCTTCGGGGTTCGGGGCGCGCCTCTGGGGCGAGTGCAGGAGCCGAGCTGGGCCTCCCGCCCGCTGCGGGCCAGTGGGGTCCTCGGGCCGACCCTGGGCTGATCCTGGGGGCAGAGGGTCTGGAACTGTCCGCCGGTTGGTCCAGCGTGGACAGTGTCCACCCTCCTCGTTAGGGACCTGCCCTCCACCCCAGGTCCAGCGGGAGGTGGGGGGAGGGAGGGCTGGTCTCCCCAGGGGGGGCCAGCGGGAGGGGCCAGTGGTGGCGCTCCCCCTCCCCGGGGCGTGGCCTGGGCTGGGGGGGGCAGGAGCGGGGTCCCTCCTAGTTCTGCCTCCACCCGAGCTTGAGCCTGTGGGTGGGGGGTGAGGTTTAGGGGGAGGACAGGACAGTGATTAGCAGGTCCCAGTGCACAGGGAAACACAGTCCTTTGTTGAAAATGATCAATACATCAATGGTTCTCTCACCATTAAGGTTCCTATCGCTCTCTCCCTCTCCAAGGAGCAGCGGCGTCAGAGAGAGGAGGAGGGCCCTGGCCGGGCGGCTCAGTGGATCGAGAGCTGGCCTGAGGGCGGAAGGGTGCCGGGATGCTGCGGGCCGATCCCCCGTCGTGGGGCGTGCTGGAGGCAGCCAACCCGGGGGTCTCTCTCACCACTGATGCTTCTCTCTCTCCCTCTCCCTTCCTCTTGGACCTCCATGAAAACCGATTTTAGCCGGAACCGGTGTGGGTCCATGGATAGAGCGTGGGCCTGCGGACTGAAAGGTCCCGGGTTCCATTCCGGTCGGGGTCACACGTACCTTGGTGGTGGGCACGTCCTCAGTGGGGGGCGTGCAGGAGGCAGCTTATCAATGTCTCTCATTGATTTTTTTAAATATATTTTATTTATTTTTTACAGAGAAGAAGGGAGAGGGACAGAGAGCTAGAAACATCGATGAGAGAGAGGCATCGATCAGCCGCCTCCTGCACACCCCCCGCCTGGGGATGCGCCCGCAACCAGGATACATGCCCCCAACTGGAATCGAACCCGGGACCCCTCAGTCCGCAGGCCGACGCTCTATCCACTGAGCCAAACCGGTCTCGGCTCATCGATGTTTCTAACTCTCTGTCCCTCTTCCTTCCTCTCTGTGAAAAAAATCAATAAAATATATTAAAAACAAACAAAAACACAGATCTTTAAAAAGCCCTGGCCCCCCCCCCCACCTCCACCCCGACCGGCGCTGCAGGGCGTGCGGGGAAGACGGCGCAGGTGCGATCCAGGAGCGTCAATCCCGGCAGGCACGCTGGTATTTAAAAGGCAGTTTGTCTCGGCCTAAACACCTGACATTTGAGAGCCACTTCGATTTTCGCAAAAGGAAAAAGGTCTGTTTTGCGCTCAGAGGAAGTGCACGCCACGGAGCGCTTCCCGAGAGCTGGCGTTCCCACGTCTCTCGGGGGAGTTGAGTCGCAAGAGGAGAGGTGAGGTCTGTCCTCCCAGACCCCGAGCGCCAGGGAGGAGATGGGTGAGGAAGGCCCAGGTGGGGTCTGCACCCCGGGCTGCCCCGTCCCCAGGCTGCCCCCTCCGTGCTGGGTGGGTTGGGGTGCCCCGGAGGGGGGAGGGCGTCGCTTACCAATGAGAACACAACACGGTGGGAGGTACTGACCTGCACCCCGAGGGGCCTGCTCACCCCCCAGGACAGCAGGTCTGAGCTTCAGCCCTGAGCACCCAGTCGCTCACACAGCTCGGGGGCGGAGGGCAGGCCGGTTACCGCCGCTTCCTGCAGGTGAGGCGGGCGGAGAGCTGGGACGTGACCGCGGAGGTTGCCGAGCCTGCCCTGCCCCACCCTCTGGTGGCTGGCCTCCAGCTGAGGAATGTGCACATAATAGGTGCTCAGAAATGGCCGGCGGGAGCGGGGGAGGGTGTGCGGGAGGAGCGAGCTGGTCCTGCAGGGAGCGAGTTCTGGGTTCGGGGAGAAAGCCGGGGCCTCCCCCAGCGCAGAGCGTGGCCCCCGCTTGGGCAGCCAGGAGCCTGCTGGGCTGGGGGACCCGTGTCTGAGCTGCCCGCTCCCTGCCCGGGTCCCATCGCCGGGGTCTGTGCAGCCCCCCTTCTCTTTGGGCAAACGGTGGGTGCCTTCCAGGGGGCCCCTCAGAGACAAGCATGCACACCACCTCGGCCTGGGCACCTGCGTTCAGCCGGGGGCCCTGCCTCGGCCTCTGGAGGCCCCTGCGTGACGACCCCCTGCAGGCTGGCTGGGGCCCTCCCAGCGCCCGGGACGCCGCCGCCTTCTGCTCCGTGACGGGCGCTGTCACGCGGCCAGCTCCGCCCACACCCGCTCCCCGGTGACCGCCGGCCGGCCTCGGGCTCCCTCCGGGCGATGCCTGATTGCCGCGAAGCCGACACCTCCTTCCGGCTCTCCCGAGGGCGGGTGGCTGGCTGGCTCTCCGCGGCCTCTGGTCCCAGCTCCCGGCGCGGCCCGGGCTGAGGATGCGGTGCCGGGACACGGGCACAGAGAGCCAGGGGGCGGCTGGAGGGCAGCCGGGCGCCGCGGGGACAGCCTGTCCTGCCTAATCGGGTCACCGGCAGCCTGACGTGCCGGTGTCTGCCTGCCCGGCGGGCAGGTCGGTGCCAGCAGCCTGCTCCCCGGGGACGTGGCCTGGAAGGAGGCCGGGCGGACCGGGAGCTGGAGGCTCGGGAAGGAGTCCAGCTCCCAGGGACCCCGACCCCTCGCCACGACCCACCACCCGGGGGGCCGCGTGCCGAGCCTTGAAGGCGTCCTGCGAGGGCACCTGGCCCGGCCCCGCCTGGGGAGGTGGCTCGTGGCCCAGCGGCTGCCTGCGAGGCGACCCCTCCTCAGCCCCTGTCCCTGCCCGCCCTCCGGGTTCAGGCCGGTGGGCAGAAACCCCGGGGGCTTCTGCTTTCAGAGCTGGGGGAGGTGCTAATGTGTGGGAGCCGGTGTGGCTGTCGGCTAATGGTGAGAAGGGACTCCTAGTCCAGGACCAAGGTTACTCACCGGCTCATGCTGACGCTGTGAAACCACGCGTGTGGAAGCAGGCTGCCCGTAAGGGAGCGTGTGTGTGTGAGAGAGAGGGTCGTCTACGTACGGGTCAGGGCTGGTTTCCTTCTTTGGAGCCTTGTCCCTGAGTCCACGACTCCCCGCTCGCCTTGAAGAGTTTGGTGGAACCAGGAGGTCCCGGTGCGATTCCTGGTCAGGGCAGGTGTTAAGGTTTTGGGGCTTGGTCCCCAGGAGGGGGCGTGTGGGATGCAGCCGGTCCATGGCTCTCTCCCACTGATGTTTCTCTCTCTCCCTCTCCCTCCCTCTCTGACATCAATATCACATACATACAGCGGTACCTCGAGATACGAGTTTAATTCGTCCCGTCACCTTGAGGCGTGGGAAACGATGAGACGCTCGAGTCGCGGTAAACGGGTGGGTCGTGTGCAGCCGGCCGATCCGCGCGATGACTCCCATCTCAACTGTTGCTCGTATTTCAAAGCAAACATCGCTCGCTCGACGGCTCGCATCTCAAAAATCTCGTATGTTAGGGCACTCGCATCTCGAGGTACCACTGTAATTAGAACATTTTTTTAAAAAAGGGGGTTGGTTGCTCCGGAGAGCGTATCGGCGCCACGAGGAACCCTCAGAGCCTCCTCCCCCTCCTCCCCACGGGACCGCCTGTCTGCCTGAGGCCCTGTTCCCCCCCGAGGCGCCACCCCAAACAACAGATGGCGGCCGCCGCGATGCCGACGTGGATCCGGCCCATCTGTCGTCTGTGGAAACGGGACCATCTGCAGACGGCGCGCCAGGCCGTGCCTCACCTCTGCACGCGCGTGCTATGGAACACGGCGGCGCATGGGAGACGGCTGTTGATGGGCGTCGGGGACGGATCCGTGGCGGAGTCCCTACGCGGACACCTCGCGCCTTCCACGTGGCGGTTTCTCACGTGGCATCGGCGGAGGCAGCTGCAAACAGCGGTCTGCACCTGAGAACACGCGGGCTCCTAGGCTGCAGGTGGTGACCTCTGACCTGGGCCCCGCAGTCCTGGCCACACCCAGCCTGGCCCCTGTGACCTTGATCTCCCAGGAGTGTCTCTGGCCCCAGCACTGCCCTCTCCTTCCCCTCTCGCAGGAGCAGCGTGGCCTGCTCCCTGACACGCGAGGCCGACCAGCCGCAGGTGAGCGGACCCCTCCCTGAGCGCACCGACCTCACGTCCACCAGCCCACACGCCTGGACGTGGCCCCTTTCCTTCCTGCCCACAGGCCGGTGGGAGGAGCGGGCAGAGGGCAGCCACGGGGACCCTCCAGCTGCTTCTCAGCCAGGGATTGGGGCCGGCACAGCCACGCGTGGGCGCCGGGAGGGCTGGCTGGGCAGGTGAGGCTGAGCCGGGCTGGGGCCGCGGTGAGGAACACAGGCTGGATGCCAGGGTCTGAGAGCCGCACACAGCTTCTGGAGAAGAGCGTGGGCAGGCTGGCGGGAGGCAGGGTGTGGGGGGGCAGCTGGAGGCCCGGGAGGTTTGGGGGTGCAGGCAGAGGAGTGAGGCTGCTGTCGGGCGGTGTGTCCGTGAAGGAGCTCAGCTGGCATCACTCACAAAGCCACAGGGCAGGGCCCAGCACCCGCCCCGCCCAGCACCTTCCCTCCTGAATCCGATCCACTGCCAAATGTCCCGCTTCCTGGACCAAGGCTTCCCTGGAGCTGTCCCGGGTCCTGATTCCGCCCAATCGCTGTCCCGGGTCCCGATTCTGTCCCAATCTCTGTCCCTGGTGCTGGTTCCGGCCCAATCTCTGTCCCGGGTCCTGATTCTGTCCCAATCTCTGTCCCGGGTCCTGATTCTGTCCCAATCTCTGTCCCGAGTCCAGATTCCGGCCCAACCGCTGTCCCGGATTCTAATTCCAGCCCAATCGCAGCCGGAACTCCTGACGGGCCACTGAGCGGAGGCCACCTCACAGCCCCAACCTCTTGAGGTGTCCCTGCCCCCGCTCTGCCACGGCCGCTGCCTGGCTGTGCCGGGGACCCCTGCGGGGTCACAGGGGACCACCCTCGGCCGGGTCCCGGCCGCCTCGCCCTCTGCACCGGGGTCTGAGCTGGGGGGATTCTGGGAGGAGCCACACAGCAGGCTGGAGAGGAGGCAGCCACAGACGCCGGAGCCGCCGATTTCCAAACCCTGTGCCCATCTCCACAGCCACGTGATTAACCCCCAGCCAGACCGTCCGAGGGCCCCGGTCTGCTCCGAGCTGTTCTCTCGCCTGCCACTCATTTGGCCCGGGAAGCAGGTGGTTTGTGCACCGCAAATGTCCCCGAGGGGACCCTCTGTTGTCCCTGTCCGCCGGGTGCCAGCAGTGGGCACCAGCCAGAGCTGACTCCCGCCCACACCGGGCGGGGGCCAGGCCTGTGGTTGCTCCTGCCTCAGTTTCCTCCTTTGTAAAAGGGGGGTGGACAGGCTTGGGGCGCAGCAAACACCCGGTCGGTCCCCCGGGCACTCAGCTGACGAAAACGGGGAGGGAAGGATCGGAATCCACCTTCGGGCACAAAATCTCTTCCAGGGCAACGACGGAGCCGATTCCGGGAGATTCTTCAGAGAGCTGTGTGCGGCCACACGCTCAGAAAGATGGCAGAACCACCGAGTCCCCCTGCTGCTGGGGCAGCGAGGACCCCGTCCCCGATGGGGGCCCCGGTTGTGGGCCGGGAGCGGGGGGCACAGCCACACAGAACCCACGGGGCGCACGCACACCCCACGTCTGCACGGCTCCCGCGAGGAGACGCTCGCGTGCCTCTGCCCAGGACAGACCCTGCGGCCACGTCTCCTGGATGACTGAGGCCAGGCACTACCCCCTGCCCAGACCACGGGCCGGCTGCCTACGGGAGGAGCCGTGTGGCCTCCACCTGCCCCGGCAGAACCGCGGCTCGGTGCCCCTGGTCGGTGCTTCCCTTCCTGCCTCCTCTTCCACTGGGAGCAGGGACTGCGGTTCCCCTCAGAGGGAGCCAATCCCCGCGGAGGAAGCCACACGTGACTCACTCACTCTCTCGGGGGATGAACCGAGGACGGCGGCCGCGCACGGCGACGGGGAGAGCAGGTGGGACACGAACGGGAAGGCGTGTGTATGTGTGGAGATGTGGACGCATCCGTCGGCCCGTGAGCCAGGCCAGCCCCTCCCTCCTGCGGTCCTGGCGCGGGGATCACACAGCCACACTCACAGGGCTCGGCGTCAGCAGGGAACCGGGGAAGCGGTCTGGAGGCCGTGGCAGAGGGCGGGGGGCTCCAGCGGGGAAGGGTGCACGTGTGTTAACACGTGTGCACAGGGACACACGCAGCGGCTCGCTGACGGCGGCCCTTCCGGGGGTGTGTGCCCTGACCCCCTGTCACTGCTTCGTGTGTCAGACCGTGCCCACGTGCAGGTACACCGCCTGCTGTGCGAGTCACGGCAACAAGGATGAGGATGCATCTTTTTTTTTAAAAATATATTTTATTGATTTTTTACAGAGAGGAAGGGAGAGGGATAGAAAGTCAGAAACATCGATGAGAGAGAGACATCGATCAGCCGCCTCCTGCACGCCCCACAGTGGAGATGTGCCCGCAAGCAAGGTACATGCTCCCGACCGGAATTGAACCTGGGACCCCTCAGTCCGCAGGCCGACGCTCTATCCACTGAGCCACACCGGTCTCGGCGAGGATGCATCTTTACCGTGTTTGCCTGGAATGTGAACCAGCGGGCAGGATTCTCCTGGTCCCCGAGCTGCAGACAGATTTGGGGGGGGGGAAGGGAGTCCCCCAGACACTCACTGCAACTGGAGACCCAGGGGCCGCCCCCCGCCGGGCCCAGGACGCCCCCTCGGACCCTGGGCAGGAATCACCGGGAGGCTGTGACTCCCACCCCCACCCTGTCTGGCTCCCTCCATCCCAGCACGCCCCGCTGTCTGCTCCCAGAGACCCAGGATTCGCAGCGTGAATCCGCCCGAGGCAGTATTTACTCTCCTGCACAGGCGCGGGGAGATAATGGAGAAGCCAGGATCAGAAATCGCACTTACACAGAGGCGCTCGTGGATGATGGGGTCAGCGCCTGCGAAATCCTCTTCTCCGAGAGCTGATGGCGGGAGGCGGGAGGAGGCGCACGCAGCCTCTGCCCAGCTCTGCAAGTTCAAGGCCTCAAGCAGCGCCAGAGGCGTCTCAGCATCTCTGTCTCCGGGGAAAGGGGGGCTCCGAGGCCTCCGAGGGGCGCCATTCCCGCCTCCCTCCACCCCAGGGGCCGCAGCCTGACACCCCAAAGCTCTGTGTTCACGCCATCCTCGCCCCGGCCGCCTGGAGGAGCGGGAGTGTAACCTCCCCACCATTTAAAGCTGAGAGACACCCCCATGTCCTTCATCGCTTCTCTCTAAAAACAATGTCGAGCCGGCTGGCCTGACTCCGAGCTTGAGCATCTGCCTAGGAACCAGGAGGTCAGGGTTCGATTCCCGGTCAGGGCCCAGGCCCGGGTGGCCGGCTCCATCCCCAGCAGGGGGCCTGCAGGAGGCGGCCGGGCCATGATTCTCACTCATCACTGAAGTTTCTTTTCTTTTTATGAAATATATTTTTTAATGGATTGTTTACAGAGAGGATGGGGGAGGGATAGAGAGTTAGAAACATCGATGAGAGAGAAAGACATCCATCAGCCGCCTCCTGCACGCCCCCCAGTGGGGATGTGCCCGCCACCAAGGCCCATGCCCTTGACCGGAATCGAACCTGGGACCTCTCAGTCCGCAGGCCGACGCTCTATTCACTGAGCCACACCGGTTAGGGCTCATCACTGAAGTTTCTATCTCTCTCACTCTTCCTTCCTCCCTGAGGTCAATAAAACCGTGTTTAAAAATAAAGAAACAGCCGAGACCGATGTGGCTCAGTGGATAGAGCGTCGGCCTGCGGACTGAAAGGTCCCGGGTTCAATTCCGGTCGGGGGCATGGACCTTGCTTGCGGGCACATCTCCAATTCGGGGTGTGCAGGAGGCGACTGATCGATCTCTCTCTCTCATCGATGTTTCTAGCTCTCTATCCCTCTCCCTTCCTCTCTGTAAAAAATCAATAAAATATGTTTTAAAATAAATAAATAAATAAAATAAACAGCCGAGACCGGTGTGGCCCAGTGGATAGAGCGTCGGCCTGCGGACTGCGTGGGGTGTGCGGGAGGCAGCTGACCCCTGAGTCTCTCTCATCATCGATGCCTCTCTCTCCCTCTCTGAATTCAATAACAATATATTTAATAACAATAAAAAAGACCAGTCTTTGCAGCCGCTCCTGCCGATAACCTTACCATTATCCATGGGGTGGGGCCCCCTGGAGGGGAGAGGTCCCCCCACCCCCACCCCCCCCCCCACTTCCAGCTCAGCAGCCAGGTCATGTGACCGCCTCCCTCAGCGGCTCCGAGGTTTCCGCCCCTGGAAAGGTCTGGATAAAAAACAATGATCATAATAGTAACTCACAGGTCCTGCTTTCCTGCGATTGCGCTTTAAAGGAATAATCACATTTTAACTTTGTGATTGATTTTATCCTATGTGCTGTTTATTTCAAATCCTTGACGGTATCGATTTTCGCCCTACAATTCATAGAACAGCAATGGGCCCGTCCCAACCTTCGTATTTTCACAATTTTATATCGCAGCCGATGTTTCTGAAATGCTGATTTAAAATGTATTTAAATATATGCTTTCGTTTCGATTTTCTTAAATGACTTTCGGATCCTTAAAAGGGGATGTCTGCATTTTGGCCTCGCTTAGAACACACGTCCTAATGCCGCTGTTCCTTCACTGAGGTCCCTCCTCGTCACCCCACCCTAACCCTCACCCCCAGCTACCCTCACACCCCATCCCCCACACCCCACCCCTGGCGCCCTGAGCCACATCAGCCTCGCTGGCCCTGGCTGGACACCCGCGTCCCGGTGCCCCTGCCCCGGCCTGGCGCCTGCCTCCTCCCGCTCCTCTCAGGTCCTCTCAGGCTCCTGGTCCCCCCAGTTACACCTCAGAGAAGCGACCTCACACCCGCCTCCCACCCCCCCTTCCCTCGGCTCCGTGTGCTCGGCCCGTGTCACCTGTCTGCAGGAGTCCGTCGGCCGCGGTGATAGCGGGATTGGTGGCCGATCCATCGCCCGCCTCCCTCGTCAGAATTAATCCCATGAAGAGGGAGGGTCGGGTGGTGGAGAGCGGAGCCCCCACAGACAAACCCCATCAGCACCCGGCACCTCGCGAGCAGCAGGAGCGGAGGTGCCGGGAGGGAGCCTGCTCGGGGCGGCGGACAGCCTCTCACGGTCAGAGCGGGACCCGGCTCCCGCACACGGAGAAGCTGTCCTGCAGACAGCGTCCTTGGTGCAGCCCCAGAACGGAAGGCGTCTTTTGTTGTTTTTTTTAAATATATTTTTTATTGATTTTTCACAGAGAGGAAGGGAGGGGGATAGAGAGTTAGAAACATCGATGAGAGAGAAACATCGATCAGCTGCCTCCTGCACGCCCCCGACTGGGGAGGCGCCCGCAACCAAGGCACATGCCCTTGACCGGAATCGAATCTGGGACCTTTCAGTCTGCAGGCCGACGCTCTCTCCTCTGAGCCACCCGGTTTCGGCTGGAAGGCGTCTTGAATCCACAGGTGAAAAGGGCACCCAAGTTCCAGGAGAGGCTGCAGGAGACAAACAGCCCTGAGACGTGCCACACACAATCCAATCCACGGAGCTGTTCTGAGACAGTTTTCATTAATTTCAGAGAGAAGGGAAGGGAGGGAGGGGGGGAGAGAGAGAAACATCAATCCGGGAGTGACACCTCTCTCGGCCGCCTCCCGCACGCCCGGAACACACACACACACACACACACACACACACACACACACATGTTCTCACACGCACACGTTCTCATACACATGCACACGTGACAGCCCAATGGTGGGCCGTGCAGCCACCGGCTCAGGGCCCGGCTGTGGCCACGGACGGACGGGGTCACCGCTCCAGGGAGCGCCACGCGACCAGGTTGCAGAGCCCTCGGCCGGCACATGCGTGTTGGCAAGCTCGTCCTCCTGCCCGCGGCTGGGGCTCCCTGGCTTTTGCTGGAAGGGAACCATCGGGGGGAGAGGGAGCGGAGCCGGGCGTGGCCGCACCCCACTGCCTGGGCCAGGGAGGAGGAACACAGCGGGCACCGAGGGCCGCCCTCCCGCCTCCGGGCCTCCTCCCGGGCCTGGGCCCCGGGCATGGGGAGGACGGGGTCCTGCGGGTCCGAGGCGTCCCGAGGCGTCCCGGGGGGAGGGGGAGGGGCAGGCGGCCAGGGCAGCACAGGGGTGGGGGGGGGCAGGTGCTCTGTTCTGGGCCTGGCAGCCCCTGCGGGCGGGGGCGGGGCCTCGTTAGCAGGAAGCCGTCCGCCAGCCCGGCTTTGAACTTGAAACTCATTACCGCGTGGCTTCCCCGGAGACGGGCTTTCCTCGGCTCCTTCTCCTAATAAGGAACCTTCTTCCAGCGTGGTTTTTATAGCTCAGGCTTTTGTGTATTTTTTTTTTTAATCTCTGAGTGTGCGGGCGTCTGCTCCCGGCAAAGATGGGCGCCCGTGGATGCAGGAGGAGCAGTCACGTGGGGAGCGGGTTAACGAGCTTCTAAAACACCTATTTGTGCGATGCCGGGGCGGAGGGGAGGGAGGGAGAGAGACAATGACGAGAGGGAACCAGGGATCGGCTGCCTCCCCCTCCCCCCCCCCACCGCACACTCCGCACTGGGGATCGGGCCCACAACCTGGGCCTGGGCCCTGTCCCGAAGGAGCCGTGACCTCCTGGGTCAGAGGTCGAAGCGCAACCACTGAGCCAGGCCCCGGGTTGGGCTTTGAGGTCTTTACCGGGTGGGCTGACGGGGAGGTGTCACAGGGCACCTGCTAGGACAGGAGGTCCCCCCCTGCGCCCCGTCTCCCCGCCCCGCCCAGGGGACATGCCCACTTACAGCCAGGGAGGCAGAGGTGGGGCCTGGCTGGGATGGGGTGGAGCTGGAGCCAGGCTTGTCCTGGGGGCGGGGCAGGATGGCCTCAAAGGGCAGGTTAGGGACCCTCCCCAGGCTGAGGCGGGGGTGGGGGGCTTCCTGTCTGAGGACACGCTGGGCTCAAGGTGGTCAGGCATCTCCTTCTTCGGGGTCCCCGCCGGGCGCAGGGCGCAGGGCACAGGGCACAGGGCGCAGGGCGCAGGGTGCAGGGAGCAGGGCGCAGGGCCCAGCGTCACCTCTGCAGCGGGGAGCCAGCCCAGGAGGGTCCCCCTACTCTCCAGCCCCAGGCCCTGGCGAGTGGGTAGGTGGAAACACGCAAGACCTCCCTGAGTGAAGGGAGGGCGGCTGGAGCTCATGGGGACTGCAGGGCAGAAGGGAGAGCACTTTCCATGGGAGAGGGGGGAGGGGGAGGGGGAGGAGGGAGGAGGGGGAGGGAGGTGCATTGAAGTCAGAACGTCAGCCAGCAGACTGAAGGGTCCTGGGTTCGAATCTGGTCTGCCGACCCCCGCCACCGTGCCCGGAGCCAGGCGCCGCCCACGGGCTGTGCTTCACGCGTGCAATGTCTCCCGAGCCTCGGCTGCTGTGCGTGTGCAAGACACGCGTGTTGTGCCGGTGCCACGCCCCGTGCTGGGTCGCAGCCTCCGAGGACCTGACACAATCACAGCCGGGTCTGCTGCTTCCGACGTCACGGCCCCGTGAGCGTCTCCCGGTGGTAAATTGTTCGGTTCATCGGGATTTATCGGGCTCTCGGCCCGGGATGATTCGTGCTTTTAATTAGTCCGGGAGCCATCTTTCCTGCCGCCGTGTTTGATGGCCTGTCCCTTTACTTCCCTCTCCTCCCTCTCCCCTCCTCCTTCCCTCCTTCCCCCAGAATTCACACTGAGATGTAGAAACTCCCCCCCACCCCCAGCATTTATTTCTCGTACCCAGTCCTCCGCATCCCCCTCAACTGGACCCCCGTGTCTCCTCTGTGCTCAGCCTTTTGTTTTCAGGGATTTCAAAACCCGAACCAACCCACCAAGAACCTCATTCAGTTGTTTACGGTTCGTTTGCTGCTATTTTTTTTAGAAGAAGAAGACTGTGTTTAAAGATTTCTTACTGATTTCTTAGCGTGAGAGGAGGGGGTGCAGGGAGAAACGCTGGTCCAGCCTGCACCCGGGCCTGTGCCCCGAGGGGGAATCGAACCCAAAACCTTTAGGGCCGGATAACACCCGACCTCCCTCCCGGGCCACCCCCCACCCCAGCCGGGGCCTCTGCATCCGACACGCCTGCTCTTTCCCACGGCCTCTGGTCGTCCACGTCCGAGTCACAGCTCCGTCCTTCACACACCTCACGCCTCCCGTCCTCCAGTGTGGCTCACGGGCCTGTTCCCCGACGCCTGTCGCTGGCCTGTGGGCTGGGGTCTTAGGGTCTCAGGGCCAACGGACCGTGAGCTTGGAGCTCCCCGCCAGCTGGGCACGGGGTCCTCGAGGGGTAGGCCCCGCAGGGACACCCTGGAAGCAGCCCCGCCTGAGCCCACGTTCGGAGGTGCACTTGGCACGCAGCCCCCCTCAATCCCAGTGTCCGGGACCCAGTGGCTCCTGTCTGGGCTGGGCAGGGGGCACCCTCGTGCACTTTGTCCTGGATCCTCACCTGGGCCGTTCCCAGCCCCCCTCCCCTCAGGCCCCGGGTCCCAGGACACAGAAGCCTTTGGAGACTGGGCCACCATCCACGCGGCCACACGGAGCCGGGAACACGTCCCTGCAGTCCTACAAGCCCGTTTACATTTAAAATACGACGTTAGCCGCAACCGGCGTGGCTCAGTGGCTAGAGCGTCGAGCTGCGGACTGAAAGGTCGCAGGTTCGATTCCGGTCAAGGGCATGTATCCTGGTTTCGGGCACATCCTCAGTGGGGGGCGTGCAGGAGGCGGCTGATCGATGTCTCTCTCTCATCGATGTTTCTAACTCTCTATCCCTCTTCCTTCCTCTCTGTAAAAAATCAATAAAATATATTTAAAAAATAAAATACGACGTTAAAACATGTCACGTCCAGCTGGCTCGGCTCAGTGGGTAGAGCGTCAGCCGGCAGACCGAAGGGTCCCGGGTGGGAATCCGGGCAAAGGCAGGGCCCGCGGTGGCAGGCTTGATCCCAGGCCCTGCCCGGGGCGTGTGCGGGAGGAAACCACTCCATGTGCCTCTCACATCGATGTTTCTCTCTCTCCCCGCTCCCCCCTCTGTCTAACCATCCATGGGAAAACATCCTCAGGCGAAGACTGACCAAATCAATTAATCAATCAGCTAATGAGATAAGCCACCTGCCAGCAGGGAGTGCTTGATGCAGTCAGAGGGTCCCCAGGTGGGGAGCCTCTGCTTGCCCCGCCTCCCATGGAAGTGCCCCCTCTGTGCGTGGACAGTCTCAGCCTCAGCCCCTCCCGGCCCCCCCAGCTCTGGCCTCGCGGCTCCAGGATGTGGCTTGCTGACACCCTCATTTGCGTCGTGAGCCCGGTCTCTCTGCGTGCACTGCCTGGGCGAGGACGCAGGTCAGGCCCACGCATGGGCACAGGGACCTGCACACGCCGGGCTTACGGCCGGGGCTGCTCCCGCCTCCCACTTGCAGAGCCGACGGCCACGTCCCCTTTGGGCGGTCTTGGAAGCTTCCGGAGAGTTGGCCGGCCTTGGTGGGGCGCACGGTGATGGGGGAGCAGGAGGCGAAGGGACCGCGCCCACAGGGACTCCGGCCGCCCGCGGACCGTCCGTCCACACCGCGACCCAGAGGGCCCGTCCCGGCACGCAGGGAGGCCTGTGCCCCTCGCACCTGCCCACGCCCGGGGGAGCCACTCCGTTCTACACGCCAGGGGGGGCCCCGGCCGGCGGTGTCCGCACCCCCTCAGCGCGGAAGCCAGGCCGGCCGGCACCACGGTCAGCCACCCAGTGGCCGGCTCCAGGCCCGGCCCAGAGCGGCTCCCGCCCGCCCACCCACACGCACCGAGCTTCCTGGCGGCGGCGGCCTCGGCCCTGGGAGCGGAGCGGCCACGGGAACCGGCTGTGGGTTCCAGCGTCAGCAGGACGACCCCTGGGCAGCGCCGTGGACTCGCTCTTGCCTCCGCTCCCCCTGCTCCGCCCGAGGTCCCCCTCCTCCCATCGCGAAGCCTCCCGCCGGAGAGGAGCGGAGAGTGGCCTGTCTGCAAACAGGTGGCAGGTGTGTGTGCGGGCACACCCGCCCCTTTACACGGGTGGACCCGTAAGGCACACAGGCACACACACGTGTGCACCCTGGCCTGCATGCACCTGCACGGACACACCCAGCCTCTCGTTTCCTCGCACTCGGAGCGGTCGCGGCCAGATTACAGGGGTGAGTCCTGCTCCCCGATTGTGTGTGGGGAGAGGATGTGGGAGAGGGAGGGGGAAGGGAGGGGGGCCAGGCCTCTGTGTCCAGCTGAGCCAGGTATTGGGGAAGGGGCTCTGCCAGGAGAGGGCCGCGGGGGTGGGGGTGGGGGTGGGAGGGGAGAGGGTGGGCTCTGCAGGTGGCAGATTCTCTAGTTTTATTGTCTCCTCCCCCCGCACAAACCTTTGTCTTTTTATTTTAATATATTTTATTGATTTTTTACAGAGAGGAAGGGAGAGGGGCAGAGAGTTAGAAACATCGATGAGAGAGAGACATCGATCAGCCACCTCCGGCATGCCTCCCACTGGGGATGTGCCCGCCACCAGGATATATGCCCCCAACCGGAATCGAACCCGGGACCTTTTAGTCCGCAGGCTGACGCTCTATCCACTGAGCCAAACCAGTTTCAGCACACGCCTTTGTCTTTTTAACGTACACACACACACACACACACACACACACACACGAGAGGCTGGTGCACGAAATCTGGGCAAGGGGCTCGACCCCTGCAGCCCACAGCGGCTGCCGCTGCCTAGGCTTCGCCCGGAAGGTCGTCTGGAAGGTCATTCGGCCCCGTCTGGTTTAACTAGCACATTACGCTTTTATTACTGTAGATCATTTATCTCAGAGAGGAAGGGGGAGGGAGGGAGAGAGAGAAACATCAATGATGAGAGAATCACGGATCGGCTGCCTCCTACACACCCTCCCCTGGGGGTGGAGCCAACCACCCGGCCTGTGCCCTGACTGGGAATCAAACCCTGACCTCCCGGCTCACAGGTCAACGCCCAGCCCCTGAGCCTCGCCGGCCGGCTGCCCACCACCTCTGGGTGCCGCTGGGCCTCGGGCGCACCACCCTGGAGATGCCCTTCCTGGAACCCCTTCCACAGAGAGGCCCCCAGGGGGGCAGGGGCGTCATTGCCCGGAGCCCGTGGCAGGCGGCAGAGACCCTGGGGATCAGCACGTGGAGCGCCCGCCCAAGCTGACTCCCTTGCCGCATTGTCTGCAGACGCCCGTTCGGAAGCAGCCGGCTTCCCTCCCGCCGGGGCCAGGTGCGGGTGGGGCAGGGTCCTGACCTGCAGGTTAAGTCAACGAGGACCCTAGAGGGGGAGTGGGGAGGAAAGGGACAAGAGACACAAGGAATGGAGACAAGACAAAGTTCTGATCAAGTCTCGTTTATGCAGGAGGAGTTGGGGGTATTTATAGGGAGAAGGAGGAATGAGGAGATTAGCGAAAATTCCTAGCCCTGAAGGCAAAACACCTGGCCTAGCCCTTAAGGCGAAATACCTGGCGTATGGGAAAGAGAGAGGGTTTGGGGTCATAGAAACCTAGCCCGAGGTTACTGCTCACGTGGTTGGACTTACTACAGAGTGGCCGTCCAGCACAGCAAGTTTCCCACAGGGCGGGGTGCGTGTGTCTGAGTGCCGGAGTCTCCGCATCACTATCCACGGGCGGGCACCCCTGAAGCGGCGCCCCCACAGCCCGGGGGCAGCTGTCTGCACCGCGTTCACCCCGCCGGGGGCGTGCGCCCGAGGTCTGCGCGGGGCGTGGGGCCAGGTCCCGGGGCAGCCAGGGTGCCAACTCCAAGCTCACCCGGTGGAGATGGGCGGCAGGCACGCGGGCAGCCTGAGGAGGATGAGGCGGGTATGCGGTCAGCCGTGGGAAACGGTTCTCCTCCGAACATCGGAAGAACCCACAACTCTCCACAGCAGCAGCAGCAGCAGCAGCAGCCCCCGCAGCCCCGGGGGTCGGGGAGCTGGGCCCCCAGGCACCCCCGTGGCTCCTGGGTGGCACGGGGCCCTGCTGCTGGCGTCTGGCCTCCTCACCTTTCCACACGCCCGGCTCTGCCCCTCAGAGCCAATTAACGAGGATGAATGAAGGGCTCCTTTCTCGGGGACTAAATGTCACTATTAAAACGGAAACAAACAAGAAGGATGCGGCCGAGAGAGGGGGTCGGCGGTCATTGAAAACGGTTTTAAAGATTCGGTGGAGATTTAAAAAAACATCTCTCCGGGAAGCAGTGGCGAGAGGCAGGCCCTCAGCCCGTGGCCCCTGCACTGCCCGTTGCCATGGCTCCAGGGCTGCATCCGGCTCCTCCTGGGCCCTGAAGCCGGACACCTCCGGGGCTGACGGCTCTGCCGGCTTCCGGGGCCCCGAGGGAGAGGAGGGGGCCCGGTCCTTTGTGAGGGGCCCTTTGGGAGACCCGCTGGGTGGGCCTGGGACCCAGTTCCGGGCGATGGAGCTGCTCCATTCCCGATGGGTGTCCGGCGTCCATCTCCCCACTCCTGGTCCGAGAGCCCGGCCAGGCGGGGCGTGGCGGCCGGCAGCCGGCCCAGCAGTCTCCGGGGAGGGAGGTCCCTCGGCGGGTGCCCTGGGTGAGCTCCCTCCCTGCCTCCCTCGTTCCACAGACGTGTGCTGGGCGGGCCCTGCGGTTCGCCAGGAGGCTGGGTGATCTGTGGGGGTGGCAGAAAGAACCCCACACACAGGCCCGGGGCAGCGGAGAGAGGCCTGTGGGGGGGACCTCACTCCTGCAGGCGGGACGGCTCCCTGCGCTTGAGCTGCGGCTCTGAAGAGCCTTCTGGGGTACAAGGCACAGAGAGCCGAGACTGGTGTGGCTCAGTGGGTAGAGCGTCCGCCTGCAGACTGAGGAGTCCCAGGTTCGATTCCGGTCAAGGGCACGTACCTTGGTGGCGGGCACATCCCCAGTAGGGGGCGTGCAGGAGGCAGCTGACGGATGTCTCTCTCTCATCCATGTTTCTAACTCTCTATCCCTCTCCCTTCCTCTCTGTGAAAAATCAATAAAATATATTTTTAAAAATGCACAGCCAAAACCGGTGTGGCTCAGTGGATAGAGCGTCGGCCTGCAGACTGACGGGTCGCAGGTTCGATTCCGGTCAAGGGCACGTACCTTAGTGGCAGGCACATCCCCAGTGGGGGGGCGTGCAGGAGGCAGCTGATGGATGTCTCTCTCTCATCGATGTTTCTAGCTCTCTATCCCTCTCCCTTCCTCTCTGTGAAAAATCAATAAGATATATATTTTTTTAAAATGCACCGAGAGGGGGTCTCAGCCAGGGACCACTTCTCAGCAAGGCAGACCCCGTGGGGTCACAGGCCGAGTCCTAGGAAGGCCGCCGGCGAGCATCCTGGGACCTCCCTGTGCCCAGTGACCACGGACGGGCCGTGTCCGTGTCTCTGTCTCCCCAACAACAGCAACAACAACAGTAATAATCATCGCCCGGCCGGCGGGGCTCCGTGGCTGAGCGGTCGGCCTGTGAGCCAGGAGGTCAGGGTTCGATTCCCGGTCAGGGCCCAGGCCCGGGTGGCGGGCTCCGTCCGTCCCCAGGGTGGGGCGTGCAGGAGGTGGTCGGTCCGCGATTCTTCCTCCTCACGGAGGTTTCTCTCTCCCTTCCTCTCTGACATCCACAAACACAGATTAAAAAAAAAAAAAAAACAGCGGTAACCGTTCGAGGTGAGCTGAGGGGCGCGCGCTCCCCGCGGCGCTCAGCGTGGCGGGCGCACACGCCCGGTTGACACATGTCGGCGCCGGCTGGCCACGGTTGGGCAGCTCTGACACGCTCCCCTGTTCCGCCCGTACATCTGTTCCTGTCACTTCCTTCCATCTGCCTGCCGGTCCCCACGGCCACACGGACGTCCGCCCCTCTCACGTGGCCGCCCCCCGAGACGGCTCCGACGGACGGCCGTCTTCCTCAGAGCCCTCGCGGTCCGGCTGCACGCAGCCTCCCTCCCCGCCCCCCCCACAGCCCCCTGCACCTCCCCAGCCCTGGGGGGCCCTGAGGTGCCAGACTGGCACACGGCTGGCCCCCCGCCCCCGCCAGGACCCCGCCATCACCCCCGCCCCTGGACACGGAGTCTCTCCCCGCACCCCTCTTCCCAGGAGGCGCCGCTCAACCCCAGAAACGTCTGCACCCTGAAGGGTCCGCGTGATTTTTCTAATTTGTTTGGAGCATCAGATCTTCCGGAGAATGATTTTTTTTCTCTCTCTCAATCCTCACCTGAGGATATTTCTCCATCGGTTTTTTAGAGAGCGGAAGGGAGGGGGCGGGGG
>JAAGEH010000413.1:3062227-3114278 GCA_011751065.1 Lasiurus cinereus | reverse complement strand
GGCCCCCCCCCCCCCCCCCCCCCCGATCTGGAACGGGGAGGGGGCCCGCGCCTGCCCGCGCCCTGGACACAGGTGGGCAGCAGCCCGCAAACTCGCCTGCGGGTGTGTGTGTGTGTGCGTGTGTGTGTGTGTGTGTGTGAGTGTGAGTGTGTGTGTGTCTGTGTGTGTGTGTCTGTGTGTGTGTGAGTGTGTCTGTGTGTGTGTGTGTGTGAGTGAGTGTGTGTGTGTGAGTGTGTGTGTGTCTGTGTGTGTGTGAGTGTGTCTGTGTGTGTGTGAGTGTGTGTGTGTGTGAGTGAGTGTGTGTGTGTGAGTGTGTGTGTGTCTGTGTGTGTGTGTGTGTCTGTGTGTATGCATGTGTATATGTGTGTGAGTGTGTGTGTGTGTGTGGTGTGTGTGTGTCTCTGTGTGTGTGTCTGTGTGTATGCATGTGTATATGTGTGTGAGTGTGTGTGTGTGGTGTGTGTGTATGTGTGTGTGTGTATGCATGTGTATATGTGTGAGTGTGTGTGTGTGTGGTGTGTGTATGTGTGTGTATGTGTGTATGCATGTGTATATGTGTGTGAGTGTGTGTGTGTGTGTGTGGTGTGTGTGTGTGTGTGTCTGTGCGGGTGTGTGTGTGTGTGTGTCTGTGCGCCCCTGGCCCGCAGCCCTGCCTGCAAACTCTGCATTGCTCGTCGTCCTGGTGCCCGGTCCGGGGTCAGAGCCCCGTGCTGGGTCCTTGAGGAAAAGGTTGTTAGCGGAATGAGCAGAGGCTGCTGCCAGACCGGGTGCAATGTCATCTACTCACTCGGTTGTCTGACAACTGTGGTTTTCTTTTCTTTGCTTTTTAAAAAGATATTTTTATTGATGTCAGAGAGGAAGGGAGAGGGAAAGAGGGAGGAACATCAGTGATGGGAGAGAATCATGGAGGGGCTGCCTCCTGCAAGGCCCCACACCGGGGATGGAGCCCGCCACCTGGGCCTGGGCCCTGACCGAGAATGGAACCGTGGCCTCCTGGTTCCTAGGTCAAGGCTCAAACCATTGGCCAGGCAAGTATGATCTTCTTTGGCCTATTTCTCCTTTTTTTCCCCTTTGCCTCCCAGATAGCTGTGTGTCCTGAGAGATTATCTTTAAACGGACACCTATACTACCTGGAGCAGCGGTTCTCAACCTTCCTAAGGCCGCGACCCTTGCGTACAGTTCCTCATGGGGTGGTGACCCCCCAACCGTGAAATGTTGCTACTGTGATGCATCGTGATGTAAATATCTGCATTTTCCCATGGTCTTAGGCGACCCCTGTGAAAGGGTCGTTCGACCCCCAGGTTGAGAACCGGTGACTTATAGGCAAAGAAGGGTCCCAGTGTCCGGCTCATCTCTGTCCCGCGGGGAGCCCGCGGCCTCCTTTGGAGGAGGATGCCGCTCCTGGCGTGACAGTCCGGAGGTTGCCAGTCTGTGCGGTCATCAGCAGATTCCTGTGGGGATTGTTTATATAGTGTGGGAGGCAGATGGCCGCCCTCCCCTGGGGAGCCCGGCATAGAGGGTCATTGTGTTCCTGCCACGTCCGCCACCTCGCTGTGGGGAGACGGAGCGGGGCAGGGCAGAGAGGGGGGCGAAAACAGCATCTTGATCTTTCGGGGGAGACCAGCGGCCGAACCAGTCCACTTCTCCGTCCTCGGCCCCTTTAAAAAAGTCATCACGAAGCTCCTCGTTTGGGTTATTTCTTCGGCACGCTTCGCTCTCACTGGTGGTGAGGTGGAGCAGTTTAAACAGTTATGTGAACAACAAGAAAAAAAAGTCTTTGAATTTAATGCGATGGTACCCTGTTTCCCTGAAAATAAGACAGCGTCTTCTATTAATGTCTGCTCCCAAAGAGGCACTAGGTCTTATTTTCAGGGGATGTCTTATTTTCCCATGGAGAAGGATGCGGCACACATTTATTGTTGAACAAAAAAAGGAAATGTGTGACCTGTACGGTGCGGTAGTCGTTGTCATCACCAACCAGCTCCCTGATGGGCCGCAGCGCAGCCGGAGCTGTTCGGGCCGGGCGAGGTCCCTTTAAATCAGGAGTCAAACGCCTGATGGTAGCTTCGGGGGCCTTCTATTCTGGGGAGGCCTTATGTTCCGGGGAGGCCTGATGATCGGGGAGGTCTTATTTTCGGGGGGGGGATGCCTTATATGACAGCGAGAGGCAAAACTGGAAGTAGGTCTTATTTTCGGGGGAGGTCTTACTTTCGGGGAAACGGTACCATTTCGGGGTGGGGGAGACAGTGGTGCGTTCCCGAGCTCTCGTTCATTTCACAAAAGGCGCCTTGGACGCGTGGGGTCTGCCGGCCGGAAGGGCGTTCCTGCAGCTGCATGGATGCCATTCACTCTGAAGGCGTTTCTGCCACCCTCGCCGGGACAGGTGGTTCCCAGCTCTCAGGATTTGCTCCCCATGCCCCCCCCCGGCCCCCCAGCTATGGGCAGCTTTGCCAGGGCCTCCACCCCAGCACCCAGCAGCCTTTGGCCGTGACGCTTGTGAATGGCTGTGGGGTCCGGGCAGAAACCGGCGTCGTTGGGGGCATTTGGGATGAGCGAGCGGAGCGTTGCTGCTCCTTCCACCGTGGCGGACGGTGTATGGGCCGCTCAGCACACTCGGTGGCTAAACTGGTCTGCCCTCGGTGCGTGTGAGGGAGAGGTCCCAGCCCGTGAATGCTCACCCGGCGCAGGACACAGTTTAATGAGGAGCCGGAGCGATGTTGGACCCTCTGAACAGGAAGTGTGGGATGAATGTGAGCTGGTTCTGTTTCACACGGGCAAGACGCACGTTTTCTTTTTCTTTTTAATTTTTTTTAATGTGTTACATGTATACATATCTTCCCTCCCCCCTCCCAGGCATACCCCAACCCCCCAGTGTCTATGTTCATTGGTGATGCTTATAGGCATGCACACAAGTCCTTCGGTTGATCACTTATCTCCCCCACCTCTCCCTCACCTTCCCGCTGTAGTTTGACAGTCTGTTGGATGCTTTCCCGCCTCTGTCTCTATCCTTTGGTTCATCAGTTTATAATGTTTTTTATGATCCACAAATGAGTGAGATCCTGTGGTGCTTCTCCAACACGTTTTCTTATTCCTTTAAAGCAGCGGTTCTCAACCTGTGGGTCACGACCCTGTCACAGGGGTCGCCTAAGACCAGCGGAAAACACCTATTTCCCATGGTCTTAGGCACCAACACACCGCTCCTCGGTGTAGCAAAGTGTAGCCATGTAGTTTACTGTTGTCATAGGAAGACTGTTACCCATGCTACACCACGATTCAAAACAACATTTCATTTATGTGTCATTAGAAATAAATATTTCACAACATATAATTACATATTGTTTTTGTGATTAATCCCTATGCTTTAATGATGTTCCATTTGAAACAACGAAAATACATCCTGCCTATCACATATTTACATTACAGTTCATCACAGTAGCAAGATGACAGTGATGAAGTAGCCACGGAAATAATTTTTATGGTCGGGGGTCACCACCCCATGAGGAGCTGTCTTAAAGGGTCGCGGCCTTAGGAAGGTTGAGAACCACTGCTTTAAAGCCTCGTCCATCACTGACCTCAGCACCAGGCAAACCAGCGCAGGTTGCTACCTGGGGTTGAGGGCAGAGGCTGGGGCCTTTCTTCTGGAGGCATGTGTTTTGGGGCTCTGTCCAGCGTGCTCTGGCATCAATGAAAAGATCTAGTCGTTCCTAAAGTGCTCGTTCAATCTGTGGCTGGTACCCGGGTACCATCTTACCGGGCTGCCGTCTCTCATGAAAGTGTTCCTTTAAGAGGAGCCTGAAGCTCCGGACCTCGGGCTTGCTGTGGCCCCGCCTGGTCCACGCCCTTGCGTGGGGACACGGGGAGCCAGTTTGGCCTGGTGTGTTGGGGAGGGAAGTGCCAGGTCCGTGGCGGAGAGACAGGCCTGGCATGCGGGAGAGAGGACTGCATATGCCTTTTGGCAAACCCGACGGTCTCAGGGCTTGGTCTTGGCGCGCGGGATGTCTCCGGTAGCAGGGCCTGAGTGAGGGATCGCCTGGGTGACCGGGCCTCCCGGTGTGCCTGCGACAGCCCCCGTTTGTTCCTATTGGCCCCGCTTTCAAACCATCCAGTGCATCCCCTTTCACGTGTAGAAGCGTCCTCGTTTGGGGGACCAATCATAGGACCATCCTACATTTTGAAGCGACTAGATCAGCGGTTCTCAACCTGTGGGTCACGACCCCTTTGGGGGTCGAACGACCCTTTCACAGGGGTCGCCTAAGACCAGCGGAAAACACCTGTTTCCCATGGTCTTAGGAACCAACACACCGCTCCTCGGTGTAGCAAAGTGTAGCCATGTAGTTTACTGTTGTCCTAGGAAGACTGTTGCCCATGCTACACCACGATTCAAGACAAAATTTCATTTATTTGTCATTAGAAATAAATATTTCACAACATATAGTTACGTATTGTTTTTGTAATGAATCCCTATGCTTTAATGATGTTCAATTTGTAACAACGAAAATACATCCTGCCTATCAGATATTGACATGACAGTTCATACCAGTAGCAAAATGACAGTGATGAAGTAGCCACGGAAATCATTTTATGGTTGGGGTCACCACCCCATGAGGAGCTGTCTTAAAGGGTCGCGGCCTTAGGAAGGTTGAGAACCGCTGCTTTAAAGCCTCGTCCATCACTGACCTCAGCACCAGGCAAACCAGCGCAGGTTGCTACCTGGG
Source organism: Lasiurus cinereus (assembly GCA_011751065.1). Lineage (NCBI taxonomy): Eukaryota > Metazoa > Chordata > Mammalia > Chiroptera > Vespertilionidae > Lasiurus > Lasiurus cinereus. The sequence goes on along the minus strand of JAAGEH010000413.1, from coordinate 3,109,563 downwards.
GTTGAGGGCAGAGGCTGGGGCCTTTCTTCTGGAGGCATGTGTTTTAGGGCTCTGTCCAGCGTGCTCTGGCATCAATGAAAGGATCCAGTCGTTCCTAAAGTGCTCGTTCAATCTGTAGCTGGTACCCGGGTACCATCTTTCCGGGCTGCCGTCTCTCGTGAAAGTGTTCCTTTAAGAGGAGCCTGAAGCTCCGGACCTCGGGCTTGCTGTGGCCCCGCCTGGTCCACGCCCTTGCCTGCTGCCGTGGGGACACGGGGAGCCAGTTTGGCCTGGTGTGTTGGGGAGGGAAGTGCCAGCTCGGTGGCGGAAAGAGAGGCCTGGCATGCGGGAGAGAGGACTGCATGTGCCTTTTGGCAAACCCGACGGTCTCAGGGCTTGGTCTTGGCGCGCGGGATGTCTCCGGTAGGAGGGCCTGAGTGAGGGATCGCCAGGGTGACCGGGCCTCCCGGTGTGCCTGCGACAGCCCCCTTTTGTTCCTATTGGCCCCGCTTTCAAACCATCCAGTGCATCCCTTTCACGCGCAGAAGCGTCCTGGTTTGGGGGACAAACCATAGGACCATCCTACATTTTGAAGCGACTACATCAGCGGTTCTCAACCTGTGGGTCTCGATCCCTTTGGGGGTCGAATGACCCTTTCACAGGGGTCGCCTAAGACCAGCGGAAAACACCTATTTTCCATGGTCTTAGGAACCAACAGACCGCTTCTCGGTGTAGCCATGTCGTTTACTGTTGTCACATGAAGACTGTTACCCATACTACACCACGATTCAAGACAAAATTTCATTTATTTGTCATTAGAAATAAATATTTCACAATATGTAATTACATATTGTTTTTTGTGATTAAGCACTATGCTTTAATGATGTTCCATTTGTAACAACGAAAATACATCCTGCACATCAGATACTTACATTACAGTTCATCACAGTAGCAAAATGACAGTGATGAAGTAGCCACGGAAATCATTTTATGGTTGGGGGTCACCACCACATGAGGAGCTGTCTTAAAGGGTTGCGGCCTTAGGAAGGTTGAGAACCACTGGACTGGATCCTTTCATTGATGCCAGAGCACACTGGACAGAGCCCCAAAGCCACACCTTTCCTGCAAAACACGTTCCATGTTCAGGAATCTTGCCTGTTCAGGTTACCACCCTCTCCCGACCTCACGTTTTGAGTCTGGCTTTATTGCAGTCTCTTACTGTTCAATGCAAAGATAAGAAAAGTAAAAACAGACAAATAATAGATGCATATCGGAAAAAAATAGCCACAGAGGTAGAATAAGAAGGTGAGTGGATCACTTGCCACCTCTTTATATATTTGTACATACAGGAAGTAAAGTAGTTGCATCCTTCAGTTATTAAGCGTCTAGAGTGGCTCTAAGCCTCTGCTATTATGGTCTTCAAGAACTTTAAGAATTGCCGAAACCGGTGTGGCTCAGTGGATAGAGCATCGACCTGTGGACTGAAGGGTCCCAGGTTCGATTCCGGTCAAGGGCTTGGGCCTTGGTGGCTGGCACATCCCCCATGGGGGGCGTGCAGGAGGCGGCTGATGGATGTCCCTCTCTCATGGATGATGTTTCTAACTCTCTATCCCTCTCCCTTCCTCTCTGTAAAAAATCAATAAAATATATTTTTAAAAAAAGAACGATAGGAATGAGTACTTCCCCGTTTACCCAGGCCTGACGCCAAGAGGGAGCACTCGTGACGTGGGAGAGCAGCTGGCAGAACCTGTCTGTGGACCTGCTGGGGTGTGGCCCCGGTAGCGGGGAGTCCACATCTCAGGACCCGGTGTTGGGCCAGGTTCTGGAGATTTGCCGGAGCCCAGAGCACGGGTGTTGGGGTGAGGATTTGCCTCGCAGGTTCCAAGCTCTCCGGGCCACGGGCTGATGGAAGAGGCCCGTGTCTGTCCTCTCTCTGCCCCCAGCCTCGGGTTGGGGGGGTGCCAGCTCTGGGTGCAGAGGGCTTGCAGGGGAGAACAGGGGAGCCTGCTCCTGGGGGAGGGGGGCTTTCTCAGAGGGGCGTGAGCTGGTGCAGGTGGCCTGTGGGGGTTTGGGTTCCGGAGCTGGATATAGGGTCCGTGGCCCCCGTTTCTGCAACAGCTGTGCTCTTTGGCTAAAGAAGCGTCTGTCTTGAATGGTTCAGGGCGGTGGTGGCCAGGAGGGGTTCCCATTAGTGACGGCTGTCCCCTTTCTCTTACTCCCTCACAATCCTCAGAAGCCCGGGCAGCTTGTCTGAATAAGAAGAAATTTAGGTGTTTCTTTTTTTAAAATTTTAAATATATTTTATTGATTTTTTTACAGAGAGGAAGGGAGAGAGACAGAAAGTCAGAAACATCGATGAGAGAGACATCGATCCGCCGCCTCCTGCACGCCCCACAGTGGAGATGTGCCCGCAAGCAAGGCACATGCCCCCGACCGGAATCGAACCCCGGGACCCCTCAGTTCTCAAGCCAATGCTCTATCCACTGAGCCAAACCGGTCTCGGCCAGGTATTTCTTTTATAAGTAGGATGACTCTGTAATATATTTTTTTTTTTGGCCAGTCAAGGACATTTTTGAGAGTCCTTGAACTATATCAAGAACTATATAAGCCGAAACCGGTTTGGCTCAATGGATAGAGCGTCGGCCTGCAGACTGAAACGTCCCAGGTTCAGTTCTGGTCAAGGGCATGTATCTTGGTTGCGGGCACATCCCCAGTAGGGGGGGCGTGCAGGAGGCGGCTGGTCGATGTCTCTCTCTCATCGATGTTTCTAACTCTCTATCCCTCTCCCTTCCTCTCTGTAAAAAATCAACAAAATATATTTAAAAATAAAAGAACTATATAACCCGGGGCGCTCCCAGGAAAACTGAAATATGCCTGTCTTAACTATGACCCACATCATTAGTTTAAAAAAATAAGATTTTTATTGATTTTTAGAGAGAGAGAGTAAGGGGTGGGGGAGAGAGAATTGATGTTAATAAAATTAAAGAACAAATATAGAAATATTTTTTTTAAAAAGCTGTCTTCTGCATACCCCCTGCCACAGATTAAGCCTGCAACCTAGGCTTGTGCCCTGACCAGGAATTGAACCAGCAACCTTTCCGTGCACGTCTGATGCTCAACCAACTGAGCCACGCCTGCCAGGGTGTCATTAGCTTTTATCCGAAGAATACCTACCTGTAGGAGAGAAAAATGTCCTTAGCTTCTAGATTAGTTCGCCATATATACTTATGTGTGTGCATGCATATATACTTATATATACACACGTCTATACAAACATTGATCATATGTCTATAGATGTGTACATTGTGGGGTTGAAATGAACCAGTTGAGAAGGCCTTCGTCATCTCTTTCAAGGACTGACTTTTTAGCTAAACTCCCTGCACCCCGCCTTTGCAAACTTCAGCTCATCTTCTCACCGGTGTAATTATAATACTGACCTGCGGGCATCATTTCCTTCCGTGGAAATCTTTGCAAGCTCTCTATTTCCTGTTTAAGTCTTAAAGGGAGATCCACAGACAATTTGGTGGCCAGAAAGAAAAAGCAGTGAGAAATTTCATTCGTTCATTTCACTATTCATTGCTTCTGTGATTCAGTCTCTCATCGAGGTGCCGGGAAATACCAATGACTAAAACAAGAATCCCTGCCCTTGGGAAGGGAGGGATGGGAGTGGGAGACGGATAATAAACCAAATAAATAACTAAGTTATATAGCATGCCAGGTAAGGAGGCAAGTGCTTTGGAAAAAAGAGAAAGTGGAGCAAGGCAGATGCGGTTGAGGCTTCATGGCGAAAGGGACCTTCGAGAAGACTTAGAAGGAGGCGAGAGAGGTTACTCAGGTAGATAGATGCCTTGAGGGTGGGTGCTCCAGGCAGAGGGAACAGCCATGACGAAGGCTCAGAGGCGAGAAGGTACTTGGATGTGTTCCAAGATTAGCAAGATGGGGCGGGGGGACCAGGGGGTAGTTGGAAATGAGGTCAGAAAGGCGGTGTAGGAGGGACAGAGCGTGTATGAGAGTGTTTGTGATTGTAGCAGAAATCTTACGTTCTTAAAATTCGCAATATTAAAGATAGTGTCTGTGCTGTGAAAACTGCACTGGTCAATATAGCTTGCATTGCATATGGTGTGCACTTTATCTTGGTTAGTATACTTTTATATCACTTGCTTGTTTTTTTTTTTGAAATATTTCTATATTTGTTCTTTAATTTTATTCACCAGAATTTTATAGATTAAAAAAAATTTTTTTATTAATGTGTTACATGTATATGTATCTTCCCACTGCCCCCCTCCCAGGCATACCCTAATCCCCCAGTGTCTGTGTCCATTGGTTGTGCTCATATGCATGCACACAAGTCCTTTGGTTGATCTCTTATCTACCCCGCCTCTCCTTAATCTTCCTGCTGTAGTTTGACAGTCTGTTTGATGCTTTACTGCCTCTGTATCTATCCTTTTGTCATCAGCTTATAATGTTCTTTATGATCCACAAATGAGGGAGATCATGTGGTGCTTCTCCTTCATGGACTGGCTTATTTCACTAAGCATAAGGCTCTCTAGTTCCATCCATGCTGCTGCAAATGGTAAGAATTCCTTCTGTTTGATGGCAGCATAGAATTCCATTGTGTAGATGTACCACAGTTTTCTGATCCGCTCATCTGCTGATGGGCACCTAGGCTGTTTCCAGATCTTAGCTATTGTAAATTGTGCTGCTATGAACATAGGGGTGCATATACCCTTTCTGATGGGTGTTTGTAGTTTCTTAGGATCTATTCCTAGGAGTGGGATTGCTGGGTCAAATGCGAGTTCCATTTTTAGTTTTTTGAGGAAAGATTTTAAAATATAATCTTATAAATATTTTGGTAAATGTATGCCTAAGGATTTTGTTTTTACCTGGTAATGTACACGGTACTATATATATATTTTTTAATTTTTTTATTGATTGAGGTATTACCTAGGTGTCCTTAGTCCCCCGTGATCGCTTGCTTGCTGCTGATTTGTGAAAATGCCATTTTGGTTGCCGCTGGTTGGATCCCCGTTTCACAGAAATAGGTCAGTAGCTCCGAAGTGCTTCGTGGGAGAGTGACAGTCGGGATGAGGACAGTCCTGTAAAGGCCGCGGTCCAGTACATGGTGAACAGACTCAGAGACCCGGATCTCGCTGCCAACACAAAATGCGCCTCTCTCTGTGTGAAAACCAGGGGATCTGCGGGAGCGGCCGTTCCAGAAGGGCGTCTGACATCGCAGAGCGCACGTGGAGGTGTGACAGGGACCGTCTTGGGCTGTTGATGGGTCAGAGGGTTCACCACCCCTTTGCTCCTCACCCCCCGCCATCGCCTGTCAGGGAACGCTGTCTCCTCGTGGCATGAGGCCACGGGAGTCTTGGTGTCATTTGCAAACAAAGCACAGTGGCTTCTCTGTTACCCGGTTGACGATGTCCAGGACACACCCACCATTGACCCAATCAATGATCACACGCTCTTGCTCCCTGCAGGTAGGAGACTAGAACTCCAGGAGCCTCGCGAGAGGATCCTGGGAGCAAAAACGAGTCCTGGTCTTGAAAGGACACTTGGACAAAGTCAGCTGGGAGGTTCCAGACACACATGATCCTTGGAGAGAAACCCCAAGTTCTTTTTTAAATATATTTTATTGATTTTTATTTACAGAGAAGAAGGAAGAGGGATAGAGAGTTAGAAACATTGATGAGAGAGAAACATTGATGAGAGAGAGACATGGATCAGCTGCCTCTTGCACACCCCCTCCTGGGGATGTGCCCGCCACCAGGATACATGCCCTTGACCAGAATCGAACCTGGGACCTTTCAGTCCCCAGGCCGACGCTCTATCCACTGAGCCACACCGGTTTCGGCCTTGACAGAGTTCCTTTGTCACATGACTCGGTGGGGCTGTTGCTTACGCCCAGCGGAGTGAGAGTGTGGAAGAGGGTGACCGTCCAGTGCATGCCGGTGGGCGTGTCCCTCGATGGCTGGGCGGACACCGTGCCCTGCAGAGGATGATCAGCGCTGGGCGTCTGTTCAGGGAGGAGTTCGTGGGGCCAGGCCTTGCTCCTTGGCCACTGAAAACTCACGCTGTGGCGCCAAGAGGTCTTTCTCTCCGTGGACCGTTACTCGGGAACCTGGGAAAGTTGGTCAGGGGGCAGGACCGCGATGCCCTGTTCTTATGTCCAGAGAAGAAGGGGGTGGCTTTGGGAAGAACAGACTGTGCACCTGGAAGCTCATCCACCGGCTGCTCCATCGTAGAGAAGAGAAGGGGCCCCTGGTCTTGGCGAAATAGTGACAGAAAGAGGGAAAACTGGGTGCAGTGATGCTGGGATGCCTCAGTGTGTGAGGGCCAGGTGATGGGCGGGGAGTCTGACACTATTTTTCTTTTCTTTTTTTCTTTTTTTAAAAAAATATATATTATTGATTTTTTACAGAGAGGAAGGGAGAGGGATAGAAAGTTAGAACCATGGATGAGAGAGAGACATCGATCAGCCGCCTCCTGCACACCCCCTCCTGGGGATGTGCCCGCAACCAGGATACATGCCCTTGACCGGAATCGAACCTGGGACCTTTCAGTCCGCAGGCTGATGCTCTATCCACTGAGCCAAACCGGTTTTGGCTCTTTCTTTTTTATTTTGATATATTTTAATGATTTGTTAGAGAGGAAGGGAGAGGGATAGAGAGTTAGAAACATCGATGAGAGAGAGACATCGACGAGCCGCCTCCTGCACGCCCCCTGCTGGGAATGTGCCCACAACCAAGGTACATGCCCTTGACCGGAATCGAACCTGGGACCCTTCAGTCCGCAGGCCGACGCTCTATCCACTGAGCCAATCTGGTTTCGGCAAACTGTGGTGGTGCTTTTCGATGCCGCTGGCCGCTGGCTGTGTAGGGAATTGCGCTCGTGTAGTATCCGCCGGGGGGAGGAGGAAATACTTTTCTTCATTACAGTGATGAGAAGCGAGCTCTCTCACGTCGAGGGGCGTAGGTCAGGAATGCACTCGCCCTCAGAGAGCCAGGCCGAGGCCAGCAGGAAGGAAGAGTGGTGAACGAAACGTTCTGCCGTAGCCCGGGCTGGTTTGGCTCCGTGGAGACAGCGTCAGCCTGTGGCCTGAAGGTCCCGAGTTCGATTCCAGGCAAGGGTGCGTGCCTGGGTTGTGGGCTCAATCAATGAATCGGTGATTCTCTCTCATCATTGATGTTTCTATCTCTCTCTCCCTCTCCCTTCCTCTCTGAAATAAAAAACATATACCGTATTTTCTGGCTTATAAGACGACCCCCAACTTTTCCAGTTAAAATATAGAGTTTGGGATATACTCGCCCTATAAGACGACACCCGGCATATAAGACGGCCCCCAACTTTTCCAGTTAAGTGGTACCTCGAGATACAAGTTTAATTCGTTCCATAACCTTGAGGCGTGGGAAACTATGAGACGCTCGAGTCGCGGTAAACCGGTGGGTCGTGTGCAGCTGGCCGATCCGCCTGATGACTCCTATCTCAACTGTTGCTCATATTTCAAAGCAAAAATCGCTCACTCGATGGCTCGTATCTCAAAAATCTCGTATGTTAGGGCACTCGTATCTCGAGGTGCCACTGTATAGAGTTTGGGACATCCTCACCCTATAAGATGACTCCCGGCATATAAGACGACCCCCGACTTTTGAGAAGATTTTCCTGGGTTAAAAAGTCGTCTTCTACGCTGAAAAATACAGTATATTAAAAAACAAACAAACAAATGTTCTGCTACAATCTTATTCCTGGGAACTGTTTTTCTGTTAAAAGGTAGGAGGTCTGTGCCGATCCTAATGGGTCAGGTGGTAATTTTTCGGCGGTAGTCTTTTAAATTAGCATATCCCTTGCCAGGGATGAGCAGATTAGCATATTCCCCTGGGAAAACGGAAGCGTAAAGATAGGGAACTCAGGCCCAGTGATTTGGGAGCCTAGAGAGAAGCATGGTGGGAGGATCTAGGCTTTAGGGTTTTGCTTTAAGACACCAGGGGACGTGGGGTGCAGGTCCGAAGAGGTCATGCCACAGTTGGACATGACCTTTCTTATATTTGTGCCTGACTGAGGCGTGGCCTCATTTCAGCCTCATGGACGTGGTCCTCGGAGGGTGTCGGGGATGCTCTGGATCGCCCCTGGCCTGAGCTGGAAGACGGGAGGGATCTCTACTCCTCTTGGGTTCCCTCTGCAGAGGCCTCCCACCGGCGTGCCCACCAATGCCACCTACTTCTCCAGGGTCCTCAGCCCCAGGTCTTCGTGCGAGCAAAGAAAAACAGATGTTTTCATGTTCTCCTCCCACCTTGGCCTTCTGAGGAAGAAGGCCTTCCTCAAAGTACATGCGGCTTCCTTGACCGTGACGGCGGGGGTAGAGTGAGCATCATCATTTGGGGAGGGGGGGCGCGTTAGTGGGAAGTGTGTTTGATTTGACATCTCTGCCCTCCCCCACCCCATATCCTCCGGATGCAGATGTGGGGCCCTGCCTGAGGATGAGCAGGGCAGAGCGGTGAGGTGGTGCTTCAGGTGGCCACTGCTTACACCTGGCGGCCTTTTTGCCAGCTGGACTTGCAGCACTTTGACTGTATGGCCAGTTGGTCGGCTCCTCTGGACAGCGAACGCCAAGTATTGACCACAGAATGAATCTGCGATAATCAATGCCTGGGGACCAAAGGAACCATCTGTTGGTTTTTTTTTTCTTTCTCATTATGAACGGCTATTATTTATGGAGTCCGATATTAAGTTGGCACAGAGGCTCCCAGATGAACATTTTGGAAGTTTTGAAATGGCAGGAAGTCAAGTCTTGGAGGTCTGATCCACGCAGATAATGCTCATCTCCGAAGCCGCCTTCTCCTTCCGTGAGTTTGCTAACTTCCTTCTCTTCCACGTTCAGTCCACTCACCAGCAGCAAATGGTCACCCGGGGGCTTGCTGGCCACGCAGGCCTTCAGACCCTGTGCCAGACCCACCGAGTCAGAATCTGCGGTTTCACAAGATCCCCAAACGTGCTGTGTGCGTGATGAATTGGAAAAACGTAGTTTTAACTCAGAATTCAGGAAGGGAGGCGGAACATCTACCTGCAGCGAGCAGAAATCCGGAAATGAAGGTCTTTCGGCCGATGGCTGACCTCCTCAGTGCTGTCTGCCACGTGGCCTGGACTCAGCTGCTGGGCGCAGGCTGCCAGGCCAGGCGTGCCCTGCAGTGACTCAGTGGGTGGGTGACACCCAGATGATAGACGAGACGGTGAATCGAGGAGGTGAAGCCACCTGTGGAGTGAGACACCAGAGAGCTTGGCGAGGAGAGAGGACGTGGCCAGCCAGACTACAGCCAGAGAGAAGGAAGGAGGACATCTCTCTCTTTTTTGTTTTTAATATATTTTATTGATTTTTTACAGAGAGGAAGGGAGATAGTTAGAAACATCGATGAGAGAGAGAAACATTAATCAGCTACCTCTTGAACACCCCTTCCTGGGGATGTGCCCGCAACCAAGGTACATGCCCTTGACCGGAATCGAAGCTGGGACCCTTCAGTCCGCAGGCTGACGCTCTATCCACTGAGCCACACCGGTTTCGGCAGGAGGGCCTCTCTTTCTGATGGGAAACCACTTCTGGCTTTCGGGACTTGGAATCATCTGGAATCCACCCCTCCAGAGGCAGCAGGTCATCAATGGAACTGTTGTGCGTGGAAAGCTTTGCAGCTGAGGATCACAGAGAGAGGGACGTTCTTTATCAGAGGACGGAGAAATGGCATCACCCAGCTCACCCAGCTGTTGCTACTTGGGAATTTTGTGTCTTCAGACTTTTCAAATTCTACAGAAAGGAAGGGAAAGGAATAGGGAATTAGAAACATCGATGAGAGAGAGAGAGAGACATCGATCAGCTGCCCCCTCCTGGGTATGTGCCCACAACCAAGGTACATGCCCTTGACCGGAATCGAACCTGGGACCTTCCAGGTCTGCAGGCAGATGCTCTATCCACTGAGCCACAACGGTTTCAGCTGTCTTCAGACTTTTCAAACGCAGCTAAAGATGCACACTTGTCAGGAAAACATCTCTGGACTGGAATATGTTGGTAATGAAAATGTTTGTGGCACAGCTCAGGCCACACAATAATCCACATGCTTCCTGCATCTGTTTCTGGAGCAACGAAGCACATGAGATGGCAGGATCCTGGCTCTCTGAGTGCAGGCCACCAGGCACGGGTGGAAGGGTTACGGTCCTGGCAGGGCCCGTTGGGATTTTTAGTAAAAGGAATAAAAAGGCTGGCCGGTGTGGCTCAGGGGTTGAGCGTCATGAACTAAGAGGTCATGGTTCGATCCCCAGTCAGGGCCCATGCCCAGTGTGGGGCGTGCAGGAGGCAGCCCATCCATGATTCCCTCTCATCACTGATGTTGCTATCTCTCTCTCCCTCTCCCTTCCTCCCTGAAAGCAATACAAATATATTTAAACAACAAGAAATAAAAGGTATAAAAGCAGGGCCCTGCGTTTTCTTTGATGACTTGACTTGAGAAATACGTACGTGAAGAACCTCAGTAACGAACCGTGTTTGAAGGGAAGAGGGAGATGCCGAAGGGAATAAAACGCAGGACCTGAAAGTCTGAAACGGAGGGAAGTCTGGGCTGGCATGCTGGTAGGAATGGAACCGTGGGCATTTCTTGGCACCGAAGGCTGGGAATACGCACTGCAGGGGTAGTCAAGGCCAGAGGCTGGATCCTCCCTGGACCTCCTTGTGCTGTGAGAGAGGTGAGACTGGAGATAGAATTTGAGTTACCTTATTTTTGGCACCTGGTTGTTGATCTGGGCAGCTGCTAATATTTAATGTTTGTTGGAATCAGGTCTTTAAGTATAGTTTGGGATGTTAAAAGTTGGGTTCTTAATGATAGTTTGTGACGTTAAAAGTTGGCATTTTGTATATTTTGAGAGTGAAAACTAAAGGGGAGGAATCAAAATTCTTCCCAAAGTTTTATTACTGATTTTTTTTCCACATTAACCACAAAATTCCCTGTGTGTCCGGACTGTTGATGGATTGTCTTTTTTTTAAATTTATTGATATTTTACAGAGAAGAAGGGAGAGGGATAGAGAGTTAGAAACATCGATGAGAGAGAGACATCGATCAGCTGCCTCCAGCACACCTCCTACTGGGGATGTGCCCACAACCAAGGTACATGCCCTTGACCAGAATTGAACCTGGGACCTTTCAGTCTGCAGACTGATGCTCTATCCACTGAGCCAAACCCTGTTTGGCTGTTGATGGATTGTCTCTGCAGCACAGTCTGGGTCCGTGCGTGTTTGTTGCCCTGAGTGATTATAAGACAAAATATCATTTATTTCCTCTTTTGCTAAGTCATGCTGTAGGTATTAATTTTCCTTACAGATAAAACAACAGCTTGATTGAGATACTCAATACCAGGAAACGCACCATTTTCAAGTATGTCATTCATGTGTTTTTACTATATTGACAAAGCTGTGCAACCATCACTTCTGTGAAATTCCAGGACCTTTTCCATCCATACCGTGTCTGTCCATGCGTTGATGAACAGTCGAGATGTTTTTCACGTCCTGGCTGTTATGACTGGTTCTGCTGTGAGCATTGGTGCAAACGTTTTCGTGTGGCCCTCTGTTCTAACTTCTCCTGGGTCTACGCCTTAGAGTAGCGTTGCTGGGTTGTATGGTAACTCTGCCTTCATCATGTTGGGGGTTCTGGCCAACAGTTTTGCAAAGTGAGTGCACCCATTTTTACACTCCAGCCAACCATGTTTGCGGGTCCCGGTTCCTTTAGATCAGTGGTTCTCCACCTTCCTAAGGCCACGACCCTTGCATACAGTTCCTCATGGGGTGGTGACCCCCAACCATGAAATGTTGCTACTGTTATGCATGGTGATGTAAATATCTGCATTTTCCGATGGTCTTAGGCGACCCCTGTGAAAGGGTCATTCGACCCTCAAAGGGGTCGTGACCCACAGGTTGAGAACCGCTGCTTTAGATCCTTGCCAGCACTAGCTATTGGTTTTCCTCTTTGATTTTAGCCATCCCTCCCAGCGGATGCGAAGTGGGATTTCCTCGTGGTTTCGATTTGCCTTTCCCTAGTGGCTAATTACAATGATCATCCTTTTGGGTGCTTATTGGCATTAATATATATTCTTGGAAGGAATGTCTGTTCAAGCCCTCTGCTGGTTTGAAAATAGTTATTTATCTACTTATTTTTAGACTAGAGGCCCGGTGTATGAAAATTCATGCACTCTGGGCCCGGGGGCGGGGGGGTGTTTTCCTCAGCCCGGCCTGCACCCTCTCGCAGTCTGGGATCCCTCGGGGAATGTCCACCTGCTGGCTTACGGCTGCTCCCCTGGAGATCGGGCCTAAGCTGGCAGTCAGACATCCCTCTGGCAGCCTGGGACCTTCAGGGGATGTCCAGCTGCCAGCGTAGGACCATTCCTGGGGGGATTGGGCCCGGGCTGCAGTCAGACGTCCTTCACGCTGTGTGGAGGCGGGAGAGGCTCCCACCACTGCCGCTGTGCTCGCAGCCATCGGCTCGGCCTGTGGCTGAAAGGAGCTCCCCCTATGGGAGTGCACTGACCCCCAGGGTCAGCTTCTGCATTGAGCATCTGCCCCCCTGGTGGTCAGTGCGTGTCATTGCGACGGGTTGTTCCGCTGTTAGGGTCAATTTGCATATTCGCCTTTTATTATATAGGAGGATTGTACAAGTTCCTTTTATATTCCGATACCAGGTCCTCGCGAGACACAGGACTGGGAACAGTGTTTCCTACGCTGTGGATTGTCTTTTCGCTTTCTTGACGGTGTCACATGTGTGTTTGGGGTCAGACCTGTCCTTGTGGAGCTGCTGACTGTTCCGTCCATTGTGGAAAGTGGAACAATGGCCCCTCCAGCTGTGGTTAGACTGGCAACTTCTCCCTCCAGCTCTGGTGGTTCTCACTTTTGTGTTCTGTGGCCTCCTTGTGGGGTACACGCATGTTTATCATCATTACGCATTATTTTTGAACTTATCCACTCTTTTGCTATAAAAACACCCTTCTTTCTCTCCAGTGACCGTTTTTGTCTTCCTGTCTATTGTGTTTGATGTTCGCATTCCCATGGCAATTCTTTCTTGGTTACTGTTTGCATGGTATGTTTTTACGTCCTTTTACTTTCATGCTGCTTATGTCTCTGAGTCTCGAGTTTCTCTTTGATGCGGCATACAGCCGTGTCATTTAAAATATGTGTGCTGACAATCTCTGCCTTTCCATGGAGGGTTTATTTGTATGTAATTTAATTACTGGTAATTACATAGCATATGTTTGCCTTCTTGCTATTGGTTTCCTGTAAGGCCTTCTATTTTTTTTTTTTTAATGCCCAGATTCCTCTATAACTGTGCTGTCTTCTGTTAAATAGATGTTTTCTAATGTATTTTCTAATGTATGGTAAGTCTCTTGTTGTTGCTTTTCTGGAGAAGAGAATTTTCATAGACCTTTACCTCATCATTCCTGATGTGATATTATGATTTTTTTTTTGGAGTTATTTTCTTAGTGGTTCCCCCGGGGGTTACAATGAACTTCTTAATGCAAAACAACCTAGTTCAGGTGAATTTCAACTTAATTTCAAAAGTCCTCACGAACTGTGTGATAGGCCCCTTCCCTGTTTTATGCATCGTCAAGTCATCAGTCCACTTTTATCATTATCACCTTATCCCGTGGTCTTTCAAGTCAAATAACGCTGCAGTGAACACAGGGGTGCAGATGTTCTTTCGCATGAGCGATTCGGGTTTCTGTGCACAGATTCCCGGAGGTGGGATCGCTGGGTCATAAGGCGGTTCCGTTTTCTGAGGGAAACTCCCCCTGTTCTCCACACCCTGCAGCTCCCCAGCCATGCACCAGGGTTCCCTGTTCATCACACTCTTGCCCACCCCTGCCGCCTTCTGACCGGGGCGGGGCGACATCTCATTGCGGCTTTAACCTCCCTTCTCTGATGGGTCATGACCTTGAGCCCCTTTCCATGTCTGTTGGCCGGCTGTGTGTCCTCTTTGGCCGAGTCACTCTTTTTTTTTTTTTTAATATATTTTATTGATTTTTTTTATAGAGAGGAAGGAAGAGGGATAGAAAGTCAGAAGCATCGATGAGAGAGAAACATTGATCAGCCGCCTCCTGCACGCCCCCTACTGGGGATGTGCCCACAACCGAGGTCCATGCCCCTGACCGGAATCGAACCTGGGACCTTTCAGTCCACAGACCGACGCTCTGTCCACTGAACCACACTGGCCTGGGCCCGAGCCGCTCTTGGACTTGCTGCTTTATTTCCTGTGGATGGGCCGTCTTTCCCTGATGACTTCCTAGCCAGGAGGTGTAAGGTGACCAGGCTCACTCTTGTGGCCCTGCCAGGCCGTAGGGCGCTGTCCTCGTCTGTGGGGTTGAAGCTGCCTCCGTGCCCCACGCGGGGTCCAGCCCCAGAGGAGAGAGAGAGAGAGAGAGAAGCAGGTGGCTCGGGAGGTGCCGGGGTCACTTCCACGCCCGGATCACCCGGTTCCCGGGGAGAAGCCTCAGCGAGCACGTGGTCCACGGCCACACCTCGCCAGCCTGGCCTGGCAGGTGGGCCCTCCGGCCGATGGTCAGCCGCCCAGCGGAAGCCGCGTTGCCGGGGAAGGAGTGGAGCTGAGGTTTCGGGCAGCGCCTGGTGGCCATCTGTCCGGGACTCAGCTCCCCTGAACCTCCATTTCCTCCTCTCCACAGTGCTGATCCCCGTCTCTCCGGCCGGCGGCTGTCTGCAGGGTGAGCTAAGTCAGCACCGATGCTATTTATTCAGTGGCTGGCCTGTAACACGCGCTCAGTAAATGTCAACATGGGGATATTTTCCTAATGGCAAAGAGGAACCATGGCTTTTGTTTTTTTAATGCTGCGAGGGCTCTAGCCATGCTGATTCGACTTCAGGAAAATGGTGCTTATTTACTTCTGGAAGGCGGCAAGCGGCAAAAGGCGCTGAGCTCCATGCCTGGGCACCACAGAGAAGCGTATTAGCGAGGCTTTTGGTTCAGCTAATTCTTTTTTTTTTTTTTAAGTATGATTGTTAATGAAACGCTTTGCACCGTTTCGTGGAATGGTTTTAATGGGGAGAACACGTAAATAGGTTTCGGGGTAAGTAGTCCATTAGAGCAATTTAATTTCGCTTGTGAAATTCCAGTTAGATTTTTTTTTTTTCCTCTTAAAATGGGTCATCGCTGGAAGCGGTTCGCTTGTTTGGCAAGGTATTTTGGGCAGTGAGAAGGCGCAAATGCCTCTCACCTGAAACATGTTTCTTATTGTGGCCTGGGGGAATAAACTCTGAAACCTCTTACTACTTAAAGGAAACACCTCCCCCCCCCCCAATTTTGGATTGTCGATGGTTTTAAATATGTACCAAAGGAGAGAAAACTTGCTACTATTGTAAACTACCTGATTTTTAAAGGATGTTTTACATATTATTTGCAATTGGCAGTTAGAAAGAAACACTTCAATCTGTAGCAGATTATTGTCTTTTTAGTCTTTCATAACCAGTTGTTATTATCTTGAACTAAGAAATTTTGGGTTTTGGTTTTCTTATTCATTTTACCTGGTCAGTTGTTAAGGATCATTTATTAATATGTGTTAAAGCAAGTCTCAGCAGAAGCCGGTTTTTAGTCCAAGGAATAAAGGTGGAAAGCAACCAGGCAGTGATGAGTGATGGAAGGGGGGTTGTCGTTAGCGATGTGAGGTTGTCTGTTAATTTGGTTCAATCAGAGCCTATTTCTGTTGAAAATGTATTTTAAACATGAGAAGCTTGACCTGTGCGTCTACTTGTGTGTTAATATCTGACTTTGGTGATGTGGACCTAAGGAAGAAACGAGTGAAGAATACTTTGGGTTTTGGTTTTGTGTTTTAAGTCTGGCCTCTCCACAAGGCGTTCCTCTGTTGCATAAGAACGCTTCCTCGGGTTTCTGTTTCTCGGGCACACTGCCAGTGGGGAGACGCACGCCATCTGTTTGGTCACCGCCAGTTTTTATGGAACACGTTTCCCCGATTGAGAAAGAAATGTCATCGGCAGCTCTTCCCGGTTTGTATTGGTTTGTGCCATCGCTGCTGGCTCATTCCGCGGTGAGCGCACCGTGATCGTTACGTGTGTGCGGCACGGATGGCGTTTATGCAGCCACCAGCCCTGCCGTCACTCGGGTGGGACTTCGTTGTTATCTGGGGGGGAGGATGGGGAGCACTGGGCTGAGACGGCTTTGGCTGTCACCCAGGGGTCCCTCTAACGCAGCGGTTCTCAACCTGTGGGTCGCGACCTCTTGGGGGGTCGAACGACCCTTTCACAGGGGTCACCTAAGACCATTGGAAAACACCTATTTCCCATGGTCTTCGGATCCAACACACCGCTCCTCGGTGTAGCAACGTGTAGCCATGTCGTTTACTGTTGTCCTAGGAAGACTGTTGCCCATGCTACACCACGACTCAAGACAAAATTTCATTTATTTGTCATTAGAAATAAATATTTCACAATATATAATTACATATTGTTTTTGTGATTAACCCCTATGCTTTAATTATGCTCAATTTGTAACAACGAAAATACATTCTGCTTATCAGATATTTACATGACAGTTCATAACAGTAGCAAGATGACAGTGATGAAGTAGCAACGGAAATCATTGTATGGTTGGGGGTCACCACCACATGAGGAGCTGTCTTAAAAGGTCACGGCATTAAAAAAGGTTGAGAGCCACTGCTTAACGGCTTCTGAAGGAAGAGATTGCCTTGGGAAACATGGAGAGCTCAGACACAGGAATTAGCACTCAGCTTTAACGTATTGTCTACTAGATGATCCTGCTCATTCAACTTAAAAACAAACAAACATATTTTGTTGATTTTTTACAGAGAGGAAGGGAGAGGGATAGAGAGTTAGAAACATTGATGAGAGAGACATCGAGCAGCCGCCTCCTGCACACCCCACAGTGGAGATGTGTCCCCAACCAGAATTGAACCCAGGACCTTTCAGTCCGCAAGCCGACGCTCTATCCACTGAACCAAACCGGTCTTGGCTATTATTATTATTATTTTTGCTGCAAAAAGCTTCATTGTTTCATTTGGTCCAATGCACGGGAGAGGCTCCAGGGTGGTTAAAGGAAGGGCCAGTAGTTTCGGGAAGAGGCTCAGGTAAAAGAGCCAGAGACACCAGGCCGCTGTGTGGCTGGGGGCGGAGTCATTTGAGTGAGATGTCCCCCGATATTGCTGGCTCCCAGGGCTGTGGTGACATTCTGCCGTGATAAAACATTCACTGTCTATTGGCAGGCCTTGCTGTCCGGTGAATCATGGTACACACCTCTGTCTACCTTAAGGATATGAAATCATTTCTTTCCAGCTGTTGTTTATTTTCATTCCTGCCCCAGCCAAACGGAGTAGGGGCTTAAGTAGCTTCTGCTAGTTTTGCCATCAATTCTGTTTCCAAGTGACCCTCTGCCAGGTCAGCACCTGTCATTGCCAGCAGTGGCCGACATGGGCCGCCTTCCAAGGCACGGGGCTTTCCATCGGGGTGGGGGGGGGCTGCACCCCCAGACACAGCCAGCACGCGTCACATGTCCGGAAAGTTTAGAATATTCCAGCATATTATATTAAAAAAATAAAAAAAATATATACAGTGGCACCTCGAGATATGAGTTTAATTCGTTCCGTCACCTTGAGGCGTGGGAAACTATGAGACGCTCGAGTCGCGGTAAACTGGTGGGTCGTGTGCAGCCGGCCGATCCGCGCGATGACTCCTATCTCAAATGTTGCTCGTATTTCAAAGCAAAAATCGCTCGCTCGAAGGCTCGCTCGTATCTCAAAAATCCCGTATGTTAGGGCACTCGTATCTCGAGGTACCACTGTATTAAAAAAAAAAAGCCGAAACCGGTGTGGCTCAGTGGATAGAGCATCAGCCTGCGGACCGAAAGGCCCCAGGTTCGATTCCGGTCAAGGGCGTGTATCCAGGTTGCGGGCACATCCCCAGTTGGGGGGCGTGCAGGAGGCGGCTGATCGATGTCTCTCTCTCATCGATGTTTCTGACCTTCTATCCCTCTCCCTTACTCTCTGTAAAAAATCAGTAACATATATTAAAAAAAATAAAAGTAGAATATGCCAGCACACGCAGAGGATGTGCCAGCAGGTAGTCGGGCCGGAGGAAGAGCGGCGAGGCGGGAAGCGGTGACATTAACTCTGGCGAAGCGACTGCGGTGAGGGGAGCATGTTGGGATGTGGCCCTCTGCCCAATCCTTCCCCTGAGGGAGGTGCTGGCAGGCAGGGCTTGCTCGTGCGATCCCCCGGAAAGGAAATTCCCCTTTTCCATGTAGAGAGCATTCCGAACTCATCGTACGGCTGGAGGGCCGACTGCGGCGTGCATGGGGGAGCTAGAGGGATGGCGGAAAACCCCCAGTTTATCCCGCTCTCGCTGCACATATTTGATGAGAACTTTCCTCCTTTTCGCTCCCTGACTCGGAGCCAGAGCCACTTCGGAGCCCAGAGTCTCTGATTGGAGACGTAAGTGGAAGGCCCTTAAAGATTATTTTAAACTTTAAGTGGTTCTTGTTTGGAATTTTCCTTCCAAGTGTTTAATCAGTGTCTGCGTTTTCTTCCCTTCCTCCTCCTCTTTATTTTATTAGCCAGTCTTTCCCGTTACCATCGACCTGAAAGTGTCCTCTTCTCTAATAACATTCACTACAGAACTCACGTCGTTTATGCAATAAGTGTTTTGATAGGACCTCTGCTTGTTTTTCCTTCTTAGTTTCCCCTCTTAGTTTGACACGAGGGGAAGTCTGTACATTTCTGATGTAGGCTGTTTATTCTTGGTGTCTTTAGTCTGGGTTTACTTTACAGATTGATATGTATTTATCTATCCTATCTCTCTCTCATCTATCTGTCTGTCTATCTATCTATCTATCTATCTATCTATCTATCTATCTATCTTTCTATCTTTTAAACTGGAGGGCTGTGCCCTGTTACTGTGGTCTTTGATGCTTATGGATCTGTGGTCCAAAGCAGCGATTCTTTCTTTTTTCCTCTCCTCCGGTCCTTGTGTTCACTTCATAGGGTGGAGAGTGTATTTCTGGGTGATCTAAAATGACGACAGGACCAGTAGTAAGTTTCCAGCCAGCGGTTTTGCACATCACCGAGTCCACTGCTTACTGTTCTTCCAGGCTTACCTGCTCCAACAACTGACTTCGAATTTGTGGACCCAAGTGCCCCAGAGCCACACTGCATGCTGGGAAGTGTCGTTGGTGGGGAATTCACATGGAATGGGTAGCAGAAAGGAGGTGTTGGCATCAGAGGGCTCCCCGCTGCCTTAGGAAACAGCACGAGGGAGGAGTGTGCTTCCCTGTGTGTGCGAAGCCTGGATTCCGGTGTGGGGGGCTCACAGGTTGGGGGTACGTGGGTGAAATTCTCCTGTCTTATTACCCACTCATTCACTCAGGTCTCCAGGTTTCCGGTGAGAGATGTCTCTCCAGTGTTTTGATAGCCGTGAGCCATTTGTTGACTTTCCAGGGCTGTGGGACTGTCACCTAGGGGAAGTCTTGCTTTCTGCCATGTTACTCAGAAATCCTATTAAAAAAAACCCTCACTCTTGTCTGAGAGGTCTGGGAGCAGGTATCTGGACTCTGGGGCGCTTGGGGATGAGTTATTGAGTGAGATGTCCAGGTCGCTGACCGAGGAGGCTCTATTGGTTACATGGCAGTGACACTGAGGTTTGTATGGGTTGGATATAGTTGATGGCTCACATGGATGGGGTCTGGCTAAAAACCCATGTCCAATATGGGGTGTCAATTTGATTGTCTAAAAGGCTCTAGAACAGTGGTTCTCAACCTGTGGGTCGCGACCCCTTTGGGGGTCGAAAGACCCTTTCACAGGGGTCGCCTAAGACCATCAGAAAACACCTATTTCCCATGGTCTTAGGAACCAACACACCGCTCCTCGGTGTAGCAAAGTGTAGCAATGTAGTTTACTGTTGTCATATGAAGACTGTTACCCATGCTACACCACGATTCAAGACAAAATTTCATTTGTTTGTCATTAGAAATAAATATTTCACAATATATAATTACATATTGTTTTTGTGATGAATCACTATGCTTTAATTACGTTCAATTTGTAACAACGAAAATACATCCTGCCTATCAGATATTTACATTACAGTTCATAACCGTAGCAAAATTACAGTGATGAAGTAGCAATGGAAATAACTTTATGGTTGGGGGTCACCACCCCATGAGGAGCTGTCTTAAAGGGTCGCGGCCTTAGGAAGGTTGAGAACCACTGGTCTAGAAGCGTCCCCTTTGGCCTAGTGAGTTATCAGCTTGAAGACTTCTCGGGGTGTTCCGTTGCAAATTGGAGTTTAAATGCCACTGTCTCCTAGACCAGCAATTTGTTGCAATTTTCTCAGCAACCACCTCATCCTGCTAATCAGCAGGATGGCAATCAGGTAGTCCAATTGCAGGGTGCAGCGCAAGCATCCGTTACCATTTGTAATGCTCTGTTTACTTGGTTATTGTCTGTCTCCTCGATAGTCTCAGCGGGGGGCATGCCCATCTTACTCTGTACCCAGAGCCTCGTGTGTTTGCCGGCATAGGATGGGTGCTTCCTACATATGTGCCGAGCCAAATAACATATCACAATATAGTTCTACTTCCATTCGGTTCAAAAAAACAAGGTAAAACCCAACCATATTGTTTTGGGATGTACTCAGTGGTGGTCAAACTCTGAAGGAAAGGGAGAAGAAGGTCATTCCCCCGAAAGGTTGATGGTCACCCTCCACCAGGCTGTGGGATGGAGAAGGGGCGGGCATACCAGGACTCCTAGCTGCGGGCAGTGCTTTGTGTTTTCAGCCAAATTGCCGCCCACAGGTGTCCGCGTTAACAGTTATGTGTTACATCTGGTCCCTACGTCTTGTGCATTTTCTGCATCTCTTAGGGCAGTGGTTCTCCACCTTCCTAAGGCCGCGACCCTCGCCTACAGTTCCTCCTGTGGTGGTGACCCCCAACCATGACATTTTGCTACTATTATGCATCGTGATGTCAATATCTGCATTTTCCGATGGTCTTAGGCGACCCCTGTGAAAGGGTCGTTTGACCCCCAAAGGGGTCGCGACCCACAGGTTGAGAACCGCTGTATTATGGTTTCCAATAAAAAGGCTTTTAATAAAGGAGGCTGTGACCATCCTGAGCAGGCCGTCTTTGTCTCAGACTTACAGGGCTGCTCAGTGTGTGTGAGGGTTGAATTGTGCCCTCCACCCCCGACTTTCGTCAGTTGCAGTCCTAACCCCCAGCGCCTCGGAATGAGGGCTGATTTGGAGATAGGGACTTCCCCGAGGTGACCAGGTGACAATGAGGCGGCCAAGGTGGACCTTCAGCCCCTGTCACTGGGATCCTGATAAAGAGGGGAGATTTCAACAGGGAGGGAAGACATGAGAAGATGGCCCTCGGACCAGCCGAGGAGAAGGCCTGGGGCAGACCCTCCCCTCCCAGCCTTCAGCGGGCCCGGCCCTGCTCACCTTGACCGTGGGCCTCTCGCCTCCAGCACCGAGGCCGGCTCTGTGGAAAGCCAGCCGGTGGGGTGGAGCTGGTGAACGGGAGCCCCAGTGGAGTGGTGCGGATTGAACTTGATCCTTCACGCCACCGAGTGCTGCCCCCCCCCCCCGCCCCGTTTGGGGGGGGGGGGGCAGGTTTCAAAGTGGAGCAGGGACAGCTTCTCTGACCCAGGGGACTCAGGAGTCTCTAATGAAGGCGACGCCGGGAGAAGGCTAGAAACCAGGATGTGGCTTAGTCTCAGGTCGTCCAGCGTTTGTTTAAAGTGATGGCTGCCTAATTACAGTGGCACCTCGAGATACGAGTTTAATTCGTTCCGTCACCTTGAGGCGTGGGAAACTATTATTTAATATATTTTATTGACTTTTTACAGAGAGGAAGGGAGAGAGATAGAGAGTTAGAAATATTGATGAGCTAGAGACATTGATCAGCTGCCTCCTGCACGCCCCTTACTGGGATGTGCCCGCAACCACGGTACATGCCTTTGACCGGAATCGAACCTGGACCTTCCAGTCCACAGACTGATGCTCTATCCACTGAGCCACCCCGGTTTCGGCAGGGTCTGCCTCGTAAGGCGGCCTTGCGATTCACTCACTCTCCATAATGAACTGTAATGGGAATTTCACACCCGCAGTGACCGGAGCACTTTCCTGATGGCTTACTTCTTGCTGGGTCTCCTACTCTCTTCCTCTTACAGACTTCCTCTCCCTGAGAGTCCGCATAGCCTTTTGTTATCCGTGGCTTGAAAGTCCCTAATTTTACTTCCTCTTACATTTTTTCCCCCATTCTTCCACTGTGGGATGGCTCTCTGTACAAGCTGCCTGAAAACACCCCGAGAAAGGATCCGATGGAGCTGCGTCATCACCGTGGAGCGCCCTTTATTCCTCCCACGGCCCCCCTGCCTAGCCACCTTGAAGTCCAGGGGTCTATTTTGTGTCTGATCTCGAGCTGACACCTTCAGGTCAAACGCCAACCCCCGGGCCAGATGATTGAATTCAGGGTCGCAAGGTAAAGGTGACCAAGGCTGAAAAACTCCTGCACAACAAACTGTTTCCGGACCCTGGTTCTCGGAGTGGGGGAAGGCACCAAGTGTCTGGCAGTCCTTTCCAGAGCTTTCCTTGACGCTGGACACCTCACAGTGACATCAAGGTCACACACCAGGGATCCTGGCAACATTCCGACAAGTGGAGTGAACTAAAGCCACGAAGCTATGTTTACAGAGCGTCTGCCTGACAGACACTGTGCTAGACGAGTCATCGAGTCAACCAGCCTGTCATCCTCAGTCGGCCACCGGTGACGGCAGCCAGAGGGGAAGATAGCCCTTTGTTGGCTCTCTCCCTGGCCTGGTGGATCGGGACAGGAGCTGGGGGCGGTCCTCGGAGAACCTCAGGGCACCCGGGATTTGTCCCCGAAAGGGTGGAGAAGAGGGGTACACTGAGCCTTTATTTGCATAAAAGGTAGTTACAGCAGGACATGCGCTCCCAAAGATGCACACTTCTCTTGTCCTGTGAATTTCTTCCAGCGGTGAGCGTCAACAACAACTCGTCATCCACATGATGTGGGTTTCAGGAATCCACCTTAAAGTATAGGAGCTGTCTGTTCAGCTTAACTGAAAATATTAACATATCCTGACAGTTGGGAACCGTTGAGTTTTGCTACAGTAAGTGATTCTTATTTTTTTTTTAATGTTGGAATTCACTGGAAGGAATGCCTGGCATTTAATTTAGAGGAATGATGAGTTCTCTTGGGTATCTTAGAGTCTAATCATCTGTTTAGTGGCTTTCGATTTCTCTCAGTACTGGGGATCCAAACATGCATCTCCTTAAGAACGTGAGGCTGCCGAAACCGGTGTGGCTCAGTGGATAGAGCGTCGGCCTGCGGACTGAAAGGTCCCAGGTTCGATTCCGGTTGGGGGCGTGTACCTTGGCTTGCGGGCACATCTCCACAGTGGGGCGTGCAGGAGGTGGCTGATCCATGTCTCTCTCTCATCGAAGTTTCTGACTTTCTATCCCTCTCCCTTCCTCTCTGTAAAAAATCAATACAATATATTAAAAAAAAAAAAGAAATTGCTGATAGCCTGCTGGCGTGGCTCCATCAGTTAAGCATCATCCTGTGCCCCCAAAGGTTTCTGGTTCCCTTCACGGTCGGGGCACATACCTGGGTTGTGGGATTGATCTCTCGTCGGGGAACCTGCAAAAAGCCGCTGATCTACGATGCAGGGGCTGCCCCTGCGAGCGGGATTTGCTTCAGCGGGCTCTGCTGCCCTTGGAGTCTGCCCCTGGAGTGAGTGAGCCATGGGTGGCGTGGCCGGGCGGTGCTTTGCCGTGGTTGGAAGCTCTCCACTGGCTTTCTAGCTCCGCCCTCCCCGCCTCCCACCTGGAGCTGCAGGCCCAGATCAGCTGCTGCCTGTGTTGGGCGCAGGGCCACCTGGCAGAAGCGGATCTGCAGATGGCCGCTCCATGTGCTGGGCTTGGAGGTGCCCAGGAGAGGCCAAGCTGTGCACCGAGGCTGGCTGCTGGAGTGTCGGGCCTGGGGTCGCTTAGCCGCCAGAGGTACAGGGCACCCCAAGGCCCGATGTGGCTCGCTTGGCGTCTGTGAACCTCTGAGAGATTTTTGCGAAGTCTGCAGCCTCCGAGCCAAGGCAGGCTGTTTGTGTGTCTGGAAAAGCCACTGGGGAAACAACGGGGGTGGGCCAGCAGTTTGGGCAGGGCCGGGTCTTAGGGTGGCGTGAGCAGTGTGAGCCGGGTTAATGGAGACTCCGCTCTGGCACCTGCCGGCTGGGTCTGTGAGGGGAGGGCTCAGACAAGGAGCCGTGGCCTCTGCCAGCCCTTCTGTCTGGGCGAAAGCTGCTCCTCCTGATGCCAGACAGGGCAGTTCCTTTCCATTCGTTCTGGGCACCGTTGGGGCTCAGAGTGAGTGAGTCTAAGTATGGGGGCCCTTTAAGAGAAACTGCCTGGAGCTCCAGCAGCCTTCTGTCTCACCCAGCCCCCATCTCTGCTGGTTTTCACGGCCAGAAGTTATGGGGACTTCTCTCCCCAGGACTGCAACCCTGGGATGGGGACCCTGATGTGGGGCTGGGACCCCTGACTCTATCAGGGGGGACCTCCATAGCTGAGATCTCTCTTCCAATAGAGGGAGAGAGAGAAACATCAATGATGAGAGCGAATCATTGATCGCCTGCCTCCTGTATGCCCCTAAGTGGGAATGCAGCCTGCTACCTGGGCATATGCCCTGGCTGGGAATTGAACCGTGACCTCCTGGTTCACAGGTCAACGCTCAACCACTGAGCCACGCTGGCTGGGCTCCCCCCAATATTGGGACTGTCCCAGGTTCTGTGGCCCAGCATTTCCACCCCTCCTACCAGTCTCCAGGTGGCTTCTTCTGAACATTCTCAGTGGATTTCCGTCCACCTGGACTTCAGAAGGTTCTGAGTGGTGGTGGTTCTGTAGTTTAGCTTTCGTTCTGATGTCGTTTGGGGAGAAGGGGAATACAGTGTTCACCTCCTTTGTCATCCTGACTGGAAGCCAGAGGGTTTTTACTGTGAAGATACTGAGGGACGGAAGGCCGCACAGGGGCTGAGGCTGGTTTTAGGTGCAGTCTCTCGCCACAAGGCTGACTTTCCAAATGTTTCTTCTTTTCAGTTCCTGGTATGTCCTTTGTCATGTAAATTGGATGACCAGTCCTTCCTTGGGCGATCTTTCTGGGTGGCAATTAAAAAATATCGTACTTCCTGATAGCGATCTCTGTTTTTTTTTTTTTGTTTCATAATAATTTATGATAAGAGGCGATGGTATTTTACACCTAGAGTCCTTAGGCACAAATATTCCTTCTCTGCTTGATTACGGAGTGCTGATGAGTTTCATCGACTTCGTAGATTTCCTTAGCGTAGTCACTTAAGGAGCAATGGGTAGGCCATTAACGGGTAGAGCAACTACTTGTGTGTCCAGTTTTTAAAGGCTTACAGGAAGAATAACCGGTGATAAAAATAGGTGTTCATTGCCTAACCTTCAGACCCATGTTTTTTTAATTGTTGGCAGTATTACAGATGCCCCCCACTTACCCCCCCTCCCTTTTCAGTTCCCCTCCACCCAAGCCCCACCCCACCCTGGGTTGGCTGTGGCCATGGTCATCTCTGGAGAAATGTTCTTCGGTTCATTTCTTTCTGTCCCTCCCTCCCGCTGCCCCCTCCTGAGATCCTTTACTCTTCTCTTCCTTGCTCCCTGCCTCTCTGGCTGGATTGCCTAATGTTTTACAAAACACTTCTGCCATTCAGGCCTCCGCCTCCCACAAGGAGGGTGGGAGGGAGTATTCCCGTTTCTCACAGCTGTGAAATGGGTCTCGGGGCCCCACAGGGTTGACTCCTTACGCAGGACTTTCGGGCGTTCACAGGTTCTTTACCTCCCCGTCCGTAGCCCCGATTTAAGACTCTCGGAGACTTATGGACTTTGGCCACTATTCATGCTATGTGGGCAATAATTCCTTGCTTGCTTTTAGGACTGGAAATAATATAAAATAAATAAAATAAGATAAGATATAAAATAAAATAATAAATAAAATAAAATAATAAAATAAAATAAATAAAATAAAATAAATAAAAAATAAAATAAGCTGAGACCGGTTTGGCTCAGTGGATAGAGCATCGGCCTGCGGACTGAAAGGTCCCAGGTTTGAATCCGGTCGGGCGCATGTGCCTTGGTGGCAGGCACATCCCCACTGTGGGGCGTGCAGGAGGCAGCTGATCGATGTCTCTCTCATCGATGTTTCTGACTTTCTGTCTCTCTCCCTTCCTCTCTGTAAAAAATCAATAAAATATATTTAAAAAATAAATAAATAAAAAAAATAAATAAAATAAATAGATAAAATAATAACATAAATAAAATAAGATATAAAATAAGATAAAATAAAATGAAAAATAAAATAAGATAAATAATAAAACAAATAAAATAATAACATAAATAAAATAAAATAAAGGAATAAAATAAAAAGTAGGGGAATAGACTCTAACTTTTCTTATGGGAGGAAGGACCACCACTTGCACAGGTGAAGGACCGGGTTTTGTTGTTGAGAGACATTTTTCCTCCTCTCGGGAGGTTGGGTCTGACGCTCCAGGGAGCTGCCTGGCACAGGGCTGGCTGGTCCTGAGGCAGCAGCTGCTTCCCGGGAAGGTTCTGGGGCTTCTGCTTCTGCCACGTGCGGACGAGCAGCCTGCAAGCCGGGTCCTGCTCTCGCTCAGACCACCAGGACTGTCCTCCAAATGAAAGCCCGGGTACCTGGGAGATGACAGACAAGCAGCAACGGAAGCGTCAGAATCTGTTGGCTCAGGATACAGTTGTGTAGCTTTGCAGTTTTCAACCAGATGTAATGATGATGATGATAATAATAATAATAATAATAATAATAATAATAATAATGAAGGCTCCTGGTTGGGCGTGGAGGGGCGCTTGGCTAAGTCTCTGATCCCGGGTTCCCAGGTGGAAGAGAAGATGATCCACGTGGGAACCACCCCTCCCCTCACTGTTGGGGGCATTTCCGGGGAACTCCTTGGCGGCGCCCTCTCCGAGGCGCAAGGCGGGTGCGGGCCCCTTTCAGGCCGCCAGGATGATCCGCTGGCCGCTGCGATGACTGGCGAATCGTCCTTCGTATTGATTTCCCCCACTGCCATTGGGCGCTGGGGAAGTGTGGTCCAGCCCTGCGGGGTTCCAGTCCCTGGGGTCGGGCCTTCGCTGGTGTGGCTCAGTGGGCAGAGCCTCAGGATGCAGGCAGAAGGGTCCCAGGGTTGGTTCCAGTCCAGGGCACATGCCTGGGGTTCCCAGGCTCAGTCTCCAGGAAGGGGGGTGTGCCGGAGGCATCCCATCAATGATGCTCTGTCGTCACTGCTATTTCTGTTTCTCTCTCCCTCTCCCTTCCTTTCGGAAGCCAGTAAACATCTGTTTTAAAGAAATCTCTTGGGTTGGGGGTCTGGGATGCTTTTTTTTTTTAAAAAACAAACAAACACGTATTTTATTGGTTTTTCACAGAGAGGAAGGAAGAGGGACAGAGAGTTAGAAACATCAATGAGAGACATCGATCAGCCGCCTCCTGCAAGCCCCCCACTGGGGATGTGTCCGCCACCAAGGTCCATGTCCTTGACCGGACTCAAACCTGAGACCTTTCAGTCCGCAGGCCGAGGCTCTATCCACTGAGCCACACCGGTCTCGGCGGTCTGGGGTTCTTCATGTTAAACGAGCTCCCCGACATTCATAGATCCTTTACGATGGGAGAAGCACTCTCTCCTCCCCCATCTTCTTGTTCGCCGTTATCTCAAGCCGCTGAGAGACACCGGGGCCAGCTCGCTCCGGGGAAGCGGGTGGGAGGATGTGGGGGTGAGGGAAGGATGGGGGAGATCTCTAAGGAGGAGAAAGAGCTGATGACGTTCGTGGCGGTCTCTGCCAGTCTCTGTTTCTCCCGAGCTCTGCTCAGCCACACCTCGGCCTGGCCTGCCCTCCGCCCGGCTCGCGCTGTGCCTGCTTTTATGAGACATCTTTGAATGATTAGAATCAGCTGGGCTGGGTCTGGTCTGCTTGGCACAACTCTGCGGTCTCCCCGTCCCTTTCAATTGAATGACAAACCTGTGGATCCAGCGGGCTTGTCTCCAGGATGGATGTTTGAAACCCTCCCTCCCCCACCTACTTATCCCCCGTCCCATCATCTGCATGACATAGCCTTACCTGCCAAGCAGGCTTCCCCATCCTCTTTGGTCCAGATTTGGCCTAAGTTCAGAACCCCTTTTCCCGAGGCTGATTTGGGTCACGTGGGAATGGAGTTACTGTTTCCTCGGAGCAGGGGCCCCTGATGTGGATGAGGGAGGACGAAGGATCGTTTCCTCCCTTCTCCCTGGGACGGTGATCACTTCAGGCAGAATTAAACCGACAGGAACTGGTTTTGGCCCTCTCTTGGCTTTCCCTAGTTTCACCTGGTTTGGCCTCGGTAGTTGACTTATCAGTGGTCGGCAAACTCCTTAGTCCACAGAGCCCAATATCAACAGGACAGCGATGGACATGTCTTTGGAGAGCCACATTAAAAAAAAATAAATATATTTTATTGATTTTTCACAGAGAGGAAGGGAGAGGGACAGAAAGTCAGAAACATGGATGAGAGACATCGATCAGCCGCCTCCTGCACGCCCCCCACCGGGGATGCGCCCACAACCAATACACATGCTCTTGCCCGGAATTGAACCTGGGACCCCTCAGTCCGCAGACCGACTTGCTCTATCCACTGAGCCAAACCGGTTCTGGCGAGAGCCACATTTTTTAAACTTAAACTCTTCAGGTAGGTATAACTTAATTAGAGTGCTCCTAAGCTGGCCTTGGCTAAAAACTCAAGGGGCCCAAGAGCTGCATGTGGCTCAAGAGAGCCGCAGTTTGCCGACCCCTGTGTTAGGTGATGAGGCTGTGAGAGGGGACCCATCTGATGGGTGATGTGTGGGGAGCTTTGCACCCAGCACTCCTGCCGAGGCAGCCAGCAGAGGCCCGATGCATTGCAGTGGCCCCCAGACTGGGTGGATTATTCAGGGGGCTCAGTGGCCATTTGGCGGGTTCACAGTGGGGTGACTGGCCCACAGCTCTCAGCTCCTAGGCCAGAAAGACAGCTGGATCGTGTGCCTCCCGAAGATCACGTGCCCCCTAACTTTCTAAGATGTTTGATATCCTTTCCTCCTTCATGCTGGCGGTGGGTCCTGGATCGGGGTGTCTAGACATCGGATGGTAGGCTCAGGTGGTTATCAAGACGCCGTGATTGCCTGGCCGGTGTGGCTCAGTGGTTGAGTGTTGGCCTCTGAACCAGGAGATCAGGTTTCGATTCCCCGTCAGGACATCTGCTCCGGTGGTGGGCCTGATCCTCAGTGTGAGGTGGGCAGGGGGCAGCCGGACCAGAGAAATTGCTATTTTTTTTTTATTGCTCATCTTACCCCTTATCAATAGGAGAATTCTAAAGTTGCTGGGGGCATCGCTCTCCAGGAAGCAGAGGTTTGGGAGGTGGACATGCCACCTTTTCTCTTAGCAGCGCTCTGAGCAACGGGCTTTAACCGCAGCCTTTTAGGGGCCAGCTCTCTGAGCTGTCCACGAGAATCCTTGCAGGTGTGTTGGCCGGCTTGCTTGCTTCTTAGTCTGTTGGTGCTTTTCTTTCTTTTTTTAAAAAAAGGTATTTTATTGTTTTTTTACAGAGAGGAAGGGAGAGGGATAGAAAGTTAGAAACATCGATGAGAGAGAGACAGCGACCAGCCACCTCCAGCACGCCCCCACCGGGGACGTGCCTGCAACCAAGTACATGCCCTTGACCGGAATCGAACCCGGGTCCCCCAATCCGCAGGCCTACGTTCTATCCACTGAGCCAATCCGGCTTCGGCTTGTTGGTGCTTTTCTGTCACTGACACCCAGAGTGGACTTTGGAAATCTGTTCACTTTTGGTTACTTTCCAGCCGTCTGCTCTCATTGAGTTTAGGGCGCAGAGTAGACACATCTTATCAGGACAAGCCACTGGGAGCAGCGTTCTGGAATAGTGTGTGGCAGTAAATCAGGGAGGGGAATAGGAAGACTAAAGAAGGCCAGTATTAGTATGTTATCCTCTGACTAAACACATGAAGGAGACCGCATTTGTTGAGGAGTTACTGGCGTTGCTATTCTAGTGTTTTTCATTTCAAACCCCCTCCCCGCCCCCCATTTAGATGCGGGGACTGTGTTGCAGCTGAAGCAGGAATGACTGCTGGCCCAGGCGTGCGGGAGGATGGCTTGCCTCGGATGCCATCTGGGGCAGGAGAAGCACAAAAGTGCCCCTGTGTGCCAGGTCGCCCTGCACAGCCAGGGCACCTGCTGAGGGCCGAGGGCGTGCAGCTTGCCTCTCCGCAGACACGGCACTGAGAGTGCGGTCCCAGGCTGGGCCGGCCGAGGTTAAACAGGTTCCCGGGAGCTACTTTTAGCTTCTAGAAGCATTTCTTTCTCCAGGCCCCACTTCTCCCGCCTGCGTCTCCGCCGCTGGCCTACATTCGCCAGAAGAGGCCGTCTCTCGTCTGATATTTGTGGGAGCAGGAGGGAGGCCCAAGAGAAGAGAAGGGGATTTAGCTGCCTCATCCCCCTCCTTCGCCTTTCTAAGGCCAAACACATGCTTTCGTGGCCCTTCGGTGTGTGTGATTGAAAGCGGAGAAAAGGCCCAGCCAGCGTGGCTCAGGGGTTGAACGTCGACCTATGAACCAGGAGGTCACGGTTCGATTCCCAGTCGGGGCACGTGGTCTGGTTACAGGGGCGATCCCCAGGAGGGGACGTGCAGGAGGCAGCCTATCAGTGATTGTCTTTTTTGTTTCTTTAAAAATATATTTTATTGATTTGTTACAGAGAGGAAAGGAGAGGGACAGAGAACTAGAAACATGGATGAGAGAGAGACATCGATCAGCTGCCTCTTGCACACTCCCCACTGGGGATGTGCCTGCCACCAAGGTACATGCCCTTGACTGGAATCAAACCTGGGACCCTTCAGTCCGCAGGCCGACGCTTTATCCACTGAGCCAAACTGGTCTTGGCCAATGATTGTCTCTCATCCATAACATTCCTCTCTCCCTCTCTCTCTCCCTCTCTCTTCCTACCTGAAACGAATACAAACATAAAGCAAAAAACAAACCAACAAAACGCCACTCAGCCAGTGGGTGAACATGAACTTATGAACCAGGAGGTCATGGTTCCATTCCCTGTCAGGACACATGCCCAGGCTGCGGGCTTGATCCCCAGTGGGGGGCGCTCGAGGCAGCCAGTCATGATTCTCTCTCATCATTGATGTCTCTTTCCCTTCCTCTCTGAAATCAGTCAAACTATAAAAAATAAATAAAGAGGAGAAAAGTAACAGATCCCACCCCCCTCAATGTTTCACAGCAAGTCCTCAGAGTACGTTGCTCGTGATTTGCTCCTGCCCGTTAGTGCTGATGTATACGCGGCTCAGTGTGCGTGGCAGGGAGAGCTGCACAGTTTATGGACAGCACAGAGTGAAGTTTCTTTGCTGCACAAGGACAGGAGGCCCTGACAGAAATACAGACCCTGTTACAGCCGGACGGACTCTCCCCGGTGCTCAGGAACCCCATCTGTGGAACAGGAGTCTACAGCTAACACTAGAACTGCCCTCTGCCCCATCAGTCCCCCGTTTGGGGCATTTACCCGAAGAACTCCAAACCCTGGTGCTAAAGACACGTGCACCTGTCAGTTCATTCCGGCAGGCTAGGTAGGCCCCCCAAAGCGTGCATCGCCAGGTGGACGGGGAACATCACCTGTCTGTTCATTCCGGCAGGCTAGGGAGGCCCCCCAAAGCGTGCATCGCCAGGTGGACGGGGAACAGAGAGGTGGCACTTGCATTCATTCCATGGGTCTTACGCAGCCGCGTCAAAGAACGAGCTCTTTTTAAAAAAATATTTTATAGCTTTTTTACAGAGAGGAAGGGAGAGGGATAGAGAGCTAGAAACATCGATGAGAGAGAGACATTGATCAGCTGCCTCTTGCATGCCCCATACTGGGGATGTACCCGCAACCAAGGCATATGCCCTTGACTGGAATCGAACCTGGTACCTTTCAGTCCGCAGACCGTCACCCTATCCACTGAGCCAAACCGGTTTCGGCAAGAATGAGCTCTTGCCATTTGCAACATCCTGGGTGAAACGCGAGGGTAGTGTGCGAAGTGAAATGAGTCAGATGGAGGAAGACAGACACCGTATGATTTCACGTATGTCTGTGAATTTAAAAAAAACAAAATAAGTGAGCAAACAAGACAGACACACACCCACTGGTACAGAGGGCATTGGGGTAGGTGCCAGAAAAGAGGTGTGTTGGGGTGAGGGGTGAAAAAGGGGAAGGGATTAAGGGATGCAAATAGCCAGCTATAAAGACAGTCACAGGAATGTGGGGTTCAGCGCAGGGCACATAGTCACATGGTCATAACTGGGTGGTATCAGGTGATTTATTAGATTTCCCTGGGGGATTGCTCTGTAAGAGATGGAAATGTCTAACCATTGTCCTCTGTACATCATTACCTCTGAAGGTAATGATGCCTGTCAACTGCCATTGAAACATCTAAGAAACACCGGGGTGTTGTAACTCACACACATTGCTTTCCCGTCGTCTGCTCTCATGGAGTGTAGGGCGCAGAGCTGGGACATTGTAGTGGACACATCTTATCAGGACAAGCCACTGAGGGCAGAGTTCTGGGAATAGCGTGTGACGGTAAATCAGGGAGCGGAGTGAGAAGACGGAATCCCAGCCCCAGCCCAGCCCAGAGCTCCCCCTCCAGATCCAAACAGCAGACGCCAGGGGTTGGGTGGTTCGTGGCCAGGAGGCTCTCCACGCTGTGCACTGACCACGTTTCACAAGGCGAGGGTTCCTATCCCAGCCCCAAGCGAAGTCTGGTGTCTTGTTTTGTACACAGAGCAAGAACGGAAAACTGTACAGCTTTGGTCTCAGGCAGTTCATTACACGTGTACCCTGGGGTTGACCTCGTCCTGTCAGCCCGGTTTAAGGTGATGGAAACAGCTCTTTGCCCAGTTAAACCCATTGCCAGTGGACAACCAGGAATGAAACGTCACCTGTATATTCCTTTTCTGGTGCCGCGGACAAGGGTACGGGTTTACGGAATAGGAGCTTTTCCATCCAACAGCCTGCAGTGGAGGGGGAAGGAGGAGGGGAGAAAGGGAAGGGAGATACAGGTCAGAAGGCGAGAGCTGTCTCTTGGCTGCTGTGATTGAAAGTAACGGAAGGGGGAGATTTCTCTGTGGTGGCTGAGGCTGCTTCACATTATGGAATGGCTCTATCATGTCCCACATCCATGACAGACAGACATCGGTGAGCTAGAGACAGAGCACGGGAAGCAGAGAGGGGCCATTGGTGGCTGACTTCCTGCCAACACAGGGATCTGTCTCTCTCTTACAGGTTCTTCTTTTTTTAAAATATGTATATTTTATTGACTTTTTACAGAGAGAAAGGGAGAGGGATAGAGAGTTAGAAACATCAATGAGAGAGAGACATCGATCAGCTGCCTCCTGCACACCTCCCATGCAACCAAGGTACATGCCCTTGACCGGAATCGAATCTGGAACCCTTGAGTCCACAGGCCGACACTCTATCCACAGAGCAAACCGGTTAGGGCATCTCTTACAGGTTCTTTCTAGGGGAGCAGGTAACTCCGGTATGAACGTTTTCACAGCATTATCATTTATTTCTGTGTCCATAGCTCAGTCTTCATGAAGAGGGAACGAGAGAGCGGAGGAGGCATGCCTACGGTCTCCAGACCCTGACCATGTCTTCCTAGCAACCATTAGTATTTGCATGTGTTTCCCAACATGCTGGCTGGCTATCCCTCTTCCCCTCCATCCTCGGTCTCTCCAGGCCAGTGGTTCTCCACCTTCCTAAGGCCGCGACCCTCGCATACAGTTCCTCATGTGGTGGTGACCCCCAACCATGACATGTTGCTACTGTGATGCATCGTGATGTCAATATCTGCATTTCCCGATGGTCTTAGGCAACCCCTGTGAAAGGGTCGTTTGACCCACAGGTTGAGAACTCCAGGCACCTCGGGGGGAAATGCCCAGAAGCCCTCAGCTCTTTGCTTCCCGGGATGTGTCACTCACGTAGGGCGGTTCTGCTCTCCCAGTCCTAGCACATCCTTTCTGTCCTCAGTGTTCGCTTAATTACGTGCAGGAACATCGATTCCTCGCGGTGTGGTTTCTGCAATGTGGTTACAACCCTCGACCTCAGCCCGTGGCTGTTTCTGAGAGAACGATTAGAGAGCGTCTTGGCCAGAAGGGGTCTCATTAGGCAAATCCCTCTTTCAGCTCTCGGTGACCACAACTCCCTGCGCACAGCAGGCAAATCCTCCTCGACAGTTCCTGGGGGCCGTTGGCTAGTCCAGATCAGAGAAAACCCATCTCCATGGTCACACAGGACTTTGTGTGTGGGGGGGGGCGGTTTGAGCTGTGCATTGGGAGATCTGGAGAAGGAGGGGTGGTCAGGGTGATGGTCAGGGTGTGGCGCGCTCTCCTCTGGCCGGTGTGGGAATGGGCAGAACCAGGCGGGACCACATTGCTGGGAGGAGGAGCGGGCAAACAATGGGGCAGTGATGGGCGGACAATGCCTGGGTGTGCACAATAGAAAGGCCTTCCTTTCTCTTTTGTTCTGTTCTGCTTGGGGGAAGGAGCATCATGTTCTGGTCCGTGGAGCCGGGGGTGAGAGGCCGGGACACCAGGGTTCTCCTCTCGGTGCTTCTGCCACGGACTCCCCGAGTGGACTCTGGAAACCTGTTCACTTTTGGCTGGAAATGGATTCCATTTCAGGCAGTGGGTTACTTTTTACAATGGGGGAGGCCGAGTGTGTTCTGTCTTCCATGTAGCGAACCAGGATGGTCGCAATTGAAGTTAAGTAATTTAAAAATAATGTATTTGACTTTGTTTTCCGTTAATGAGTCACTTTGCCAGAGTGTGGGGACCGAGGTCAACGTAATATTCAATTAATGGCTTGGGAAATGCATCACACACTTGTGCAATGGAGTCATTTGAAGAGACATACACTGAGTATCTACACTGAACTCTGAATGCATAATCCTCTGGCCACTTTGTGTATATCCTATCTAATAAAAGGCTAATATGCAAATTGTCCCTTTGACCAGGAGGTCAACCAGCAGGCAGGCCAGCCAACCGCCCATGTCCCCTCCCCCTGGTCAGGCTGGCCGGATCCCATCCATACCCGAATTCATGCACCAGGCCTTTAATACACACACACACACACACACACACACATATCTGTATATATATATCTATATATATATATAGATATATATATACATACACATATATGTATATATACACACATACACACACACACATATGTATACACACACACATACTGATTGGCCAGATTATTATGCATTCAGAGATCATCATCATCTGGCCACTCAGTGTATTTAAAAGTCTGTATCATTTTTATTGAAGGAAGAATTTGGCACATTAAGTTAATTCAAATTTGGCCCAAATAATCTGGAAATACAGGTGAACATGAATCAGAAATGCCCCACCATTGGGTCACCCTCGCCTTCGTCATCGGCATCTTCTGAGCCCTTGCGATGGGACTCGCTTTCTAGAAGAGGAACATGAGGCTTTGAAAGGACAGCAGCTCAATCTCTTGTGGGCTCTGTAAACAAACAAACAAAAAGGAGAAATCTTTATCATTATACTTTTTAAATGTCGAAATACTAAAATCTGGAAGCCTGAGAGTCTTCATGTCTGCCGGCTTTCTTTAAGCAGTAAATTTACGTGACTGCTTATAAAATGTTAACCAGGACATAAAAATCACTTAATGTTTCTTTACATTTTTCACTGGAATACTTCTTGGAGAGGACTGTAAATCAAGTTCTTATGAAATGCATTATTATTATTCATTCATTCATTCATTCATTCATTCATTCTATTATTGGCCATACGATTACAGGTTCCCCCCTGTACCCTCCCCCCCGTGGCCCACCTCCATCCACCCTCCCTCCCCACCACCCGCCTTCACCACATTGTTGTCCATGTCCACGGGTTATACAGCTATGCATATACCTTTTTTTTGGCTAATTTCTTCCAGTTTTCTCCCCTCCTCCCCGCCTCCCTGCCTCCCCTCTGAAATCTGTCAGTACCTCTGTTTCTATTTTGTTCGTCAGTTTATTTTGTTCATTAGATTCCATGTCTCAGTGAGACCACGTGGTATGGCTCTTTCTCTGACTGGCTCATTTCGCTTAGCACAGTGGTTCTCAACCTTCCTAAGGCCGCGGCCCTTTAATACAGCTCTTTTTGTTGCGGTGACCCCCAACCATAAAGTTATTTTTGTCGCTACTTCATCACTGTAATTTGCTACTGTGATGAATCTTAATGTAAATATCTGTGTTTTCTGATGGTCTTAGGAGACCCTGCTAGCTGTTTGCGACCCACAGGTTGAGAACCGCTGCCTTAGCACAATGCTCTCCTGGGCCCTCTGTGCTGCTGGTAAGATTTCCTTCTCTTCTCCCAGATGCATAGCTCTCCGCGGTGTAAATGTCCTGCAGCTGTTTCATCCGCTCCTCTGCTGAGGGGCACCTGGCCTCTTTCTAGATCTTGGCTACTGTCAATTGTGCTGCTAGGAATATAGGGGTGCATGCCTTCTTTCTGATGGCTATTTTGGGATCCCTTAGGATATATTCCCAGAAGTGGGATCATTGAGTCAAAAGGCATTATTTTTAATAGTTATGCAGCTGTAGTATTCTATCCTATTATATATGTATCTATATCTATCTACCTACCTATCTATCTATACATATTAAACATAAAAACTCTGATTTAAATTACTGAACACTGGTTGGCATTCGACATTTCCACCACGTTCCCCATATTTGTAGAAAATGACTACTAAAATCCTACTTAAAAAAAAAAAGCCAGTCTCTTTATGAAGTCTAACAATGAAGGAAATATATTTAAAGAAAATCTTACAACCCTATTACCCATTTTTAATTTCCTACATTATGTAAACATTTAACACTGTGTTTTTGTCCTGATTTTGGGTAGAACTATTTTTAAAAAAAATATATTTTATTGATTTTTTTACAGAGAGGGAGGGAGAGGGATAGTGAGTTAGAAACATTGATGAGAGAGAAACATGGATCAGTCGCCTCCTGCCCTCTCCCTACTGGGGATGTGCCCGCAACCAAGGTACATGCCCTTGACCGGAATCGAACCTGGGATCTTTCAGTCCGCAGGCCGACGCTCTATCCACTGAGCCAAACTGGTCAGGGCTGGGTAGAACTATTTCTTACAGAGTGATAATGCTGGTGATTCGAAAGCTCCAGATGAAAACATTCAGAAACAAAAACCCCGCAGGAAGTGTAATGGCGTTCTCTTAAGGGAGGGGCAATCTGGAGGAGGAATGAATGAATGAAAGAAGCGCTCATCCCCCACTAGGTTAACTTTGGGGGGCACGGGGGTGCCAGGCAGAGACGCAGAAGGCTGGAGAGAGGTATTCGGGGGTGATTTGCACAACCCCAGAAATGTGAGTGGGAGGCCGGGATGAAGGAGTTAAATCTTCTAAAGAACCAAAACACTGTTTTCTCTAATTATACCCCCACCTACGAGTCCTCCACACAGCCCCCCTCGCTCCCCCACCCCCACGGGTGCCTTTATCACCCCCGGATTTTGAAAGTCAGACGCATCCTGGGCACGATCTGTCCTGAGAAGCCGGTGGTTTTCTTTTGAGGGCCCTTCGGTTGGGATCTTGGAGGACACGCCTCGTGGTTTCATTTAATATTTTAGCTGCATCGCAGGGGACGGTGGAAATACTGAGCTCGTTTGTCTGGAAGGAACCCAGAGACTTGACAGACACGAGCTTCTATATCCGACACCAGTGACTTACTAGCTGCTCTGTCCTCCCCTCTGAGGAGGAGGAGGAGGCAGCTCAGGAAAAGTAGGCCGCAGGCCTGAGCAGCAGGAAAGGAAGACAGTGTATTTACGTCTCCCAGTTTCTCCAGGCCCCGCCAGGGACGGTGGCCGAGTCTAAAAATACCTGCTTGTCCAAAATGATTCATGCCCCCCCTTCCTTGCCCTACCCCCACCCCCACATAAATTGTCCAAAGCAGCGGTTCTCAACCTGTGGGTCGTGCCCTGTTTTCTGATGGTCTCAGGCTCTCCAGCAGTGACCCACAGGCTGAGAACCACTAGCAGGGTCGCCTAAGACCATCAGAAAACACAGATATTTACATGATGATTCACCACCACACGAGGAACTGTATTAAGTGGTCGCGGCCTTAGAAAGGTGGAGAACCACTGGTCTAAAGGGTGTAAGCAAACCGTCTTTAAAGGATGCTCGCCTGTTACAGAATTTCTAGGCTAGTGGACAGCAGCGAGCCCAGGTTCCAGCAGGGCACATTGGGGGCACGGAGGAATGTTGGGGTCACAGGGGAAAAGCAGCGGGACAGGCTATGGTGAGGGTCCAGGCAGGAGGAGGAAGCCTGTTGGTTAGCTTAGTGTACAGCCTTTCCACGGTTAGACCCCCGGAGGGGAGCCCCTGTTTGTACGCCTGCCCTGAACCTGGCAGATACATACATATTTTTAATAGACTTTTTATTGGTTTTTTACAGTGAGAAAGTGAGAGGGATAGAGAGTTAGAAACATCAAGAGGCATCCATCAGCCGCCTCCTGCACGCCCCTACTGGGGATGTGCCCGCAAGCAGGATACATGCCCTTGACCGGAATCGAACCTGGGACCTTTCAGTCCGCAGGCCGACGCTCTATCCACTGAACCACACTGGTTTTGGCTGAACCTGGCAGATATTGGCAGGGGGTCTGGGTCAGAGCGGCCCCCCTCTTTTCCCCTCCCCTGCTGGCCGGTGTTGGGGGGCATCCGGGCTGGGCCAGAGCCGGCCTCCCCCATCCGGTGTAAGCTGCCCCGGGCAGGGACTGCCAGGCTGCTGCTCGCTCTTGCTTCTTAAACAGGGCCTGGCGCGCACTTCCTGGACGTTATTTATTACTTTACCTTCTGCAGAGGGACGCCTTCTGAGCTAGGATGACATTAAAAGGCAGTTTTACTGCGTCAATATCTGTCCTCACTGATCTCTCCTCCGTATCTTTCTCTCCTGTTACCGTCCAAAGAGCCAAGGCTGTCTTCTTGGAAGCCATTGAACCTCGCCGATGAGGAAGGGTAACGAAGGCAGACCTCCCTGCTGGCTATCCCCCTCCTCCCTCTGTGGGCGCCCCATCCCCCAGGCCACGCCAGCCTCCCCCTGGGTTTCTCAAGTGTTGCTTTTTTTAAAAATATATTTTATTGATTTTTCACAGAGAGCAAGGGAGAGGGATAGAAAGTCAGAAACATCGATGAGAGAGAGACATCGATCAGCCGCCTCCTGCACGTCCCCCACTGGGGATGTGCCCGCAAGCAAGGTCCATGCCCTTGACCGGAATCGAACCTGGGACCTTTCAGTCCGCAGGCCGACGCTCTATCCACTGAGCCACACCGGTCTCGGGAAGTGTTGCGTTTTGGGTAGGCGACCGCCTTGTTGGCAGAGAGAGGGCAGAGGAGGACAAGCAGAGGCCGTGGGGAAACGCGGATGAGAAGTGGGAGGTGGCGGGACAGCGGGCGCCCGGCCCCCGGGAGTGTGGGTGAGCCAGTTCCAGTGCCGTCCGGAGCCAGTGTTTCTTTCTGTGGGTTTGGAAACACGGACCGTGGGCTGGCTTGTCCTGAGAGCTGAGGGCACTCAGCTGAGGGCACCCAGCGTGAAGTGGTAGAAGGTGCTCCTTCCTCTGAGATACCTGTGGTTGACAGGTGACTCTCTGGTCAGTCCCTGGAAGGCTTTTGGGAATTTGACTGCTGGGCGAAGCCCCCCACCTGCCGTTCACTCTTGGTGGCATTAGTGCCATTAGCATTTGGTCTTCTTTCCAGCAGTGGGAGCTGTGTCTAGGAAAAGTGGGGGAAATACTCACATCTTGTAAGAGTGGAAGGTGTCCGGTATGTAAGCACGCATGCTTTTATGTGTTTCTGTGTTTAGGTGTTAAGATCAGCCCACTGCTGATGCCTGCGAGATGGGGAACGGTGCGTTAAGTGTGCCCCGTCTTGAGTGGTATCACATGATAGGATGGCCTGTGTACTCACATTCCAAATTCAACGTGCTGGGTCTTGGTCAGGAAACGTGAAGGCTTCACGTTCTGTAGTTGGTGGTGTTTTCACACGTGTTCTGTCATTAATTCTCACAGCTTGGAGGAGGAGAGGGAATCTCAGTGATGAGCAAGGAGCTTCCTTTTTTTTTTTTGAGGACTTCCTCCCTCCCTTCCTTCTTTCCTTCCTCCCTCCCTCTCTCCCTTCCTTCCTTCCCCTCCCTCTCTTCCTTCCTTCCTTTCCTCCCCTTTTTCCTTCCTTTCTTCCATCCTTTCTTCCCATCCCTCCTTCCCTCCCTCCCTCCCTTCCTCCTTTCCTTCCTTCCTTCCTTCCTTCCTTCCTTCCTTCCTTCCTTCCTTCTTCCCTTCTTTCCTCCCTCATGTTTTTATTGATTTCAGAGAGGAAGGAAAGAAAGAGAGATAGAAACATCATTGATGAGGGAGAATCATTGATCAGCTGCTTCATCCATGCCCCCTCCTTCTCCCACGCCCTGGCCACTGGGAATCGATCCCGAGACCCAGGCACGTGCCCTGACCGGGAATCAAACCCTGACCTCCTGGTTCACAGGCTGCTGGCGCTCGACCACTGAGCCACACTGGCCGGGCCAGCAGGCATTCGAACATGTTTTTGTGAGGCCAAGCACACCCCAGAATCGGATGTAACGTGAACATTTCCCAGGTGAAGGCCGTTAGGCCTGCCTTTGAGAAGGTTACCGGTGAAGAGCAAAGAGGCGGGAAACTTCGGATGCGGAGACACACCCAGCATCCTTTTCTCAGTGAGGCCCCCTATCGACCTAGCT
The DNA here is from genome assembly GCA_011751065.1 of Lasiurus cinereus. Classification (NCBI taxonomy): domain Eukaryota; kingdom Metazoa; phylum Chordata; class Mammalia; order Chiroptera; family Vespertilionidae; genus Lasiurus; species Lasiurus cinereus. Next base: position 3,068,599 of record JAAGEH010000413.1, on the reverse strand, counting down.
TATTTTTTTTATTTATTTTTAATACATTTTATTGAATTTTTATAGAGAGGAAGGAGAGGGACAGGGAGCTAGAAACATTGATAAGAGAGAAACATCAATCAGCTGCCTCCTGCACGCTCCCCACAGGGGATGTGCCCGAAACCAAGGTACACGCCCTTGGCCGGAATCAGTCCGCAGGCTGACACTCTATCCACTGAGCCACACCGATCTTGGCTACCTAGCTTATTTTCTTATACCTTCTCAGTCTTTGGAGGGTTCCTTTACTTTGAATCTGTTAAATGCAAAGAGCATTATTTCCATGTTCTTGTCCAATGTGTTCAAGGTAGCAAACTAACCAACCTGATTTAAAAAAAAAAATGAAGAGCTCTTCATGCTGGCAGTGGGCCTGTGGAAGGAGTGCTTTCCTGTCCTGCAGGGGGAATGGATTTACGCTTTTTTGGGAAGCACTTCCTCAGTACATCCTGTGAACTCTAAATAGGTGGCCTTTCAAAATCCTGCTCTGCACCCCTCTCCTAACAAAGAATCACAAGCCCATCCAAACCCTTTATGCACAGAGACGTTGCCATAATCTTTTTTAAAAAATATTTTATTGATTCTTTACAGAGAGGAAGGGAGAGGGATAGAGAATTAGAAACATCGATGAGAGAGAAACATCCATCAGCCGCCTCCTGCAAGCCCCCCACTGGGGATGTGCCCGCAACCAAGGTACATGCCCTTGACCGGAATCGAACCTGGGACCCCTCAGTCCTCAGGCCTATACTCTATCCACTGAGCCAAACCGGTTTCGATACCATAATCTTTCAAAAAAAAAATATATATACATACATATATATATTTTTTGATTTCAGAGAGGAATGAGAGAGAGAGAGAAACATCAATGATGAGAGAGAATCATTGATCGGTTGCCTCCTGCACGCCCCCCACACTGCGGATGGAGTGGGCAACCCAGGCAGGTGCCCCGACCAGGAATCGAACCCTGACCTCCTGGTTCCTAGGTCGATGCTCAACCACAGAGCCATGCGGGCCGTCACCATAATCTCGTTCATAAAAATGACCTTGGGGCTTGTGCCAATACGTGGGAGCGGTTAGACAACTGTACAATCTTATATTCACGTAGCCTCCAAAATGACATGTGCCGAGAATGGGTCACTCAGCGAGAAAAGAAAACACGCTTGCTGGAATGTTCAGTGACAAAACAAGCAGGTGGTTAGACGCAGACAGCCCTTGATGACCAGGGTGACAGCAGCCTGGAGCTCCAGGATGCCCTCACCTTCCTGAGGAGCGCGTTTTCCTCCCAGGGAGTGGCTGTGTGACTCACCCATTTCCCCTTTCCTGGGCCAGGGACGAAGCCGGGCCTGAGATTCGGGGATGGAGAGCCCCAAATCTCGGGGATCTGGCCTGGCTGGTGTGGCTCCGTGGTGGAGCGTCAGTCTGTGTACCAGGAGGTCACGGTTCCATTCCTGGTCCGAGCACACGCCTGGGCTGTGGGCTTGATCCACCAGGTGGGGCATGTGGGAGACAGTGAATCAGTGATTCTCTCTCATCACTGATGTTTCGACCCCTCTTGCCTTCTCCCTCTCTCTCTCCCTGAAATCAATAAAAAGGTATTTAAGAAAAATCTCCAGTATCTGCATGCAAACTTGGTATTTACCCCTGCAAGTTCAGCGGTGCGTGGCGGCGTTCTCGGTAAATGTCATAACCGGTTTGCTTTAGGGATCCAGGTGGGACAGACCAGGCCTAGACATGAAGCCGGGAAATCCAGTTTTCCTTAGGGAATTCTATTCTTTTAAATATATTTTATTGAATTTTTACAGAGAGGAAGGGAGAGGGATAGAAAGTCAGAAACATCCGCCTCCTCCACACCCCCTACTGGGGATGTGCCCGCAACCAAGGTACATGCCCCCAACCGGAATCGAACCCGGGACTCTTCAGTCCGCAAGCCGACGCTCTATCCACTGAGCCAAACTGGTCTCGGCTTAAAATTCTTTATTGTTGAAAGCATTACATATGTCACCTGCACACTCCCCCCCCCTTGTCCTCTCCCAGCCTGCCCTGCACCCCCACCCCTAAGTTCTGGTTTCTTAAAGTAAAAGATCATCTTACCAGTTAAACTCATACCATCTGAACCCAGGACAGAATAGATTTGGGTAACTTTTTGGAGAGGAGAAATTTGGAGGGAAATCATAGAGGTACACATACTTTCCTTATGCCTTACTCAAAGCTGCTGATTTGAAGTCCCTGAGGCTTGGGAAGAGAGGCACCCAGTGGCTCCTGGGCCAGGGGGAGCCAGCTCCAGCAAACCAATTAAAGAGACCCCCCCCCCACCACTTCCTAACTCAGTCTCCAAGTCTCAGCAGCAAGTAATAGGTTTGAATAGCATGATTTCCCTCAGTATGGAACTCATGGGTGTGGTGGGAGTGTGGGGGTCATTCATTGGTCCTCAGTCGGATTTTTCTAGTGTGTGGGTGTGATGGAAAGAATTCTTAGCGTTTAGACTAATTTTCTAGTTTCTAGAAAGTATTCTTGCTAGGCTTCTCTGTTAGAGAGAGATTAAGAGGCGATAGGATGAGAGGCGATGAGCGAAGATTTCTAGCTGCCTATTTGGACAGCCCGTGAAAGCAATTCTTTGAAAGAGTATATGCCTATCGGATACTTAATAAATATCGATCAGAGGACTGAGGTAAGGAAAGAGCCAAAGAGAGAGCAATAATCCCTTTGTGCAGTTTGGAATTGCACAAGGATAATGTCAAACAAGGAACTGGGAAGCTTCATCCTTATTTGATGACCTCTTGGCTCTGGGGTCAACCAGATGGCCAAGGATTTGCCTGGCACCGTAACAAAACATGAGTTGGTTTGAGCTTAATAGAAACCCAGGTATTTGGGAAAGGGGACTCACATTTTTATGAAGTAAAAGATAAGCAGGTTCCATTACCTAAAAGGAGGTAGGAGAGCAGTAGAAGAGATGGTGGATGTAAGAGCATCCTAACTGTCACTGTGCAGTTTGGGCTCCTATTGTCCTGGACACGTGGCTATTTTTATAATCTGTTCTTACTCTGGAAGACAAGTCCCTGAATCTAGTCGTTGGTTTTTTTAAACGATGATGTTGAATCCCTAATTAAAGCTAACCACGGCTTCAGAGCTAATCCAGCTGAGAAAGCTGAAGCCTGTTGCCTTTAATAAGCAGCCGAATGAGGAAGGAGGCTAGATTTGCCAAGATCTTATTTTTATAACCTGAAGTTCTAAAAAGCAAGAGAAAGCCAACTTCATAGCATTTCCCAAAATATTTCAACCCATATGCTTAAGAAATTACTGCCAGACACTTTCATTTGTTGGGAAGAAACAAAATACAGTGGTACCTCGAGATACGAGTGCCCTAACATACGAGATTTTTTTTGAGATACGAGCCGTCGAGCGAGCGATTTTTGCTTTGAAATACGAGCAACAGTTGAGATAGGAGTCATCGCGCGGATCGGCCGGCTGCACAGGACCCACCAGTTGACCGCGACTCGAGCGTCTCAGTTTCCCACGCCTCAAGGTGACGGAACGAATTAAACTCGTATCTCGAGGTACCGCTGTACCTTCCCTGAGAGCGGTGCTTTGGGGTCGGCCCTTCATCCTCCACGGAGATGTGTACAGAGGTGCCTTTCCAGGAGGGAGTCAGCAGGACAGGCAAACACCACCCCCTTCTCAGAGCAGCTGTTTGGTAGACAAGTAATCTTACCCTATTTGCAGGTTTATCATCCTCTTCTCTAGCATGTGCACATAGCCCGAGGACACAGACAGTGGTGTGATGAAGACCTGGGCTGGGGGGTGCTGGAAGAGGGGGCCGGGGCGGGATGGAAGGGATCAGTTGGGGGGAAAGGGGACATCTGCAATACTTTCAACAATAGAGATGAATTTAAAAAATTCTCAGCACCAACCCGTTTGCCACCCCTGAATTCTTCTAGGTTTGGGCATAGCTTTCGAGGGGATTGCAGACTCAGTCTTTGCCTCTGGTTTTCCTTTGACATTTTCCCCTTGTTGATGGTTTTGTCGTGGACAGAGGACTGCCCACTAGTGTCCGAGTTTAGTCGTCTGCCCACCTGTCATTCGGTATCAAGAAAGGAACGAGGAGTCGGCTTTGGTTCGGGTGGAGCCTTCATGGTGGGTTAAAACACAACAGGACACAGCATGACACGACGCAACGAAAACACACCACACACGCAGCCAAAGCACCCAGGACCCTGGCTGGGATGCTGACTCCCAGCGAGGCCATTTGGCCCTGGATCCACACCGTATTTTCCCCCTCCCATTCAATGCAGTGGTTCTCATCCTTTCTAAGGCCGTGACCCTTTAATACAGTTCCTTATGTTGTGGTGACCCCCAACCATAAAATTATTTTTGTTACTATTTCATAACTGTAATTTTGCTACTGTTAATGGATTGTAATGTATATATATCTGTGTTTTGCGATGGTCTTAGGCTCTACAGTAGCGGTTCTCAACCTGTGGGTCGCGACCCACGAGTTGAGCATCGCTAGCAAGGTCTCCTAAGACCATGGTAAAACACAGATACTTACATTTTGATTCATAACTGTAGAAAAATTATAGTTATGAAGTAGCAACAAAAATAATTTTGTGGTTGGGGGTCACCAAAACACGAGGAACTGTATTAAAGTGTCGCGGCATTAGAAAGGTTGAGAACCACTGCGTTCAACGTATACAACTTTTCAGGTGGGGACTCTGGGGTGTACTCAAAGGCCCTAAAATGGGAGTTCAGAGGATAATTGCTGGTGATGACGTGGCATCACTTGCTTTATTTATTTATTTATTTAATACATATTTTTGATTTTTTACAGAGGAAGGGAGAAGGATAGAGAGCTAGAAACATCGATCAGCTGCCTCCTGCACGCCCCCTTACTGGGGATGTGCCTGCAACCAAGATACATGCCTTTGACCGGAATTGAACCTGGGACCTTTCAGTCTGCAGGCCAACGCTCTATCCACTGAGGCACACTGGTTGGGGCACTTGCTTTGTTTAGATGCCATTTTCTTAATGGAACTGTTGGAAGATCCAGAGTGAAATAAGGACCCCCAACGGGGTGGCAGTCTTGCTGTAGCCCTCTTCAGAGGTGCTGGTGAAGGAGCTTTCAGAAATATAGTAAGGAGCGCAGAGATGGATTTAAAAGTGAAATAAAAGGACTCAACTCCTCAGAGGCGGAGGAGGGAGGGCTGGGAGGGAGCTTAAAATAGCACTCACCCTCCCTTCTTCTTAGGAAGCTTCCAGCACCGTTTGATTGTATTTCTGGGGTCAACATGAAGCTCAGATCATGAATGCCGCTGACTGGTTCGGTGGCCACTGTGGATTTTGAAGGAAAGAGTCCCCGGACAGGTGTTGGTGCTGGCAGTGGCCGTATAAAATGTGGGGAGTCTCAGGGGGAGGAGGACCTCAGTAAACAACCGTTTCGTCTGGTAGAATTCAAAGAACAAAGGGAACAGGTAGTCAAGTCAAACCCGTTGGGGAAGGGTCTCGCTTTATAATGTGAAGTGGGATATTACATAAGCAAGTTTCAAAAAATATATGTTTTTATTGACTTCAGGGAAGAAGGACGAGGGAGAGAGAGAAAGAGAGAGAGAGAGAGAGTGAGAGGGAGGGAGGGAGAGAGAGAGAAACAACAGTGATGGGAGAGAATCACTGGTCGGCTGCCTCCCGCACACCTCCTACTGGGGATCTAGCCAGCAACCTGGGCACGTGCCCTGACTGGGAGTCGAACCGTGACCTCCTGGTTCGTAGTTCGATGCTCAACCACTGAGCCACACTGGCCAGGCATTATCTGAGCAAGTTTTCAGCAATGACGTCAGCTGTCTCTCTGCAGTTACTACCGTTACAGTCGTAACGAAAGTGATGCCCGTCTATGCTGGTATGGGAGGAAGCCAGCTCCATAGTTTTGAATTTTCATTTCTATGAAAATTCCCACTTTGCTGTTACAATTAAAAGTTAAAAAACGATTTATTTATTTATTTTTTGTGCAGGGTTGCCTGATGATGCTACTTTGGATCTGTTTCTGTTTCTCCCCAAACGTTTCAAATACTAGGGCATTTTTTTTCTCTCTCTCTTTCCCCCTCCCTCTCCCCCCACCCTCTGAAGAGACCTCCCCTCAGTCTCAGGGTCGCAGGGAACAATTACACTGGCCCGAAGCAGTGCCTGTTCTAACAACCGCTGCGGCCTTGCGTTTGTTCTGATCTCGTGGAGGAGGGGCGCCTTTCTTTCTCTTCCCACCGGTGCCGCGGTCCCCGGATGCGGTCACCTGGAGACAGACGTGGTTACTGCACCTGCGCGTGCCTATTGGCCAGTAGCGAGGGCAGAACTTGTAGGTGAGACTTCGGCCAGGAC
>JAAGEH010000413.1:3045182-3062217 GCA_011751065.1 Lasiurus cinereus | reverse complement strand
TGGCCAGTAGCGAGGGCAGAACTTGTAGGTGAGACTTCGGCCAGGACGCGGGAGCCTGGCAGGAGAGCCTGGGGAACTGGAGAAGCTGCCATCACTGCTTCCCCTGCTGGTGGAGGCAGGAGGCCTCTCCCTCTCTCTCTCTCTCTCTCTCTCTCTCTCTCTCTCTCTCTCTCTCTCTCTCTCTCTCTCTCGGAAGTCCTCCCGGAGCAGGGGACAATGAGCAGGTGGGAGCTGCATCCTGGTGCCCTTCGCCTTCTGTTTCATCTGTGCAGGCCACACCCTGTCCTTCTATTTCCTGGCCTTGCCCTTGCTCACCACTGGGTCTCCTTAGCTTACACCTTTCTTTCTTTCTTTCTTTCTTTCTTTCTTTCTTTCTTTCTTTCTTTCTTTCTTTCTTTCCCTTCCTTCCTTCCTTCCTTTTTACTATATTTTATATATTTTTTACAGAGAGGAATATAGAAACATCGATGAGAGCAATGAGAGAGAGAAAAGTGAAATTTTTATGTCTATCAGCTGCCTCTTGCACGCCCCCAACTGGGGATGTGCCTGCCACCAAGGTACATGCCCTTGACCAGAATCGAACCTGGGACCTTTAAGTCCGCAGACCAATGCTCTATCCACTGAGCCACACCGGTTTCATCCACATGTCTAATGCGGTTGAGATGCTAAAACACGGCTGTTTTGGCCTGATTTACGGCCAGTCATACTCAAGCTGCTAAGAATGATGAAAGAGCATTGCATTTTTCCCCGTGTCTTTTGTGTGTGTGTGTGTGTGTGTGTGTGTGTGTGTGTGTGTGTGGTGGTGGTGGTGGTAGTGGAGGTGGTGGTTAGGGATTTCTTCAAGGTAAAAGTTTTATCATTTACTACAAATCCCAAACTGCTTGATACACACATGGCCTTACAGAAGACCTATTAATGAGAAGGCAACCTGTTCTGGTTACCTTGCTGGGAAACAGTGATTGGATTGCTCCGAGACGCTGTTTGGCTAAGAGCTGATTAAAGCCTAACCAGGAATCGGCCATCTGGAGAGCGCTATTAACGGAGCCGGAAATGTCATTGTCTTCTTGAATCATCTAATAGAATTTGCACTGAAGAAAAAAAAAAATGCGGTGGGTGGGTGGAGTGGAATCCAAAGTCTGCGGAAAAAGTCTGGTCTCCCTGCTTCTATTCATCTTGGGGAGCTAATTTATTTTGCCTGTCTCTGCTCATTAACAGTAAGTCCTCTATTACTTATGGGCAGACTTGAACATGTGACTTTTGTGGTCCTGTGCTGTTGCGTTTTTAACGTCTGCCCCCTGGACTGTCAGTCTCGAGAGAACATGAACCGAGACTTTTTCCTTTTTCTGTATGTTTCTGCAGTGCCTGACACGGTCCCGGACATAACATAAATGCGCAATGAACACCTATTACTTAGTCATCGGGACATCCGGTCGTTAGGTCAGCGTGTTTACAGTCTCGTTACCCTCATCAGCTGGTTTCACAGTTTCCCCTCTGGTGCTTCTGAGAGACGTGTATGGTTTTCTCCCGTCAGTACCTGGCAGTGCCAAGTCCCAGATTTTCATTCAAGGGCGTGGGGATGGTGAGGGGTGGAACAGTTGTGTGGTTATAGTGGGGTTTTATTTATTTGTTTAAAATCTGTTTTGATTAATTTGTAGAGAGAGAGGAAGGGAGAGGGAGTGAGAGCTAGAAACATTGATGAGAGAGAATCATTCATCGGTTGACTCCTTCACCCCCCACCCCATTGGGTTATCAAGCCTGCAACCCCGGCATGTGCCCTGACTGGGAATCGAACTTGACCTCTTGGTGCATGGAACCACACTCATCCTGCCGACCCACACTGGCTGGGCTGTAGTGCGTTTTTAAACGTTGGTTGTGTGGAAAAGGAAAACAGAAGTAGGAAACGTGATTGTTCTGATGTAAGCGAATCACAGACTTACACATGTGTGGAGCTGGGAGATGTTTGGGAAGTTATTAGTTCTACTCTTTCGTTTTTATAGAAAAATGAGAAAATCCAGGACCCGTGAGATTTAATGACCTAGGTGAGGTCACAGTTAAGAGAAGTCTGGACTTGGACAATACTGTGAGTCGGATGGGATAATCGATTTATATTATTTCTGGATTCCCTGGCCCAGTTTGTGGGACGTATTATTCCGTGGATAGCTATGTGAGAAAGTCACGCATTCTGTACCAGGGTGATATTTAAAAAAGAAAGTCTTCTGCCCGGCCAGCGTGGCTCAGCGGTTGAGTGTCAACCCATGAACCAGGAGGTCACAGGTGGATCACCGCTCAGGGCACATGCCCGGGTTGCTGGCTCGCTCCCCAGTAGGGGACATGCAGGAGGCAGCTGATCAATGCTTCTCTCTCATCATTGATGTATTTATCTCTTCCTCCCTTTCTGAAACCAATGAAAACATTAAAAGAAAGGGAAGTCTTTCAAAAGACCTTTCATGTGCTGACGTATGGACCAACTCTGCAAGGTGATCCCACATGGAGCCGAGGTGACAGGTGCCATTCCATGTAGTGAGGCACGGAGGTGAGAAATGCGGCTCGTAATTCCAAGTCTACCAACTTGAACTGCAGGGTCTTGAAACAGAGATCACATGGCACTCAGAGACTCAGTTAGTGGTGTTACTCAAAAAGGAAAGGGTTAGCCGAAACCGGTTTGGCTCAGTGGATAGAGCATTGGCCTGGGGACTGAAAGGTTCCAGGTTTGATTCCGGTCAAGGGCATGTACTTTGGTTGCGGACACATCCCCAGTAGGGGGTGTGCAGGAGGCGGCTGGTCGTTGTTTCTCTCTCATTGATGTTTCTGGCTCTCTATCCCTCTCCTTTCCTCTCTGTAAAAACTCAATAAAATATATATTTAAAAAAAAAAGGAAAGGATGAGACTAGGTTCTCTCTGAGGGATTCTTTTCGTTCTAAATCTGGTGTTGAAATGAAGCAGTTGGTCAACACTTGGCACTTGACAGGATCAAAGCTTTGTGGAATCAGAGTAGAGACCGATGTATCTAGTGTCTTCCCAAACGAGTCAGCAGTTCAACACTCGGAACTTCATGTCTCGGTTCCATTCTGTATCTATTCATGAGGCTCTATTGATGCCTTTCCAGATGATTTCTACTTCTCAGGCTTAATTTGGATGATCTCTTCTCCGCTTCGAGCTTATTCAGGGACGATGAATACCAGGATTAGATGCATATGAGCCAGTAGACATATTATTTAGGAATCTTTGGGCCAAATGAACAGTCCGTGCACAGGTGTTATTAAAGAGCAGTCTGGATGGTGTGGCTCAGTGATTGATGGTCGACCTATGAGCCAGGAGGTCTCGGTTTGATTCCCAGTCAAGGGCACGTGCCCGGGTTGTGGGATTGATCCCCAATGGGGGGGAGGAGGGGTTGTAAGAGGTGACCGATCAATGACTCTCACTCATCATTGATGTTTCTCTCTCTCCCTCTCTCTTCCTCTCTGAAATAAAGAAAAAGGTATATTTTAAAACAAGAAAAAAGAAAATGAGGTTGTTTACATTCGAAGCATGCTTTATTGGAGAGCGCTGTTAGGCAGTTTTGTTCAATTGGCGTATTTTGCCTCATTTTATGTTCCATCCCCTAGAGAAGTAAATCCAGAGTCTCTTAGCCAGGCTCACTGCTGCTCAGGGCAAGTGTCCCAGGAGGGTAAATAGGAAGGCCACCTGGGCATACGTCACTGTCATTTTCCCGTGCCCTGCACTCTGGGACAAGATGACGCTTATTTGCTGATGGTGGTGATTTCCAGTGACCCACCTCTCGCCAGTCAGAGCTCCAACACTGTCTGCAGTGCCCGTAGCCCTGAACTTGCCCTGTCTTTCCTCAGGGGAAAGGACCCCCTGCAGTCCGTTTATAGGATGCTCTTAGAAGACTGGGGCGCAAAGGCACTGTGCAACAGCACGGGGAAGGGGGAGGGGTGATGTTTTCCTTGTTGGGGTAGGTAAATTGGTGATGGAAGATGATGTGGATTATACCAGCTCATTGCATGAGTTCTGGCACATTTTCAGTCCTTAGTAAATATGTTATTATTCTGCTTTATAACTTCGCCTCTAGGTTTATAGACCTTCAGCAATCAGCGGGCAGATTTATGCATGTTGTTAAGACTTGGCAAGATCCCCCAGAATGTGTGATTCAGTGTAGAGCAGTGGTTCTCAACCTTTCTAAGGCCGCGACCCTTTAATACAGTTGCTCACGTTGTGATGACCCCCAACCATAAAATTATTTCCGTGGCTACTTCATCACTGTCATTTTGCTACTGTGATGAACTGTAATGTAAATATCTGATAGGCAGGAGGTATTTTCATTGTTACAAATTCAACATAATTAAAGCATAGTGATTAATCACAAAAACAATATGTCATTATATATTGTGAAATATTTATTTCTAATTATAAATAAATGAATTTTTTGTCTTGAATCATGGTGTAGCATGGATAACAGTCTTCCTATGACAACAGTAAAAGACATGGCTACACTTTGCTACACCGAGGAGCGGTGTGTTGGTTCCTAAGACCATGGGAAATAGGTGTTTTCCGCTGGTCTTAGGCGACCCCTGTGAAAGGGTCGTTCAACCCCCAAAGGGGTCACGACCCACAGGTTGAGAACCACTGGCGTAGAATGTTCGCACAGTGTCCTCTCTGTGGTTTAACTTGGGAAACAGAAGCTAACCCGCTCTGTGACCAGAGGATCCCCTCGTTTCGTGGCTGAGCAAGTAGGACCTTAATTTGTTCGTGGAGGATTTTATGTCTAGAAATAATTCAGGCTCCTTTTCCGAATGTGGGAGTATGGGGAGTGGACAAACTCCATTTGAATTTCTCTTGCCAATTCACAAATTAAAGAAATATAACAATTTTTATTCTGTAATTTATATTTTCAGTGTTAAAGATTACTATGGTTTTTTTGGTGTATGCAAGTTTAGTAAATAACATTTATTGTAACTTAAAGTACCGGAGAAGACTTTTCCTCCCAAAGAATGCCAAAATTTAGAAACAACACAGAACTTGTATTTCCAGAATGCTTTGTAAGAACAATGGATAGACAAAATTGTCTGTACATTTTATAATTTTGAATTGTCAAATACTTTAAAAATGTTTTTATTACTATAGAGTTATGAATGAGATAAGGATATTTGTGATCTTTAATGCTATTATTAAACTTTGTTTTAGAAATTCTAACCAGTACAACGATCCTCCCAAAATAAACCAGGAAGAAAGAGAAATCACCATTAGTAAATTATATGATTGACTACTTACATACAGCGGTACCTCGAGATACGAGTGCCCTAACATACGAGATTTTTGAGATACGAGCCCTCGAGCGAGCGATTTTTGCTTTGAAATACGAGCAACAGTTGAGATAGGAGTCATCGCGCGGATCGGCCGGCTGCACACGACCCACCAGTTTACCGCGACGCGAGCGTCTCCTAGTTTCCCACGCCTCAAGGTGACGGAACGAATTAAACTCGTATCTCGAGGTACCACTGTATCTGGTTTATATAAAGAGAGAACTCCGTTAAGTAACTAATAAATAGAAACTGTCACTCAAAATTAAAGCTGGTCGCCCTAACCCGTGTGGCTCAGTGGATAGAGCGTTGGCCTGCGGACAGAGGGGTCCCAGGTTCCGTTCCGGTCAGGGGCATGTGCCTTGGTGGCGGGCACATCCCCAGTGGGAGGGTGTGCAGGAGGCGGCTGATCGATGTCTCTCTCTCATCGATGTTTCTAACTCTCTATCCCTCTTCCTTCCTCTCTGTAAGAAATCAGTAAAATATATTAAAAAGAAGAAAGAAAATTAAACAGGTTAACTTTCAAAGTGGCCTTTCACATCAACAAGCACCGTGAATAATCAGGAATCTTCGGGCAAGCAGTCAGAGTATTCCTCTCGTGATCATAGATGCAGATCCTCACAAGCAAGTTCTTTCCTTTGTAATTCTTTGCTGGGAAGCCTGGCAAAGCTTATGCTCCATGGCACACCTGCCCGGGTGTAGACTCCGCTGGCACTGAAACCTGTAGAGAGGGTATTTATTTTTTGCCTGGACGTTGAGCACATGCACTTAAAACTACTGAGTGAGTGGGCTACATCCTTTCAAAGTCTTTTTAAAAATTATTTTCAATATATTTTATGGATTTTTTACAGAGAGGAAGGGAGAGGGATAGAGAGTTAGAAACATCGATGAGAGAAACATTGATCAGCCGCCTCCTGCACACTCCCTACTGGGGATGTGCCCACAACCAAGGTTCCTGCCCTTGACCAGAATCGAACCTGGGACCTTTCAGTCCGCAGGCCGACGCTCTATCCACTGAGCCACACCGGTTTCGGCTCAAAGTCTTCTTTAGGAGTTATCAATTGCCTGACTGACAGACCTCAGCATCAAACCAGTCAGAGGCGGCCTAGCCGGTGTGGCTCAGGCGGTTGAGCATCAGCTCCTGCACCAGGAGGCTGCCTGTTAGATTTCCTTTGATTCGCAGTCGGCGGCACATGCCTGGGTGTGTGCTCCATTCCCAGTAGGGGGCGTGCAGGAGGCACCCCATTAACATTTCTCTCTCATCCATATGTCTCTTTCTCTCTCCCACCTTCCCTTCCTCTCTCTGAAATCAATAGAAACATATAAAAATAATTAGATGAATGGGGTAACGGATACGTGCCTAGTGTTTTGAGATCCTCTCCCCCTCCCCAATCACAACCAATTATATTGCTTTAATTTGTTTGAAACTATTATTTAAAGCCGCGGCATCTTTTTAAATTGAATAACGTAGCGGTCTAAGAAAAAAAAACAGTATTTCATTTTATTTATTAAAGATTTATGGATTTATTTACTTGAACAGATTTTAATCTGTGGGCTAAAAGGCTTTTCCTTACAGTATATTGAATTTGGAGGCAGGAGTCCAGTTTCTATAAATCCAATCAGTGGGAGTATGATTTGGCTCCTTGGCACAAATGCAATTTCTCGGCATCTTTAGAGGGAACTTGGCCATTTTGCTTGCGGTCGTATAACTCTCACAGATCGATGACCTAATCCCTGTTTTGTCAGAATGACCTCTTCTCTAGCAGTCATTCCACCTGGCTCCCAACCTCACTCCATTCGCCTGTTCTCGTTTGTTCTAGGGTTTGGGGAGAGGAGGCGCACTCACTGAAGGCCCTGGCTTGAACCCCCTAGAGCAGCGGTTCTCAACCTGTGGGTCGCGACCCCTTTGGGGTCCGGGGGTCGGTGGCGGGGAGCGTGGGCCCTGAGAGCCAGTGTGTGCGGGTCGCTGCCTTCGGGGGGAGGGAGCTGGTGCTGCAGGCAGGGGTCCCAGGCCTGGCGCCCCCAGTCTCTCTCCTCCCCGTTTCTGGGTAAGAAACCGTCGCCGTCTTCCTTTTGCACAAACTCGGACCCACGCCATGTGGCTCAGCATTGACCCTGAGGCAGACCCGCTCCTCTCGCCTACTGCACGCTTCTCTTCTTCTTCTTTAAAATATATTTTTACTGATTTCAGAGCGAGGAAGGGGAGGGAGAGAGAGAGAGAGGAGAAACACGCATGAGAGAGGAGCATCAACTGGGGATGGAGCCCGCAGCCCGGGCCTGTGCCCTGACCGGGAATCGAACCGTGACCTCCTGGTTCAGAGGCGGACCCTCAACCCCTGAGCCTCGCCAGCGGGCACCGCAGGGTGTCTAGGCAGAGTGTCCCTGCGCGTGCTCAGAGAGTGGCTGCGGAGAGACAGGCCCAGGAGCCGCACTGGTGGCCCACGCTCACTCTGGAAGGCTCCTGGCAGGAGGCCATGCTTCCAGCCTCTGTTCTGCCTGGTCTGTCCGCCCCCCAGAGCCCCCAGGCCTGTCCCGAAAGCGGGGAACCATGGTTCTCAGCACCCCGATGGGCTGGTCACGCCGGCCGATAGCCACAAACCTGGGGCCCATCACAGTGTAGGAGGCGATGGCTTCCCAGGTCTGCAAAGCTCCAGGGGGTGGACCAGGAAGGAGAAGGGGAGGCGGGAGGGGGAGGGTGAGTCAGGTGCCCTAGATTCCGCAAGGGGGCCAGATGTGCTTGGCACCTGCATTGAAGGCCCTGACTCGAACCCCTAGAGCAGCGGTTCTCAACCTGTGGGTCGCGACGCCTTTGGGGGTCGAACGACCCTTTCACAGGGGTCGCCTAATTCCATGGGAAAATGCAGATATTTACATCACGAGGCATCACAGTAGCAAAATGTCATGGTTGGGGGTCACCACCCCATGAGGAGCTGTATGCAAGGGTCGTGGCCTTAGGAAGGTTGAGAACCACTGCCCTAGAGAGACAATTTCATCGTCCCCCCCGTTTTGTGGGAAACCTTGGGGACCCCACGATGGGCCTTGTGACAAGCCACGAGAAGCTCTGGCATACGGGAGGGCGGCGGGCGGGAGAGGCGTCCGTGTGGGCTCAGCTTGCCACCCATCACCTCGGGGCCTCTGTCGGGAAGTGAGATCTAGAACGAGCGTTTCCATCGAGGGGAGCTGGAGAGGTAACGCCGGGGTGAGGGTGGGGCAGGAGAGGCCGGAGAAGCGGGCCTGTGAAAGGCAATCAGGTTTCATAGAAAACAGGGTGAAAGGGTTTGATTTTTGACGAAAGTTCGAATCACGGGAACCAGTTTATGTCACAAGAAGATGTAGATGATAATCACAAATACGGCTTAGTCATGAGAAGGAAGCAGAACAGGTGATGTGTTGAAATTTTTAGAGGGTTGGGGGGGGGGAGGTGTTAATCTTTTCAAGAAAATGATCTGATAACACTTATTGGTATTTGTCTTTCTCACCGCAATCAGGCGAGTCATTTTGCAAACCCTGCACTGGGGTCTGTCTCTTCCCACAGCCTTTAAAAAAAATTTTTTTTTATATTTTATTGATTTTTCACAGAGAGGAAGGGAGAGGGACAGAGAGCTAGAAACATCGATGAGAGAGAGACATCGATCAGCTGCCTCCTGCACGCCCCCCACTGGGAATGTGCCCGCACCCAAGGTACATGCCCTTGACCGGAATCGAACCTGGGACCTCTCAGTCCGCAGGCCGACGCTCTGTCCACTGAGCCACACCGGTTTCGGTCCACGTCCTCTCTAATCTTATACCATTCAAGCTGCTCTTCACTTTCCTGTCCTTCCGTTATCAGCTCTCCTAACCCTTGCCAGACCCTTGTGAACCCGTGGCTTGGCACGCGATTCGAGTCGTTTTTCCAAACCCCTTTCGTTGACTTTTCTGCATTCCTGACCTTTGGTTAGTTCACGAGGCTCCTCTTGGCAGTCCGTGTATTGCTGGACGGGCGGGATTCCGCGAGTGACTCACTGACACGCCGTGACTGGCAGGTGTCAGCTGTCACTGCCTGGGAGAAAGGGTGGAACGGGACCAATTTAAACAGCCGTCAGCTCAGTGGTTTGTGTCTTTCTATTTCCTTTCTCCTCCCGCTCCTGGATTGAGTGGAGGTGGATAATGACTCTGTCGCTCCCAAGGACCTCTTCTTGGTCAAAAGTGCTTGGAAACTGTCGTGCTGTGGAAAGGCAAGTAGTCCTCTGGGGAAAGCTTTCGGACCGGTTTGTCCTAACGCTTGAATCGAGGTAAACTCCATGTCATCGATGAAGGGGAATCATGCTACTGAAAGAACCGGGTTCTCTGCCGTGGGGGCGGGAGCTTGCTCGCACCTGCAGTTACGACATTGACTGGAAACCCTGCAGAGAGATGATTTCATCTTTCCTTAACGCGCGTTTTGCAGCGTGTTGATGTTCGGTTAATTTTTTGGTTCTTCTGGATGATTCCCTGTGCCGCTGGGAATCTCTGGGATTGTGCGACTTTTTTCAGTAGTATTTAAATTTTCATTTTTTTAAAGTCTTAAGACTGTCAGTTCCTTGGGAACGGAGTCTTTCCTGTCGAGGCCTGGAGGTGGAGCAGTGCCTGGCATATAGCAGGTGTTGAGAACTATTTGTGTGAGCATCAGGGATGCCTCACACGCTGTGCTTATGACTTACACAGGACTCTCCTCTCTAACACGATTATTTCTTGCTAGAGGCCCGTTGCATGAAGAGACTCATGCCATAGGCCTTCCTTCCCTTGGCTTCCAGCACCGGTTTTCCTCTGGCACCCGGGACCCAGGCCTTCGCTCTGGCCGGTGGCCAGCGTCTGCTGTCTTCCTCTTCGCTGCTTTGCTGCAGACTCCAGCTGGAGTCTGCTGTCTTTGTCTTCACTGCAGACTCCGGCCAGAGTCTGCAATCTTTGTCTTCGCTGAGCCCGAGTGCCGCTCCTGTAGATCCCTTCGCCCCCGCCCTCCCTCTCATAGCAGGTGTTCTGTCCCACCCGGCCACCACGCCTGGAGCAGCTGGGAGGCCGCCATCTTTGTCCTTCTAATTTGCATACCCCCTCCTGATTGGCTGTTGGGTGTAGTGGAGTGACGGTCAATTTGCATGTTTCTCTTTTATTAGTGTAGATTGTTTGATTGCATCCCTTACCCCTTTTCCTCTTCTACTGTGACTTCTATTGACCTCTGCAGTCATGGCGAGCATCAGCCGGTAATCTCAGACTCTGAACTTTCACCAGCGTGTTTGCGGCTTTTGCCCACGACCATTGCCTTGTACCGGGAGAGGACTTCAGGTAGAAATCTTACTGTGGTGGCAAATCACTTGTGATGCTAAAAGCAATAATTCATCACTCAGCTGAATGGACATTGTTTTCGGTGCTCTGCTGAGAAGATCATCTCAGTACACTTGCCACCTAGAGCGAACATCAGCCCGTCATTTCCAACGCTCCATGAAGCATACCCTCACATGGCGAGAGACACTCGACGCTAGAGAGACCCTGGGTGTTAGAGCAATGGTTGGTGCAAAGTTCCGTGGAGGAGAAGCAAAGCAGGGAGAAGGGGTAGGTGATGGTGGGGCCGTTGGAATTTTACATAGGATGGCCGGGGAAGGTCCTGCAGAGAGGGTGGCATTGGGTCAGAATGTGAAGGGGTAACAGGATGAGCCATGTGGATCTTGAAGAGAAGCTCTTCTGCGGCAGGAAAGTCACAGGTGCAAAGGCCCTGTGGCTGGTGCCTTCGAGGAGGAGCAGCAGTGGGACCAGGGTGGCATGAGCATGGATGGCTGTAGTGGCAGATGAGGCCAGAGAGGACCTGGGGCCGGATCATGTGGGCCTGGTAGACCAGTGTGAGGGTTTTGGCTTTTACTCTGGGGGAAGCGGTGGCCACTGGAGGGTTTTGGGGAGAGAGTAGATGGTCTGACTGACATGAAAAGAGAATCACTCCGGTTGCTGTGTTGAGAACAGACAGCAAGAAATCAAGGTTGGAGGCTGAACCCAGTTTGGCTCAGTGGATAGAGCATCGGCCTGTGGACTGGGGGGGGTCCCAGGTTTGATGCCGGTCAAGGGCATGTACCTTGGTTGCGGGCACATCCCCAGTGGGGGGCATGCAGGAGGCAGCTGATCGATGTTTCTCGTCGATGTTTCTAACTCTATTCTTCTCCCTTCCTCTCTGTAAAAAATCAATAAAATATATTAAAAAAAAAAAAGAAATCGAGGATGGAAGTGGGAAGGAGGCAGTTATCCATCCAGAGGCCGGATGAGAGTGTTTCGGACCGGAGTGAGGTCAGGGAAAGCGAATTCCTATCTTCCTTTACTTTTCTAATTGGATTCTTTCTTTGGCCTAGCATTCAGGCCATATTTCCAGGGTCTTTTTGTATTTCCCAAACTCAGCTCCATTTCTCTCACTAGGCCTGCCGTAAACTCTGTAGCCCCCGGCTGACCACTTCCTGTCGTGAATGCTTACTGACTGGTGCACTTACACCTTATAGTGTCGAAGGCAATTGCTTGTTCTCAGTGTCTTTCCTGTAGGCTGATTTTTATTTCTTTCTATGCTGTAGCAAGAGCTATTTTATTTTTATCTTATTGTTGACAGATTTACAGATGTCTCTCATTCCTCCTCCCTTTTCCCCTCCTCCTACAAGACCTCCCCTTCCCCCAACCCACAGGTCTTCACTTCCCTATTGCCTGTGTCCATGTGCTATGCACATAAGTAGATGCGTTCTTTGGGGTATCTCTCCTTGACCCCCCAGCCCTACATGGAGGTATGTTACCCTGTTCCATGCCTCCAAGCTTTGGGTCTAAGGTTGTTGGTCAATTCGTGTTGTTCATGAGATCCCACAAATAATTGAGATCAAGGGGTATTTATCTGACGCGGTTCATCACCAAGTAGACACTGGATTCAGTAGATCCTCTTCAGATGGCCAGCTAGGTCTACAGAAGTCAACGTGTGTGCATACTGTTGATCTGAATTCTTTTTTACATTCTTCTTTTCTCATTAGTAGCTGTTAACGCCATCTCTTCATTGATTTGAAAAGACATTTACGAATCACCTCCTATGTTGTGGAGGAGACACCGTGTAAGAGAAATAGTAATTGTCCCCAGTTTGTTTATCGTTGCCGAGAGAAGACAGGCATCTTCCTAAAGAGAGAGTGAGGCATCATGATGCACAGGGAGATGAATGATGTGAACTAGGCCACGGGCACTCGGTCACGGAAAGTTGCCCGCGGCCGGATGCTCTGCAAGAAGAGAGTGGTCCTCGGACCTTGAAGGTGGAGCAGGTGCGGAAGGTGGGGAGAGCGGTGTGGGCAGTGCTGGGCGCGCTGAGCATTTTCATGGGGTGCAGCGTAGATAAGCAGTGCCTGGCACATAGTAGGCGTCGAGAACTATTTGTGTGAGCATCAGGGATGCTTAGCACGCTGTGCTTACCACTTACACGGGACTCCCCTCTCTAACGCGATTATTTCTTGCTGGAGGCCCATTGCACGAAGAGATTCATGCCATAGGCCTTCCTACTGGACAGTTTGTGTGGAAACTGCATGCTTACTAAAGGAAATACAGTGGTACCTCGAGATACGAGTTTAATTCGTTCCGTAACCTTGAGGCGTGGGAAACTATGAGACGCTCCAGTCGCGGTAAACTGGTGGGTCGTGTGCAGCCGGCCGATCCGCGCGATGACTCGTATCTCAAATGTTGCTCGTATTTCAAAGCAAAAATCGCTCGCTCCACAGCTCGTATCTCAAAAATCTCGTAGGTTAGGGTACTCGTATCTCGCGGTACCACTGTGTACAGAAACCCACTCCAACATCCACCCTCTCCTCTCCACCCTGACCCAGGCCATTCATTCACATCCATGCCGCCCTCACCTCACGGGCTCTGCAGGGCCTGCTGACTCCAGGCCTCACTCAGCTCAGGCAGCCCGCATGCCACTGCCTGTGACAGGCCTGCCCTGCCCGCCTCCTTACACTGGGTACCACCCCTGCCCCTTCGCTCATCCCCAGCATGACCCTTCAGTGATGCTGTTTAGCTTATTGGGAACATAGTCATAAAAGTACTCCTGGGAGAGAGTACATGGATTGTCCGGCGGGGAAAAGAAGAGGTCAGAGAGGCCTGCTGGGAAGTGATAGTCTAGATCAGCGGTCGGCAAACTGCGGCTCGCGAGCCACACGCAGCTCTTTGGCCCCTGGAGTGTGGCTCTTCCACAAAATACCACGTGTGGGCGCTCGCGTACAGTGCGATGGGAACTTCGTGGCCCGGCCAAAACCGGTGTGGCTCAGTGGATAGAGTGTCGGCCTGCGGACTGAAGGGTCCTGGGTTCCATTCCGGTCAAGGGCAGGTACCTTGGTGGCGGGCACATCTCCAGTGGGGGGCGTGCAGGAGGCAGCTGATCGATGTCTCTCTCTCATCGATGTTTCTAACTTTCTATCCCTCTGCCTTCCTCTCTCTCTAAAAAATCAATAAAATATATTAAAAAAGAAAGAAAGAAAGAAACTTCGTGGTCCACGCGCAGAAGTCGGTTTTCGGCTCTCCAGAGAAATGTCAATCGTTGCCCTGCTGGTATTTGGCTCTGTTGACTGAGGAGTTGGCCGACCACCGGTCTAGACGTAGGACATGAACTTGGCTTGGTGCTGTTGTGGTGGTGGGAACGGAAAGGGAGGCGCACGCAGGTTGAAGGATGTCTTCTGAGGGTGTAGTGTACAGGCTCCCATCACGGGTGTTTTTATAAGTGTGACCTCCGGTGTTTTATGGAACAAACGATGGCATTTAAACGCAGTTGGTCATCTTTCCTAGCAGCTCTCGACACTCAGTAGCTAGAAGCTTATGTTTTGTGGTTTCTCTTTGTAAGGAACGCTTTCCCCCACACACATGTGCTTCAACCAACACAAAATAGTGCAGAATTCTGACATAGCTGCGTGCCTGGGGCCAACGATTGGCGATTATCCGCAGCTTTCCTGAAGAGGATGCTTCGGGATGTGTTCCTGCAGAAGAGAAAGAGACGTCGTTCCCCCTAAGGAGATGGAGGGAGTGCAAGTTTAATGTCTTCCAGAAGAGATGGCTCTACAATGAATTGATTCCACTTCCCTCCCGTAACTCCTCAATACTCGTGAATAAACAAGCGAACCGCCCACAGGACTGGATGTAAAATGAGAGAATCTTTCTCTTTCTATTACTCCCCGGATAGACCACGGCACTGCCTCTGTCCTCACTGAAAAACAGGTGGAATTTTAAACAGGTCTGGGAAACATAGGACGTTTCGATTCCATTTTCCTAATATGACGCGAAGTTTACAAATGGCTCTTGAGATGAAGTTGTGCTCTTCTTGTTTTAATAGCATTTAAAAAGTACAGATCGATGTTTTAAAAAGCTGGTGTCTGTGCCAATGACTCTCATCCCATTAAGGAATGACAGTCTGTCCTCCACTATTGAGATAAATGAGCAAGATGATGCCTTTGTTTTTCCCACGCTCGCTATCCTATTTTCTTTTTAAAAGTTTTTTTTAAGTATATTTTTTATTGTTGATAGTATTACTGATAGCTTCCTCCCCCTGACACCCCTATTCACCTTCCCCGTTATCCTATATTCTTATTTAAGGATCTGTCCTTTGGGCGCTGATATTTTGTTAGTGTTTTTTTTGTTTTTTTTGTTTGTTTGTTTCATTTTCCTTTTTAAAAAAAAATATATTTTATTGATTTTTTTTTACAGAGAGGAAGGGAGAGAGATAGAAAGTCAGAAAGATCAATGAGAGAGAGACATCGATCAGCCGCCTCCTGCACGCCCCACAGTGGAGATGTGCCCGCAAGCAAGATACACGTCCCCAACCAGAATCGAACCTGGGACCTTTCAGTCCACAAGCCGATGCTCTATCCACTGAGCCAAACTGGTCTCGGCTGTTTTTTTCATTTTCCTTTATTTTATTATTATTTTTAAAAATATATTTTATTGCTTTTTTACAGAGAGGAAGGGAGAGGGATAGAAAGTCAGAAACATCGATGAGAGAGAGACATCCATCAGCCGCCTCCTGCATGTCCCCTACTGGGGATGTGCCTGCAACCAAGGTACATGCCCTTGACCGGAATCGAACCTGGGACCTTTCAGTCTGCAGACCGACGCTCTGTCCCCTGAGCCACACCGGTTTTGGCCATTTTCCTTGATTTTTGTGCAGCGTTCGTTTCCTCCTCTAGGGACAGCTCACTTCCTGTGGAGGCACCGCTTCTGGCCCACGGCCTCCGGTTTCGGTAGGAACGTTGCGGGTCCTCAGGCATCATTTGGTGAAATTGCGGGGAGAAGAGCCTTTTCTCAGAGGGCAGCGGCCTACAGGGAAATCTCGCTTTCTGACTCTTCCCGCCTGGGGAGGAAGTGCGGGGGCCTCAGCCCAGGCTCCCGTGGAATGCCCTGAACTCACGGCATTTGCTGGGGGGTTGTCTCCGAGTGATCCGCTGGCCTTAACCGCCTTCCCAGCCCCCTCTTGCCGGGCAGGCTCAGCACAGGCTAGGGCAGCGGTTCTCAACCTGTGGGTCGCGACCCCTTTGGGGGTTGAACGACCCTTTCACAGGGATCCCCTAAGACTATTGGAAAACACCTATTTCCCATGGTCTTAGGAACCCACACACCGCTCCTCGGTGTAGCAAAGTGTAGCCATGTAGTTTACTGTTGTCCTAGGAAGACTGTTGCCCATGCGACACCACGATTCAAGACAAAATGTCATTTATTTGTCATTAGAAATAAATATTTCACCATATACAATTACATATTGTTTTTGTGATGAATCCCTATGCTTTAATGATGTTCCATTTGTAACAACGACAATACATCCTGCCTATCAGATATTTACATGACAGTTCATAACAGTAGCAAAATGACAGTGATGAAGTAGCCACTGAAATCATTTTATGGGTGGGGGTCACCACCTCGTGAGGAGCTGTCTTAAAGGGTCACGGCCTGAGGAAGGTGGAGAACCACTGGGCTAGGGTACGTGTGACCCACACTGAGCAATGACTGCTTACTCCATCCGCGCGGTGGACTCAGTGGACACCCACTGCGGAGGGCCCGTGTGACCGTTTGGGGATGGATTTCTTGGTCTCAGATGCCAGCTGGCATGGATGGGTCTCCCTTCTCCTAGCTCTCGCCCATCCCTCCTTCTGCCGGCTAATGGTCTTTCGTGACGTTGAACATCAAAATAGGTTTCCCCCCGTTTTTTTCCCTCTCATTTATGCAGTAAAACAGACAGGTTTGGTGCAGTTGAAGAAGGTGTGTGTGTGTGTGTGAGTGAGTGTGATGTTTTTGGAAGTTGAAGGGTGAAACCGGATGTTAGTTATTATTACTGGCTTTATTTATCAGCGTCCAGTGTAGGTTAAGTTAAGATCCTGGGGTGTGTGTGCTGTCTGTAGAAATCATTTGATCTTGAACGTGTTCCCTTCGGGAGCGTTAGTGAGTGGCCATTGACCTCCAGACGCTCCGGGGAAAGGATTTCAAGGGAAAACACTTGCTTCCCGTCTTTGTCACCTGCCGCTGTCTGCGTCTTCGGAGCGAAAGCTGCTGCTTTGGGTACGGAGTTGCTGACTCGGGGGTTCTGCGGTTTGCTTAGTAATCGCATCTCGTCCTCGAACTCCCACAAGAGGTCTGCTCGACCTCTGGGAGAAACGGGGTTGCGTGCTCCGTGTTGTCGAGGTCGGTGTCTGGGCTGGGGGGCGAGGGGGAGGGAGGAGAAGCAGCTAGTGCAGACCTCATCACGATGA
>JAAGEH010000413.1:3020726-3036232 GCA_011751065.1 Lasiurus cinereus | reverse complement strand
GCGTGTCTACCCAAGTGCCCGTGAGAAACTGAAACAGTTAGTGATCAACCAATTGCTTTATTTTATTTTTTTTAACATATTTTATTGATTTTTTACAGAGAGGAAGGGAGAGAGTTAGAGAGTCAGAAACATCGATCAGCCGCCTCCTGCACAATCCCCACTGGGGATGTGCCCGCAACCAAGGTACGTGCCCTTGACCGGAATCGAACCTGGGACCTTTCAGCCCGCAGGCCGACGCCCTATCCACTGAGCCAAACCGGTTTCGGCGCTTTATTTGTTTCATCATGTTCCTTAAAAGGCACTGGTGAAACACTGGCTTGCAGGTCACATGGATTGTCAAAGAATCCCAGCGCGGACTGGAGTGTCATTTCGGTCTGCGGCCGTTGGCACTGGCTAGCTCTCTTTGCCCACATCCTGCCCTGCCCAGCACAGGTAAGGTGGCCATCAGCTGGGAGCCACAGAAGAACCCTTTCCCTCTCCCCCAGGCGAAGAACCTGTCAGTCAGTTAATTCTTCATCTGGTTTTCAAATATTTACGTTTCCTTCATGAGGACATGCAGTGTTTGGCCTTCCAAATTAAATTGTTGGCCATGGAAATTTTGTGTGCTCTGGTATAGTTTTTTTTTTTTTTTTTGGAGGAGGGGTTGGTTCTGTGTCACTGTTGAAGGCACACTGAAGTCATCTGTATTAGGTCACATAGAAAACATATGTCATTCCATACGGGCCATCATTCCCTCGGGGAGAAAAAGCTGTGAAATGAATGACCAAGGAAACATTATTGGAACATGCTATTTCTCAGGGTACTGAACAGTCAAAGCCAAACGAGGTGAGGGGCCCTCGCCGGTGTGGCTCAGTGGATAGAGCACCGGCCTGCGGACTGAAGGGTCCCGGGTTTGGGTCCGGTCAAGGGCACATGCCTGGGTTGCAGGCTCGATCCCCAGCAGGGGGTGTGCTGGAGGCAGCTGATCAGTGATGCTCTCTCATCATTGCTGTTTCTCTCTCTCCCTTCTGCCTTCCTCTCTGAAATCAATAAAAAAAATTAGAAAGAAAAAAAAAGAGAATTCTCAAAAACACTCACACACAAATACCAGAGTGGAGTGCACCCTGTACAGCATTGACCCTGGAGATCTCTCCCTGGGTTTTCCTGTTGGACAGCAGATCCAGAGTTTCCTGGACTGATCAGGACCCCACCTCCCCCCCAGAGTAAATCCAAGGTGTCTTAGAGCCGAGGTTGCTAACCTTTGGACCTCATGGACCACCAGCTGGCGACCGCTGTCTTAGAGATCAGGCACCGGATAGCTACTTGGTGGTTGAGTTTCTGACTCCAGCTTGCCATTTCTTTTTTTCTTTTTTTAAATATGTTTTATTGATTTTTTAGAGAGGAAGGGAGAGGGACAGAGAGCTAGAAACATCGATGAGAGAGAAACATCGATCAGCTGCCTCCTGCACGCCCCCCACTGGGGATGATAGGGGAGGTCTTATGTTTGAGGGGATGCATGGAAATTTAACCTTTGCATTTTAAGTAGATACCGGTTAATGATAACATAGGAGTTTGTTTTAAACTTGGTGTTTTGCATTTCCTGGGAATGCTGTTAGTGGCTCAGAGAGCGGGCAAAGGAGTCACCATTTGGTCCGAATGCGGAGGTGCGTCAAAGGGCGTCTTTATAGGAACAAGACGGTATTTAGTCAGGTTTTCTTGATTTTTTTTAAGTCGAGCAGCTGAAACGGGGGTTCAGTCCCCGGAGGACTTTGGGCTAGGACAATCCAGATCTGTAGGCTGAGGCGTAGAAGTAGAATAACAGTTTCCTGTGCACACTTGGTTTGTAAAAATAACCTCTTTGAAAGTGCAAGGTTCCAGTCGCAAGCATCCTTGCTCTGAGCTATTTCTGGGCTATCCTGTTTCAGCCCCAGGGCCTGATTTTAATACAATGCCCAGGCTTATCTCTGCGCTCACAGGAGCAGGAATGCTATCTCTTCTCCAGAGGAGTTGGGGGTGGGGGGCCGTTAGTCACATACCCGCTCTCCCTCCCCTCCACACACGTCCCTTCCTCTGTCTGTCCCACTTCCTTGCTGATGTATATGGAGCAGGAGTGATGTAACTTCTGTGCGATGCGGGCAGATAGGGTTAGGCTGCCAGTGGTTCTCAACCTTTTTTAATGCTGTGACCTTTTAATATAGTTCCTCATGTGGTGGTGACCCCCAACCTTAAAATTATTTTCGTTGCTACTTCATAACTGTAATGTTGCTACTGTTAATGAATCATCATGTAAATATTCGTTTTCCGATGGTCTTAGGCGACCTTGCTAACAGTTTTCAACCTGTGGGTCGCGACCCCCAAGTTGAGAACCGCTGCTGTAGAGCCTAAGACCATCAGAAAACACAGAGATTTACACTATGATTCATAACAGTGGCAAAATTACAGTTATGAAGTAGCAATGGAAATAATTTTATGGTTGGGGGTCACCACCACATGAGGAGCTGTATTAAAAGGTCACAGCATGAAAAAAGGTTGAGAACCACTGGGCTATCCCTTCTGCAAAGGCCTCGAGAATCCTGTCGCAAGGCATCAAACAGCATTCACTGGGATTAGAAAAATGGTTGAGCCTATTTGACGTGGCTCAGTGGTTGAGCGTCAACCTATGAACCAAGAGGTCACGGTTGGAGTCCAGGTCAGGGCACATGCCCAGGTTGCCGGCTCCACCCCCAGAGTGGGGTGTGCAGGAGGCAGCTGATCCACGATTCTCTCATCATTGATGTTTCTCTCTCTCTCTCTCACTCCCTCTCCCTTCATCTCTGAAATCAATTAAAAACATATATTTTAAAAAAGAAAAATTGTTGAAAAGTAAGTTCGTAGATTTATGAAAAATACTCCTTTGAAACTGTCCCAAGGGAAGGAGCCAGTTTAATGTCTTTAGACTTAATTTCTTGTAAGACAAATGGCAGTGCTTCTGGATTCCAGCCTACGTTATTATTCCAGAAGGTTCCAATTATTGTTACTCTGATAATCCAGCTAGAGGCCCGGTGCACAAATTCATGCACAGTGGGGTCCGGCCTGCCCCTGTTGAATGGCAAACACTTTATTTTATTTATTTTAAAATCATTCTTTATTGTTGAAAGTATCACATATATCCCATTTTTCCCCTCATTGAACCCCTCCAGTCTGCCCCTGCCCTCCCCGCCCAAGTCCTTCACCACCCTGTTGTCTGTGTCCATGGGTTATGCATGTAGGCATACAAGGTCTTGGTGGATTATCTCCCATACATCTCCCCCTGCCCCCCACCTTCCCTCTGAGGTTCCGAACTCTGTTCCATGCCTCTGTGTCTCTGGATCCACTCCGTGCATCTGTTTATTTTGTTACTTAGATTATGCATATGAGCGAGATCATGTGATCCTTGTCTTTCTCTGACTGACTTATTTCTCTTAGCGTGATCCTCTCCAGGTCCCCCTCCAAGCTGTCTCAAAGGATAAGAGATCCTTCTTTTTTTACTGCTGCAGAGTATTCCCTGGTACAAATGTACTATAGCTTTCTTTTTTTTTTTAATTAAATATATTTTTATTGATTTTTTACAGAGAGTAAGGGAGAGGGATAGAAAGTCAGAAACATCGATGAGAGAGAGACATCGATCAGCCGCCTCCTGCACGCCTCCTACTGGAGTTGTGCCCACATGCTCCCGACCAGAATCGAACCTGGGACCTTTCAGTCCGCAGGCTGACACTATCTACTAAGCCAAACCGGTCTCAGCTACTACAGCTTTTTTATCCACTCATCTGCTGATGGTCACTGGGGCTGTCCGCAGATCTGAGCTAGTGCACATTGTGTTGCTTTGAACATGGGGGTGCATAGCTTTTTTTCTGATTGGTGTTTTGGGTTTCTCGGGATACAACCCTAGAAGTGGGATCACCGGGTCCAATGGCAGTTGCATATTTAATTTTGTTTCCCACCATGGCTGCACCAGTCTGCATTCCCACCGGCCATGTTCTAGGGTTCCCTTTTCCCCACGTCCTCGCCAGCACTGGTCATTGGTGGGTTTGTTGGAAGCAGCCTGAAGGACAGACATTTTAAAGAATAATACTTCTTTCTTCCAGACAGGCATTGTGCAGAATCCTAAGGCCTGAGGTTAGTTCTAGTCCCCCTACCAAGGAGGTACCTGGCCTGGGTAAGTCACTGGACTGTCTGCGCCAGGACATTCGATGCCCCCTCCCCCTGTCTGGCTCGTACCTCTGCTTCTAGATGCTTCTGAACTCCGTGATGACGGGGAGGGGTGTTGTTTATGGACTCGCTAAAATTACATCTCCAGCCCCAAGTCCAGGCAAAGCGTTGGAGGAAATGTATTCTGCTTAAAGGAAAAGACACAGTAGAATTTCATTTCCCTTTACTTGATTTATCTTATGCCACGTACGTACCCCCAGCCTCTGCTCTGTTTTCTCGGTTATTACCTGTCAGATTTTCCGGGGGTGATTTTGTAGGGAGGTAAAAAGTTTTGTGTGCAAGGAGGGATGTTTTCATGCCTTCATCTCTCGCTCGGTATTTACTGCTGTTTTGGGGTGGGTTTGCACTGCTTTTGCGTCTCGGTAACATTTTCTGGCAATATTTGTGAATCATAGCGGTGGCGTTTGACGTTTTTGTGTTTTATATTTAAGGGGAATGATTCGGGCCTTTCCATTACCTCGCCTGCCTCTGAGATTTACGAACTCTCATGTTGACGTTTTTAGAAGATGGACTGCGTTGTGCTGCGTTGCTGACAAAACACCAACAAATAAGTCTCTCCTCGGTCCTTGACTTGAACATTTAGTGTTCGTTTTCCTCTCTGCTCTGTCACATGTCTCCAGGCTTCCGTACCTGGCATTTCACTTAGTAGATATAAAACTTAAAGAGCTAGAAGGGTCCTTAGAGACCGCAGAGCCGTGACTGGGAAACTGATTCCAGCTCAGCTGCCTGGGTGAAGGTGGCTGCTGGATCGAGTGGCCTCTTTCGTGAGACTGAGGTTTTCTTCTGGAAAGAGCTGTGTGAGCCCCTGGTGATGCTTAACATGGGCGAGGGGTGAAGAACAATACAGCGGCACCTCGAGATGCGAGTTTAATTCGTTCCGTAACCTTGAGGCGTGGGAAACGATGAGACGCTCGAGTCGCGGTAAACTGGTGGGTCGTGTGCAGCCAGCCGATCCGCGCGATGACTCCTCTCTCAACTGTTGCTCGTATTTCAAAGCAAAAATCGCTCCCTCGACGGCTCGTATCTCAAAAACCTCGTATGTTAGGGCACTCGTATCTCAAGGTACCACTGTATTCAATTCTGTGCTATTCTATTCCCGATCTTCATGGAGTCTGCTTTACCGACTTAAAAAGCTGAGTCCGGCCCTGGCTGGTGTGGCTCAGGAGGTTGGAGCGTCATCCTGTAACGGGAATGTGGCGGGATCCATTCCCCGGCAGGGCGCTTGCCTGGGTTGCGGGTTTGACCCCCTGTTGGGGTGCCTGTGGGAGGCAGCCGATCACTGTTTCTCTCTCACATGGATGTCTCTCTCTCTCGCTCTTTCTCTCTCTTTCCCCTCCCCCTTCCTCTCTCTAAAATCAATAAAAAGCATTCCCTTGAGTGAGGGTTGAGGAAAAAAGAAATCCAAAAGGGAGAAAAATGTGCAAAGTTCAAACCAGAAAATCCTCCTAGCCGAAACTGGTGTGGCTCAGTGGATAGAGCGTCGGCCTGCGGACTGAAGGGTCCCAGGTTCGATTCCAGTCAAGGGCATGTACCTTGGTGGCGGGCACATCCCCAGTAGGGGGCGTGTAGGAGGCGGCTGATCAATGTCTCTCTCTCCTGGATGTTTCTAACTCTCTACCCCTCTCCCTTCTTCTCTGTAAAAAATCAATAAAATATATTTAAAAAAAAGAAAAGAAAAAAGAAAATCCTCCTGTCTAAAGGCTGAGCCCATCCGTCACATAAAAAAAACAATGTGCGTGCCTCAGGTGACTTTTTAAAATATATTTTATCGATTTTTTACAGAGAGAAAGGGGGAGGGATAGAGAGTCAGAAACATCGATGAGAGAGACATCGATCAGCCGCCTCCTGCACGCCCTCTATTGGGGATGTGCCCACAACCAAGGTACATGCCCTTGACCGGAATTGAACCTGGGACCTTTCAGTTCGCAGACCCACACTCTATCCAATGAGCCAAACTGGTTTTAGCTTGTGTAACATTTTTCATCCGCTCTTCTCCACGTCTCTGGTTTGCTCTGGTGACAGGCTTGGTAGAAACCTGGGCATGTTTCCCGCCTGGTGCATGCACTGGGCCCGACAGGTATTGTGCCTGATAGTGTTGTATCGACCAAATCAAGGTGTAGGTGGCCCTAGTCACCCCAGGAGGCCGACCGTGGGGTCACAGTACTTGCCCTGCCACATTAGGAGTTAGCGGGCGTGTGACTCCTGTCTCACCGATGAGAAAATCAAGGCACAGACAAGACCAGGACCCCTCCCAGGGTCGCTGCCCAGGGTCACTTCCAGCGCGGTTAGCATTTCACGCCGTGACCCCTGCCCCTCCGTGTAAGGGGTGATCGGGGGCTTCTGTGAAGTTGTGATAATTTGGGGGAGCACCAGGAGTGCTCACACAATGTGAAAATAATCCCCTCTGGGAGTTAAATTCTAACGCTGACACGTTGATCATGCCGAGGGGCCTGAAAGGACTTGCAAGGCTCTCGTGTTTCTGAATCTTCCGCCTGTGGAGAGTGGGGGTTCTAAAATCTGGGGGCCTGGGTTTAAGTCCTGGCATGGCCGTTTGTTCCCTGTGATGTCGGGTGACCACTTACTTTCCTTGAGCCTCATGTCCCCCGTGAATAAAATGGGATCGGAATAGGGTCGACCTCATGGGGTGGTAGGGAAAGTGATTGGAGCCAATGAATTGAAAGTGCTTCCTGCAACACCTAACACCCAGGAAGCACCGAATTCATGGCTTTATTATTATTCAAAGCCCAGGCTGCAGCAGACCCAGCGTTTGGAAATATCCCAGGGGTTTATGGGAATCGGTCAGAGGGGCCTGGGAGAGCGGTGGGACCTTGGAGTGGACAGTGTGGTCCTGGACAGTGTCCTTCCAATCTCTGGCCCACGGATGAGGGCCGTGTGGTCCCAGTGGCCAGACCTGCACATAGGAGACGCTCTTTGCCAGAGACCGTTACCTATCCCAAGCCCCGCCTACCTGGGAACGCTTGCTACCAAGCAAACTTAGCGCGATGATGTGGCTTCCTGTGCAGTTTTCCCAGAAGGCCAGGGGTTGCAAGAGGGAGGCCTCCTTCAGAGGGACATTGCTTCATTTGTTCCATTTTGTGTGTTAGTTTGCTTTGTCCTTTAGATTCCACACCTGAGTGAGATCATGCCGTAGATTCTTACCTTTCTCGGACACTTACCTTATTTCACTTAGCGTAACGCTCTCCGGGGCCATCCATGCTGTTGCAACGGGTAAGATTTCCTTCTTTTTTACAGCGGGGTGGTATTCCATTGTTACAAACTAGAGGCCTGTTGCAGGAAGATTCCTGCAAGAAGAGGGCTTCCTGCAGCCGAAGTGAAGCAGAAGAGGGAGCAAAGCCCATCAAGACGAGCTTCCCTCCCGTCTCCGCTGCCGCCTTGCTCCCTCCCTTCTCCTCAGCTTCACTCCCTTCACTCCCTTCTTCGGGCTCCACTCCGTGCCTGCGTATGCAAATTAACCTCCATCTTTGTTGGGTTAATTTGCATACTCACTCTGATTGGCTGGTGGGCGTCGCGGAGGGACGGTCATTTTGCATGTTTCTCTTTAATTGGTGTAGATGTACTACGGCTTTTTTTAAAAAAAAATATATTTTATTGATTTTTTACAGAGAGGAAGGAAGAGGGATAGAGTTAGAAACATCGATGACAGACATCAATCAGCTGCCTCCTGCACACCCCCTACTGGGGATGTGCCCGCAACCCAGGTACATGCCCTTGACCGGAATTGAACCTGGGACCTTTCAGTCCGCAGGCTGATGCTCTATTCACTGAGCCAAACCGGTTTTGGTGTACTACAGCTTTTCTCTTTTTTTTTTTTTAAATATATTTTATTGATTTTTCACAGAGAGGAAGGGAGAGGGATAGAGAGTTAGAAACATCGATGAGAGAGAGACATCGATCAGGCGCCTCCTGCACGCCCCACACTGGAGATGTGCCCGCAACCAAGGTACATACCCCCGACCGGAATCGAACCTGGGACCTTTCAGTCCGCAGGCCGACGCTCCATCCACTGAGCCAAACGGGTCTCGGCTGTACTACAGCTTTTCATCCATTCACCTACTGATGGACAGTTGGGCTGTTTCCAAATCGTGGCGATTGTAAATAACGCTGCTATGAACACGGGGGTGCGTATGTTCTTTCGAATGAATGTTTCGCGTTTCTTCAGATCATAGTCCCAGAAGAGGAACCTCTGAGTCATAGGCAGTTCCATTTTTAATTTTTTTGCAGTAACTGCGTACTGATTTCCACAGCGGCTGCCCCCGTCTGCATTCCCACCAGCAGGGCAGGAGGCCACGTTTCCTGTTCAGCGTCGTCTGCCTTTCTGGTGCCGACCGAGCCGAGGGCCTGACCAGCGCTTAGCTCTTGCTGATCTTGGGGGAAAGATTTGGGAGGTGGGGGATCGGGGGGTTTCACCACGGTACCGTCTCTTCAGGCACTTTCATCCGGCTGTTTGTAGGCGTCCTGTGACCGAGGGCCCCTGGTCGCATCCGTTTAGGACACCACAGAAGCCGGAAGGCTTCTGGGAGCGTTTCTGTTTGCTAATGAGCGTTGTGGGCTCTAAGGGGTGTGGGGTAGTGTCCACCATATCCTACCTACTCTGATTTGATGAGGAGCCCCTCTTAACTTCATGAGGGTGACCCCACCTGCATCTTAGAACATGCTGTGTGCATAAGGAAACTCCTCTCTGTAAAGCTCTCTCTGGCGCATCCACGTGATGGAGAGTTAATTGCATACGTGGAGCGTTCTTCAATTGATGGCGTGAGGGTGCTGTGCCACATGGAGAGAGAAATCAGATGGAAATGTGTCCCGGGGTGGTGGCCTGTGCAGGGGCTAGCCCACCCAGATGGCCCTCCATCCCAGTTTATAAGATCCCCTTACCAGAGAGATCCGGCCTCTGTTTTGTCCTCTCGGGGTGCCCTTAGGATGGGTGGTCTTTGCGGCTTTCAGGATCTTGAGACAGACAGTACGGCATGAGCTGCAAGGTCACTTCGTGGGGCAACTCCTCTTGGTGAATACAAACTTTTTGATTTGAGTGCTTCATGAATCCCCATGGGAAGTAATATTTTAAAATGTCAGCATAGTTGATGGTGAAAGACAGAGTTGCCATGGAAACACGGAGGACCTAGAAAGACAGAGAAGGGAGTCATTTTTCTCTCTCGCTGCTTTTGCCTTCCTCTGAACTCTGGGCCATATGTGTAAGGTCATGCAAGTCCATTATAGACAAGTTGGAAAATATGGAAGAAGGTGAGGCACGCTTAAGCAATACTTAGTATGAGCATTTTGGCGTGGTCTTTACAACTTTATTCCAATAAATATATATATATTTAAATATATTTTATTGATTTTTTTTACAGAAAGGAAGGGAGAGAGATAGTTTGAAACATCGATGAGAGAGAAACATCCATCAGCTGCCTCTTGCATGCCCCCTACTGGGGATGTGCCCGCAACCAAGGTACATGCCCTTGACCGGAATCAGACCTGGGACCTTTCAGTCCGCAGACCGACGCTCTATCCACTGAGCCATACCGGTTTTGGCTATTCCAATAAATATTATATGCATATAGATTTAAGCCCCGTCAAGTTATTGTACATATGGTGTGTTTTTACACTTACTGAATCATGAGCATTTTACATGCCATTACACACTGTTGGGAAAGAAGAGTAGTTATTTGGGAACATTGTGTGGTGGCTTGCATAATATCCTTATCATATGGCTGTGCCGTGATTTAGCTCTTCATTTATTTTTGGAGGCTTGTATGTATAGTTCATAATTATTACAGGTTGTCACACAGTGACCACTGAACTGATATAATCTTGGGTGGCACGTGTTTCTTGAACACGCATGTTATGTAGCTTGTTCATGCCATGGTAGATTTTTTTTTTCATGTGTAAAACCATCCTGACTTTCCTGGTGTTTCTGCCTCTCACCCCTCCTCATACTATTATCTTGTACCGAAGGACGTTATTAAATTAAAAAAAAACACAATCGCTTTTTTTAAAAAGTCTGATTGAGTTGTTTACACATAAACTCTCACACAGAGTGGAAGGTAACATGGCCCATCCCGATGATCCCAGTTCATAATGGAAATCCTCGCAGGCTCTTAAATAGAGCTTCGGGGGCGGCTGGGGGTGGGGGGTCAGGGGAGGATTGTCGGTACAGCGTGTTCCAGGAAACGCCTTCTGGACGAGCGCCATCGACTTCTCCAGAGACGTCTTGCGACTCGGGTTTTATCTGCTCCACGTCACCTTCCCCGAAGTGATTACTGAAACAAATGGCTGTCGTGGCCTCAGCTGGTGGGAGGAAGACCATTCCTTTTCTCCAAAGACCTTACGTGAATGCCACTAAACGTTCACGTGGGATAACGTGGATCCGGGGGCCCTGAGGTCAGTTCATCTCGCAGCCGCCTTCCTGGGGGACTGTCACTGGTCTCAGAAGTAAATTCTAAATGCTTCTCCCGGAGTTTGGATGATGCGGAGCCTCCCCCGTGGAGAGCGACCACGCGAGGACCCGAGGGTTGACTGAGGGTTCTATTCGCCGTGCCTTACCGTCCCCTCAGTGTGTGGCTGCGGGTGGGGGGACCCCTGTGTTGTAGCCTAGGGAGCTGACGTTTAAGATGAATCAAAGGCCACAGAGCTCAGATGTCCCTTTCAGCTGCGGATCAGGCTCTATGGTACGGCCTACTGGTCATTGACCTCTCAGCCATCTAATTGAGTGGCCAAATGAGAAAATGTCTTCTATTGGATTTAAAAATGTTGAGAAAACCATGAACACGTGTGATGCACGACCCTTTACAATGTGGAAGCCTCACAGGAGGAACCTGGGTATTGAAAAGTTGACTTTTTTTTTTCTCATTGAAAAAGAGGACACAGTCACTTGTGTGGGGGGAATCCTCATTGTTCATTCATCTTGGCAGCCAGGGGGCATCTGCCGTCCTTGAGCCTTTGTCTGTGTGCACAGGCGCGCATCCCAGCTTCTCTGTCGCTCTCCCTTTATACACACTGTGTTCTGCTCTCGGAAGGGGGAGATGATTCTTGGCGACACTCAGAGCCCCACCGAGGGACCAGTGGCTGACGCAGGAGCGGTGAGGACGTGTCTGGAAGTGAACCTTCCTGTCATTGGCAGGCAGGGCTCCTGGAGGGAGACAGTCGGGGTGCAGAGTTCAGGAGGAGGCAGGTGGCCCGCTCAGTGACACTGAGCCCAGGGGCTGAGGACGGGCCGGTTACTGATGCCTGTGCTTCTGGTCACTCCGGTCATCGCCGGATCTCGTGAACAGCGTTCAGTGTTGATAGGGACCCAGTGGGAAGGTGACTGCGAAGGCCTGCTTTTGGAGAACAGCCTGAAACAGTAGTTTCATGCCAGCAAAGATTCACCCATAAGAGGCGGCTGCCCTCTGCCTACCCTACTGCAGTCAAGGTCAGCCGTGACCGTTCTCATTCTGGAGTGGGATGGTGGAAGGGGAAAGACTCACGTCACACTTACCGCTGGGTGCCATACAGAGGTTCGATGCCTCACACCTGCTGTAGGTGCTGGTCCGTTAGAAATAGAGAAGCGAGCCGAAACCGGTGTGGCTCAATGGATAGAGCATCGGCCTGCAGACTGAACGGTCCCAGGTTCGATTCCGGTCAAGGGCATGTACCTTGGTTGCGGGCGCATCCCCAGTGGGGGGCGTGCAGGAGGCGGCTGATCGATGTCTCTCTCATCAATGTTTCTAACTCTCTATCCCTCTCCCTTGCTCTCTGTGAAAAATCAATCAGATATATTAAAAAAAAAAAAGAGAGAAAGAGAAGCGAGGGTCCTCTGTTCTCACGTCTGAAAGCAACGGGGCAGAATCCCGCTTTTTTTTCTCCAAGGGACGTGGATGCCCCAGCCCCAGCTGGTGCGAAAGCCCGTGCGTTGGGGACCTGCCTCTCTTCCAGAGCATCAGGAGAACTTCCCGGACAAACCGGCAGAACCCTAAGAACGTCACAGGCCCGCGTCCCCTCTCCCGGAGCTCGGAGGACAGAAATGCGGCCCGGAAGCTGCACCGGCTTCTGGACCAACCGTCTCTGCGTGTTCCAGCCGCACCTCCCAGGCGCCCTGTGACGTGGCCAGACCTCACCGCCAAGCCCTCTCTCCGCCCTGGGGCTAGTGCCGCCTCTCAAAGCTGCTGAGAGGAGCCAGCCGGTGTGGCTCAGTGGTTGAGCTTCACCCTATGAAGCAGGAGGGCACGGTGTGATTCCTGCAGAGGGCACAGGCCCGGATTGTGTGCTTGATCCCCCATGGGGGGCGTGCAGGAGGAGGCTGATCCATGGTTCTCATCAAGGATGTTTCTGCCACTCTCTCCTTCTTCCTTCCTCTCTGAAATCATAAAAATGTATTTTTAAAAAATTGCTAAGGGGCTTCTGCCAGGGAATGATTCTGGAATACTGAGCCCAGTTCATGACACCCGGTGGGCAGTGGTTAGCTGTTGCCAGGAAGATGGTGTGTCCGTGGGAAATGTGTGGGTAAGCTTTGCTGTCACCCAGACTTCAGATCTGAAATTCAGCTCTTTCTTTTTTTCCTTTTTGAATATATTTTATTGATTTTTCACAGAGAGGAAGGGAGAGGGATAGAGAGCCAGAAACATTAATGAGAGAGAGACATCTATCAGCTGCCTCCTGCATGCCCTCAACTGGGGATGTGCCCACAACCAAGGTACATGCCCTTGACCGGCATCGAACCTGGGACCTTTAGTCCGAAGTCAGACGCTCTATCCACTGAGCCAAACTAGTTTTGGCCGAAATTCAGCTCTTTCTTGCTGTATTATCTTGGGCGGGCAGTTACCCAGTCTTTCTGTCCTCCCGGCTTTCTTAACCTGTACCCTATGGGTCTGAATAACTGTGTCGGAGGGTTACTCTGAGGGTCCCATGTGGGAATGTGAGGGCACACTCACAGGGCCTGGGATCTAGCTTTTTCTTATCGTATTTTCTAGCATATAAGACCATCCCCAACTTCTCCAGTTAAAATACAGAGTTTGGGATATAAACTCATCCTAGAAGATGACACCCGGCATATAAGACGACCCCGGACTTTTGAGAAGATTTTCCTGGGTTAAAAATCGTCTTATACGCCGGAAAATACGGTACTTTTATTCCACTGGATCGCCGGCCACATCCCAAGTCACGTGTAAAAAACCCAGGCATTTCACAGGCATTTCTCTCCGTTTTTACTCTGTCCCTGGCTCTGTTAGCCGCTGTCTCATCTTCCGCATGTTTTCCAAAACGCTTTCCGATGGATGCACAAGAGGATGTGTGTTCCCATTGGGAGACGTGGGAATCTGGAAACACCGAGGAGGCGCGGCGAGTGAATGCGCTGTCAGAGGGAGGAGCCGCCGGTAAAAATCGGGCAGATACACAGACACGGGCTGCCAAACGTCAGTCACGCCTGCGAGTGATGGCAGACTCAGAGGCCTGCAGGATGCTCAGCACGAGGGGAATTCCCGATGCGCGTCCCAGGGACAGGGCTGGTGTGGGAACCTCTTTCCATGTCCCGCGTGGTTCAGGGTTCCCGTTCAGGGTTCGGGTTCTGGAGGAGGCCGCACGCAAATGAAAAGAGAGACTAGAAAAGCATTAATTTGGGAATATTGGGGGAGCCAGGCGGGAGCCTTCCTCTAGTGGGAAGACTACCGCCTTCCTTTGGCCTTGCCATCCCTTGTATTCAGGTTTGGGAGACAGGCCATTCCAGTCACAGGCAGATTATCTGATCAGTGAGGATTGACATGATCATTTGATGGGGAAGTTCATTGTCTTAATTAGAGAGGGGGCAGCTGGCTCTGACCTTTCAGAGCTTCCAGGTTTGATCAGCTTTCCAGGTTCCTCCTCCACTTTCTGTGAATGAGACAATGATTGGTTTCCGGCAGGCTGGGCCTTCCTGGTGTGCTCACCCGGACTCTGTTTGGTGCGTTTGGCACTGGCATATGCTGTTGGGTTTCCCACTGTCCCTTCGTATTGCAGTCAAAGAGCATCATCTTTGCTCTTCTCGGCCCTGCTTTCGTGTTGCTCTTCAGAGTGCGTCCATCTCTCGCCTTCTGCTCTCAGGGCACGTGCCGGGAGTCCAGGGAATAGCCGCTGGAGTTCAGTGAAGTCTTTCATTTCCGATGATGGATCCTCTCGGCACTCCCGCCCGCGCTGCCTCCTGGATCGATATGGAGAGCGGTGCTGATGGGCGGGGCTTTCCGAGGAGACCGTATGGAGTGGGGCAAAGGGACAGCGCCATTCCCGATTAAAAACGTTTTTATTTTTATTTTTATTACTGACTTCAGAGAGGAAGGGAGAGACAGGAACATCAGTGATGAGAGAGAATCATGGATGGGCTGCCTCCTGCACGTCCCACCCTGGGGATGGAGCCAGCAACCCGGGCCTGTGCCCCGGCCGGGAATCGAACCCGGGTTCCACACGTCCTGAGGATGGAAGCGGAGAGGCTGGCGTGGAGAAGCCCGTGGTTCAGAGGCTGTGTCCTCCTCGGAGCCTGTGAGGGGTCCTTTCTAGGTTTCTTTTGTCCGGTCTCCTCCTGGGGCTGCAGCTTGGGAAAGTGGAATTGCGTTTGTGCGGCTGGAAACCACAAGCCCACTGCCCCGGTCTGGATCGGGCGGGGCGCGGGGGCCTGTGTCAGTAACCTGACGGCAGGCGGTGTCTGGTCACGGAACCCGTAAACCCGAGTTTCCAGCTGTTCTGAGCGAATCACGTCCAAAGTTCTCCTCTTCACCACCGCAGTCAGCGCGCTGACATCAGCCCACACTGAGTGTGTGTGCGAGAGTGTGAGTGTGTGTGTGTGTGTGTGTGAGTGTGTGAATGTGTGAGTGTGTATGAGTGTGTGTGTGTGAAAGCTTGTGTGTATGAGTGTGAGTTTGTATGCGTATATGTGTGTGTGAGTGTGTGTGTGAGGGTATGTGTGAAAGCTTGTGTGTGTGAGTGAGTTTGTGTGTCAGTGTGTGTGAAAGTAAGAGTGTATGTGTAAGTGTGTGAGTGTATGTGTGAGTGTGTGAGAAAGCTTGTGTGTGTGAGTGAGAGTTTGTGTGTGTATGTGTGAGTCTGTGTGTGTGTGAGTGTATGTGTGTGTGTTGTGAGTGTGTGAGAGTGTGTGAGTGTGTGTGTGACAGTCTGTGAGTGTATGTGAATGTGTATGAGTGAGAGTGTGTGTGAAAGCTTATATGTGTGTGTGAGTGTGTGTGAAAGCTTATATGTGTGTGTGAGTGTGTGTGAAAGTAAGAGTTTGTGTGTGAGTGTGTGTGTCAGTGTGTGTGAAAGTAAGAGTGTGTGTGTGT
>JAAGEH010000413.1:3010117-3020716 GCA_011751065.1 Lasiurus cinereus | reverse complement strand
GTGTGTGTGTCAGTGTGTGTGAAAGTAAGAGTGTGTGTGTGTGTGTTGAGTGAGTGTGTGAGAAAGCTTGTGTGTGTGAGTGTGAGAGTTTGTGTGTGTGTGTGAGTCTGTGTATGAGTGTGAGAGTGTGTGTGTGTGCGTGTGTGTGTGAGTGTGTGTGTGTCAGTGTGTGTGAAAGTAAGAGTGTGTGTGAGTATGTTGAGTGAGTGTGTGGACACACAGCTCATTCTCCGGAACTGTCCCCAGGGGAAGGGAAGGAAGGAAGCGGAGGGAGGATGGGGGGCTGCATCCTGTGCCCGTGCAGGGGCGTGGCCACCGCGCTCGTGGCTTTGCTTTTCATTCGGAGGCCTGAGGGCCAGACGCCCGAGGAGAGCGGAGAGCGGAGAGGCGGCCCGGCCCTCCGTGTCGCTCCTGCTCCTGTGGGACAGCGGCTCCTGGCAGAGGCCTGCAGTGTCTTCTTCTAGAGCTTTGGGGGCGGAGGACGAGGAGCAGAGCCTCCGTGAGGGGCCCCTGAGCTCTCAGGGCCCGGTCCGGCCTCTCCTGTGGGCGGCGTGGCCTGGGGAGGCCGGGTGCAGGGCGGTAAGGAGAAGGAAACCCGTTTCTTCCTGCTGCTTCCTGAGTCACATCCGAAAGGATGGCATCCACCCTGGCAGAGGCGGAGAGGGGCGCCGTGGGGCTGTGCCAGGTAAGGGATCAGAGCCCGCCCTGGCCCCCGATTTCCACCTTCCCTCCGCCTTCCTCTGAGAAGTTCTATCCGTGGTCCCTCTCCGCTCGCTTCGGGACTGTCCTCCACTTGCTATGCGGGGTGCTCACTGTTTAGTCACTGCACAGCTCGGTGCTGGGGTTCAACCACTAAAACTCGTACAAATAGATGCGCCGGCTCCTCGGTGTGAGTGTCTGGGGTCCCGCTGCTTCTCCATGAGTCACTTCGCCGGGACGGTAAGCGCAGGTCTTACAAGGATGCTTCTGGACCGGCATCCGGCGGAGTCCAAATAGATGTCACGGCGGGTTATCTGCCGCCAGAGCAAGATGTTGGAGGGACTTTAAGACGCTTTTCCCAGGGGAGGAGCTGTTTGGAGGAATTGGTTTGTGATGTGATATTTGTATGGACAAGGATTCCTGGAGAGTCACGTTCTGGAAGCCGATGGATTTAGCAGCGATCTTACAACTTGAACTTGAGGATGAAGCCATTTAAAACCTTTTAAAGAAGGTTTTCTTGTGGCCCTGGGGCAGACTGGCCCCGTTTGAACACGGGAATGACTGCAGGCCAACATTTCAGTTCTGCTACCATCCTGTACTTGGCGGGCACTTTATAGCCAAGAAATAAAAGTCAGAGGAAGGTTTTTATTTCTTCGCCATAAAATGCCCATCCCTGGTCCTCAAGGGGGTGGGAAGGTTATTAGTTTTATTGTCCGATAGGAGGTAACTGGCATGTAGTGCCCGAGAGCCAGGGATGCCAGCGTTCCCATCAGGCACTGGGCAGACGATCCTCACGGAGAATTACCGGCTGGAATGTCAGTGGCACCTCGGAGTGGGGGGGCAACACGGGCGCATGCTCAGTTTCATGAACACATGCGTCGATGGTTTAGTAAAGACTCAGGTGAGCTGCCCGACCTCTGAGAAGGCCATTCATGTTCTGATGGAGTCATTTCGGGGGGAGGGACCCTCAGGGAGCAGCCACGTCTGCAAAATGATTCTTCTTTTTTTTTTATTTTAAATATATTTTATTGATTTTTTACAGAGAGGAAGGGAGAGGGGTAGAGAGTTGGAAACATTGATGAGAGAGAGAGACAGTTGGGGGTGATCAGGCTGGTGGGGAAGGCAGTTGGGAGTGAGCAGGCCATAAAAGGGGCCAGTGGGGGTCAGTTGGGGACAATCAGGCCAGCAGGGGGGTGGCAGTTGGGGGCAAGCAGGCTGGTGGGGGGGCATTTAGGAGTGATCAGGTAGGCAGGCAGAAGCACTTAAGGGGTGATCGATCAGGCAGGCAGGCAGGCCGAGAGGTTAGGGGTCAACAGGGGATGTGCCCGCCACCAAGGTACATGCCCTTGACCGGAATAGAACCTGGGACCTTTCAGTCCGCAGACCGACGCTCTGTCCACTGAGCCACACCGGTTTTGGCCAAAATGATCCTTTAGGGTCAGCAGCAACGAACCTTCCAGAAAGCCTGCTCCCACCTGCTTCTGGTGGATAGGGTTGGACCCGCTGGATTAGCTCTCACTTAGCGACGGCCGCTCTGTCCTTAGGGTGTGAGCTCATGAACCAGAGGACGTTTTCGCGCCAAACATGAGGGTCCAGGGTGGCCGTCCGCTTCTCAGCGTCCCCCGGGTGGTGTGTCAGGGACCAGTCACATCCTGCGGGCGGCGGGCGGAGGTGGCCTTTAAACCTGCCCTGGTCTGAAAGGGGATTATCTCCGGGTGAGAGCTCAGTGTCTGCATGGAACAGTGGTACCTCGAGATACGAGTTCAATTCGTCCCGTCACCTTGAGGCGTGGGAAACTATGAGATGCTCGAGTCGCGGTAAACTGGTGGGTCGTGTGCAGCCGGCCGATCCGCGCGATGACTCCTATCTCAACTGTTGCTCGTATTTCAAAGCAAAAATCGCTCGCTCCACGGCTCGTATCTCAAAAATCTCGTATGTTAGGGCACTCGTATCTCGAGGTACCACTGTATTTAAAAAAAAAAAAATAATGAGAGGAAAGGAAGAAGGCCGTGGAATCAGAGCTCTGTCATTCCTGGTCGCTTTGAGACACACACACACACACACACACACACACACACACACACGCACGCAAGCACACGGCGCTGGGACAGTGTCCCCGGTCAGACACTCTGTTCCAGGTCCCGGTTTCCAGGGGTGGGAGGGAGGGCACCTCGGCCTGAGGCTTGAGGGAGCCAGGCTGGCTGGCTGGCAGGACTGGGGGCTCTGGGCACGGTCCCAGCCGAGACCTGGGTGTGTGGAGACTGAGCCGCGGGTAAGCCTGGAGCGACCGTCCCTGTGCGGATGCCTGCACGTGTGTGGTCCGTCCTTTGACACCTTCGTTTAAGGAGGCAGGCTCCACAGACACACCGATAAGCATGTTTTTGTTTTCACTTATGTGTAGTTATGAGGAATTAGAATGAGACGCATTTACTTAAATACTTTTAAAACGTAAAAATGAACACAGGGCAGTGGAGGAACTGTGCTTTCGAGTATCTGTCCTAATAAAAGATTATTAGACCGGGAGACCTTCCGGGAGACCTTCCAGACGTCCTTCCGGACAAAGCCATGGTGACAGGGCTGAGGCAGAGTTGGATAGAGGTGACCAGGCTGGCGGGGGAGGCAGTTGGGAGTGAGCAGGCCAAAAAGGGGGGCCAATTGGGGATGAGCAGGCTAGAAGGGGGTCATTTGGGAGCGAGCAGGCCAGCAGTGGGGATCAGTTGGGGGCAGGTTGGTGGGAGGGCAGTTAGGAGCAATCAGGCAGGCAGGCAGAGGCATTTAGGGGGGTGATCAGGCAGGCAGAGAGGTTAGGGGCAATCAGGCCAGCAGGGGGGCAAGGTAGGAGTGATCAGGCCAGCTGGGAGGTAAGTGAGGGGCAATCAATCTGGCAGGCAGAAGGGTTAGGGGCTATCAGGCAGACAGGCAGGCGAGTGGTTAGGAGCCAGTCATCCCAGATTACGAGAGGGATGTCTGACTGCCTGTCTAGGCCTGATCCCTGTGGGCAGCCGGACATCCCCCGAGGGGTCCCAGATTGGAGAGGGTGCAGGCCAGGCTGCGGAACGGCCCCCTCCCCTCTGTGCACGAATTTCATGCACCGGGCCTCTAGTTAAAAAGAAACATAAATGAAAAGTAAACCGATAGCTCCCTTTGAAAGAAGGGTGAGATGAAAGGAAAAACTTAGAGAGCCCACGTGCTGAGCTCCTGATCTGCGCCAGCTTCCACGCCAGGCCACGGACCCCTCCGCTTCCCGAGCTGGGAGCGGCATCGTTTCCCAGAAGAAAGCATGGAGCCTCTGCAGGGCAAGGCCTTGGCATAAATCCGGCAAATGGGAGGAGTGAAGTCTAGACTCAGGTCCGCTGTGTCTGAAGTTCTGGGACCTGAAGCCCCCTGCGGACAGCCTGGCGATGCCATTCCCCAGAGTGCTCCTTCCTGCCCGGCACCCGGAATACACGCCAGGTCCCCCAAAACTGAACGCTCCTGCTCGCGATGCAGAGGGGGTGTGTGTGTATGGACTGACAGCCAGTACCAGCCAAGAGAATAAAAGCCGAATATGTAAATTGTTCCCTGGGGCAGTGGTTCCCCTGGGAGTTTGACTGCTTGCTGTGATGTGTGTGAACCACCAGGGGGCAGCACGGAACACGGTGGGCATTGGTGACAAGGCGCTGGCAGGGGGCAGCAGTGGAGGCGCTGCCAGCTTTGATGGGCCCTGAGAGAGTGGGATCATGCAGGATGGTGGGGCAGGTGAGCCGGTGGCACCAGGCCAAGGCGGGTGCGAGTAGGGGCCTGATCACCCCACCGATCGCTCCACAGACAGCACCCAGTGCTGCTTAGCTCCCAGGCCCTGAGGGAGAAAGGGCAAATAGCAACATTGAAATATTTCTCCTAATTATTTCCCTTTCACTGTGCCTCAGTGGTTCTCAACCTTCCTAAGGCTGCGACCCTTGCATACCGTTCCTCATGTGGTGGTGACCCCCAACCATGACATTTTGCTACTGTGATGCATCGTGATGTAAATATCTGCATTTTCCGATGGTCTTAGGCGACCCCTGCGAAAGGGTCGTTCAACCCCCAAAGGGGTCGCGACCCACAGGTTGAGAACCGCTGCTGTGCACGAATCCGTGCACTGGGCCGTTCGTGTTGCACAGGTGCCATGAAGTGTTTTGCGGCGTTGTGAGTGAC
This sequence comes from Lasiurus cinereus, assembly GCA_011751065.1. Lineage (NCBI taxonomy): Eukaryota > Metazoa > Chordata > Mammalia > Chiroptera > Vespertilionidae > Lasiurus > Lasiurus cinereus. The sequence continues at coordinate 3,015,841 of JAAGEH010000413.1, read as the reverse complement.
CGGTGAAGGCCGAGTGTGGGAAGGGTGGACCTGCGGGAGCTGTTTGCGTAAAGGGAGGGAGGAGAGGGCCTGGAGGACCTCGAGGGAAATCGCAGGACGGAGGCGTGATGGGCGGGAGCTCGGCGGGATGAGTCACCCCCCGGGGTCACAGGCTGCAGCGTCTGGGCCCTGTGCACAGGCTGGGGCACCCGGAGTGGTTATTTATAGCTGCCCAGCTCAGCCCGCGCAGGAAAGACAGGGCTGGGGGAGGGTCATGTTGAGGTGAAGCTCCCTCGCTGGGTGCTGGGCCTGGGCAGGAAGCGCTGGGCCGTCGTCCTCTCCTGTCCTTGTGCAGTGCCCTCTGCGGGCAGCAGCCAGGAGGGTTTTGTAAAAAGTGCAGGTCACGGGCCTCCCTGCTTTCAGCGCGTCGGTGACTTTCCACCGTCAGCAGAAGGTAGTCCAGGCCCTTCGCCGGGGCCCAGGTGGACAGCGTGCTGTCCTGTCAAGGAGCTGGCCGCCCAGCAAGCAGCTGCTTCTCACTGTGTGCATAGAGTCAGGATCCTGGGCACATTTCTTCTCTGTGCCTTCGTCTCCCCATCGTTAAAAATACGCTAATAGTATCTTGCAGGATTGTTAGCAGAGGGTTTGAGAAAACGTAGGGAGGGATTGATTTTTTAAATATATTTTGTTGATTTTATTTTACAGAGAGGAAGGGAGAGGGACAGAGAGCTAGAAACATCGATGAGAGAGAAACATCGATCAGCTGCCTCCTGCACGTCCCCCACAGGGGATGTGCCCGCAACCAAGGTCCATGCCCTTGACCAGAATCAAACCTGGGACCCTCGAGTCTATAGGCCGACGCTCTATCCACTGAGCCATACCGGTTTCGGCGGGAAGGATTATTGTAAAGCAAAAATAAAAGTTGTAAGCATTATTATTATTTTTTTAAAGTCATGCTCACAATACTCTTCTTGGGGAGAGAGAGCTGACTTTTTTTTTTTTTTAGTATATTTTATTGTCTTTTTTACAGAGAGGAAGAGAGAGAAATAGCCAGAAACATTGATGAGAGAGAAACATTGATCAGCTGCCTCCTGCACATCCCCCACTGGGGAATGTGCCTGCAACCAAGGTATATGCCCTTGACGGGAATCAAACCTGGGACCTTTCAGTCCGCAGGCTGACACTCTATCCACTGAACCAAACCGGTTTCGGCCAGCATTATTTTTTTTATTGTCTGACACAGTCTGTCTCATGGCACCTTTCCCCTGAAAGTTCTCATCTTTTCTCAGCTCCCCGGGGTGGGCTGATAGGAAAGTGAGGGCTTTGAATCCGTCACTTGCTTCTTTGAATTAATAAAGGCAAAACAGTAGAACAGTGCCCGGCACATATCCTGTGTCTCCGAAAATAAGACAGGGTCTTCTATTCATGTTTGCTCCCAAAGAGGCGCTGGGTCTTATTTCCAGGGGATGTCTTATTTTTCCATGAAGAAGAAGACGATACACATTTATTGTTGAACAAAAAAAAAAAAGGAAATGTGTGACCTGTCTACGGGACGGTAGTCGTTGTCATCACAAACCAGCTCCCTGATGGGCCGCAGCGCAGCCGGAGCTGTTCAGGCCGGGCGAGGTCTCTTTAAATCAGGAGCCAGACGCCTGACGGTAGCTTCGGGGGCCTGATATTCCAGGGAGGCCTTACGTTCGGGGGAGGCCTTATTATCAGGGAGGTCTTATGTTTGGGGGGATGCCTTTTATGACAGCGAGAGGCAAAACAGGAAGTAGGTCTTATTTTCGGGGGATGTCTTACTTTCGGGGAAACGGTAGTGAGCTCTGCAGTGTTCGACATTCTTATTGAGGTCCTCGAGGTGACCCGCCCGTCTCTGATTTCATCTTGCACCAGATGATGGGCCTTTAGAAAAAGGTCATTTACTCTGTTTTATTTTTATTTTTATTTTTATTTTTTAACGAACCTTCTTTAGCAACAGGAAATCTTGTTCTAACCTGACAGGCTTGGGGCAGGAAAGAGGATCGAAGCATGGTCGTGTCGTTGTTATAGAAACTGGAGGCCCGGTGCACAAATTCCGTGCAAAGGGCTCAGCCCTTGCAGCCACTGTGGCCTGCCTCGGCCCTCACAGCCCCAGCTTTGTCCGCCAGGTCATCCGGAAGGACATCGGGAAGGTCGTCCGGCTGTCCAGGCTAATTAGCATATTATGCTTTTCTTATTATAGATCATTGATGGGCCTAAGATTGAATCTTGTGCTAAGGTGTTTGCCCAGCTACCAAACGCTGGCCATCCCTGACCACACCGTTGAGGACTAGGTAGAGGGAGAAACAACACCTTTCCTCTATCCTTCTGTCTATGATCACATTATGGGATAATAGAATGAACCCCCTCTCGGTCCCCAAAAAAGAACCTTATGAGGTAAAACAGTGTGTCTTCCGGAACAGGGAGGCAAAGGAACAGAGGGGACAACGTAATGCCCGGCTTAATGTGTAGATGTCCCAGAGGCACTTCCCATTGGATGGACCCAGAGCCGTGTGAACTGTGCACGGTCCAGGGAGCACTGGTCAACCCTCCTCTGTCCCCTTAATGCGTCCTGAAGTAGGCACGCCTCTACCCCACTGCTCTTCACAGGCCTCCTACCTTCTGTGCCAGTCTCTTCCTGCACTGTCCACTCTTTAAGGAAATGGGCGTCCATGACCTCCATGTAGGCACTCTGCAAATGCCTTTGAACTGAGGGGAAGGAAGGAAGGAAGGGAGGGAGGGAGGGAGGGACAAGCTAATGGGTGAAAGGGACAAGAGCTGTCCACTGTCCAGAGCTTTGCTGTCATTGCTCAATTTCCCTGGAAATCGCCAGGAACGGAGTTTTCCAGGTGCAGTGTGGGTAGTGCCTGTGCCACCACCACCGGGTTGGGGTGCTAGCTAAAATTCAGGTTTCTGTCTTTTTATTATTAGAACAATAATAGCTGTAAACTGCCCTGATGGTTTGGCTCAATGGATAGAGCATCACCCTGCAGACTCAAGGGTCCCAGGTTTGACTCTGGTCAAGGGCATGTACCTTGGTTGCGGGCACATCCCCAGTAGGGAGCATGCAGGAGGCAGCTAATCGATGTTTCTCTCTCATCGATGTTTCTAGCTCTCTATCCCTCTCCCTTCCTCTCTGTAAAAAAAATCAATAAAATATATTAAAAAAATAATAGCTGTAAACCCTGAAGGGCCTCCTTTTCGCGTTTTCAGTTCATTTCCTCTTCTAGGCTCTAGGACAGAGCTCCAGACTAGTGGCATGTGAGCAAGTTATATAGACTGTGCATCCCACAGCGCTCAGGGTGGGGGCGGAGCCTGGGCCACCCGAGTGTCCCCGCCCGTCATCTGGCGTGGTGAGAGCCTCTTCCATTGACCCCCGTGTGCCTCAACATATGACTGTTTTCTGTGTAATGAGGGCAGACAGCTTGGAGGTGCCACATTCAGGCCTGCTACCCGGGTCCTCTCTTTCTGTCCTCTCCCCTTCAGAGGTCCACATACTGCCTTTCTTTTCCTTCCATTGGCTCAAGGTCTCCTGCCTTTGGAGGTTGGTGAAAGGTGTTCCAGGCAAACCTGGAGCCGGGACGCTGTCCATGGCAAACCTGGAGTGTGTCTGACTCTGTCTTACAGCTTAACGTCCCTTTTGTCCCCCACGTGGAGTTTTGTTATAGTCTCCCCGCTCTGCTCCTCCTTCCTTCCCTGAAGGATTCTGTCAATGGGCTCAGCCCCTTTCCCACACATCAGTTCGGCCCCCGGCTCTGCTGTGCCCTTTGCTCTCTGTAGTCTTGTTGTTGGGCACGCTGACCAACCTGGCCAAGGCCAGAGAGGCCATCGTCTTTCCACCCACACCCTCCCCATGTCCCCCATAAAATGCAAGTGTAGACATTCAGCATAGTAATCAGCTGGGAGTCGTCACTCATGATAGTGTTCATGGATACAGTGGTACCTCGAGTGCCCTAACATACGTGATTTTTTAAAAAAAATATATTGTGTTGATTTTTTACAGAGAGGAAGGGAGAGAGACAGAAAGTCAGAAACATCAATGAGAGAGAAACATCGATCAGCTGCCTCCTGCACGCCCCACACTGGGGATGTGCCCGCAACCAAGGTACATGCCCCCAACTGGAATCGAACCTGGGACCTTTCAGTCCGCAAGCTGACGCTCTATCCACTGAGCCAAACCAGTCCCGGGCATATGAGGTTTTTGAGATAACGAGCCATCGAGTGAGCGATTTTTGCTTTGAAATACGAGCAACATTTGAGATAGAAGTAATCATGCAGATTGGCTTGTTGCACACGACCCACCAGTTTACCTCCACTCGAGCGTCTCATAGTTTCCCACGCCTCAAGGTTACGGAACGAATTAAACTCGTATCTCGAGGTACCACTATATTTCCCATTCATCCTGTCTCCGTCTTAGAACTTGGATTGGTCTTGGAGCTGAGGAAGGACACAGAGGCGGTAATGAAGCTGAAAGGCATTTCTTTGTTTTGTGTGTTTTTTTTCAGATGAGAATTCTCCAGCCAACTTCTGGGATTCTAAAAACAGGGGTGTGACCGGCACCCAGAAAGGGCAGCTCGTGTGGAGGATTGAGCCCGGACCCTACTTCATGGAACGTGAGTAGCCACGTTGTGAAACGGGTATTTGTTAGGCGACGTGGCCCAGAGATGCGGGGGTCTGTGGGTCTTTTCTGAGTGCTATGTAAAGGGCTTTTGGCTCTGATTTACACACACTGGCACCATATAACTCCAAACTGGAAAAAATGTATTATTTTAGAAAATACTCGTTAGAGAATGGTCACATATTTTGAGAAATGTGTGTGTATTGTATGAACATATGATGTCCTATCTAATAAAGGTGGAATATGCAAATTGACTGTAACTCTGCGACAAAGATGGTGGCGCCCACAGCCCATAAGGAGGAACTATGCAAATGGATGCGACAAGGCGAGAGACGGAAAGACGGCTCCTGCTGGAGCAAAGATGGTGCTGGCAGCCAGGGGAAGGAAGGCCCATTTTTACACAAATCTTCCTGCATCGGGCCTCTAGTATAAATTATGTGTGGCTATTTTAACACTTCACACATTTTAAATACCTTTGTGTCTACATTTGTAATTCATATTTAATGATTAATACTCATGTTAGAGAGCAGGAAAAACAACTCAGGATTTAAATTTAAGAATTTAACTTAATTTAAAATTTGAATTTGTATGATTTTTCCCAGAGGCAGAGTAACTTTTGCCTTTGGGTTCTGGTTTTGACAGGTGTGGGCCAGATAGTCTGGGACTGCTCTAGAGGTCTGTTTAACTAGGAATCTTGCAGGTAATTCAACCCTGCCCCAGTTATCTGATGTTATATTCATTTGTACACGCAAATGCTTTCACACAGCCCACGTGACTCACAGAACTATGTCATTCCTTTTGATTTTGGGTGAGGGGAGTATCTGTACTTTAGATATAGATATTATTGCAAACATTTTTGTGGAGTAGCTAGATACTCCTGTAAGCAGACGATCTACTGGTTGGTCCAGGTTAATGTCTGCACTTACAGACTTTTTCCTTACTGTAGACAGACTTGGCCCTAACACTTTCCAAGTTATTTATCTCGGTGTAACAACTAAATCTTTCATATGCAGGGTGTTGAGTCCAAAAGAGTGTGTGGGGATGCTATCCAAGAAGGGTACTTACCACCCTTTCAAATGTAAAGTGAGGTTTGATGGAGTAGCAAC
>JAAGEH010000413.1:2994032-3007409 GCA_011751065.1 Lasiurus cinereus | reverse complement strand
GGGAGGCCAGGACCTGTCAGGTCTGGCTGTCTCCGCTGCAGACTGTACCCCGTGGCTGGTCTCCACTCTATGGGGCAGGGTTTTGCGTGGTGAAAGCCGGACGAGGCAGTGGCCCGTGGTCAGAAGCCTGGCCGGTTTGCTGTGCTCCTGCCTGTCAGCCCGGGGGTTGGGGGGCCTGAGTCAGAGAGGTGACATACGTATCACAGAGAGCCAGCCCAGGGTCCTCAAGGAGCGGGTTTGAGGGAGGGGAATGTACACAGATACCTGGATGGGACCCAAGGAGACTGCAAAAGACACGACCCAGAAGCAGTTCAGTGTCAGTCACACAAAATAGTTGGGACTAGGTTGCAGGAAGTTGAGGAGGAAGTAGAAGTTGATGCTTCAGAATTTGCCTGGAATTTATTTCGGAGTTTTCCGGCTTTTTCTTGGATCAGTGAACGTTTTTGTTGGTGGCATAAGATTTTCCTTTTTTTTCTTTTTTTTTGTTTGTTATATATATCTTATTGATTTTTCTTTACAGAGAGGAAGGGAGAGGGATAGAAAGTTAGAAACATCGATGAGAGACATCTATCAGCTGCCTCCTGCACGCCTCCTTCTGGGGATGTGCCTGCAACCAAGGTACATGCCCTTGACCAGAATCGAACCCGGGACCCCTCAGTCCGCAGGCCGACGCTCTATCCACTGAGCTAAACCGGTTTCGGCTGGCATAAGATTCTTAAAGGAGCTGGGGGAGCATTCTAAAGATAAAAGATGGAAGGGTAACATGTCAACAACCGTGGTTTCTCTTTTCCAGCTACTCAACATATATTCTGCCTTCTGCCTGTCTTTTACAGTAGTGCAGATTTTTTGGTTCTTTTTTTTAGAAAACCATGAAATTTTGTTTTCTAGGATGCCATAATTGAGCACTCATTGTGCATCCATTGAGGGAAAGGCTAAATAAATCTGCTATGTGGTCTATAAATTACTGGCTTCCATGAGATAATTTACCCGAAAGCTTTTGGAAAAAGCTTCATAACACAGTGATTAGGACAGTAGCATGGAGAATGCCTGTTATAACTAATTCTAACAGCATGTGCCATGTACCTGTAGGTCAGTCATACAGGCGCCCCTGAAGGCCGATGGGCCATCCACGTGGCCACTCAAAAACGTTTGGCGAGAGAGGCTCATTCTGCACACGTATGGATGAGTCTGGTGAACATCGCGTGTTTCCTTTATTCCAGGGTTTTCCAAAAGGCCTGAAGGAATTTTCTGTCTGATATTTTTTTTTAACTGAAGGAATGTCTTCATATAGCAATAGCAACTTAAGTCCACTTACAACCTGTCGACTATCTTCTTTCCAAAGAACTAAAAGGCCATAAAGTCACTTGATTCATACGCCAGCGAATCCAGAAGCTCCAATGGGTCTCATCTCGGGTGGAGATGAAGTGAGGTCTGCTCTTTCTCTCACCTCTGAGCACCTGCCTTCGTGTCTCACAATCTGCATCTGTGTCTCGATTCCAAGCTCTGCAGCTTATGGAAAGGCATCCACTGCATGCGTGTTTGGTGTAAACACCATCGCATTGGCCAACATGTGTGATTCCCCAGGAAGGCTGAGCAGCCACAGACCCCGTGTGTGTGTTTTGTCCGCAGATGGGGGCAGAAGGCGCGGAAGGAGGTGCGTCCGGAAGCCCGCATTCCCGGAAGCTCGTCAGCTTCACCCTGTCCGGTAAGGCTGCCTTTCGCTGGCATCATGTCCAGCTTGAACGTGGACGGTTTTAAGGGCCCCCCTAGTCCCTTTGTCTGCAGATTCTCCTGTGTTCTAGGGCAGCGGTTCTCAACCTGTGGGTCGCGACCCCTTTGGGGGTCGAACAACCCTTTCACAGGGGTCGCCTAAGACCATGGGAAAATGCAGATATTTACATCATGATGCATCACAGTAGCAACATTTCATGGTTGGGGGTCTCCACCCCATGAGGAACTGTATGCAAGGGTCGCGACCTCAGGAAGGTTGAGAACCATTGCTCTAGGGGGACTAGTGAGTTATTGATCTGGGGGGTCATACTTGCGAAATTCAAGTGTACCTTTTACAAGGATAAAAATAGATCATGCATATACATGCAGAAGTCACTTCTTCTAACTGGTTTTCTGGTGGGAAAAAGACTAACTGTCTATCTACTTAAAAAAAAATAGATCATGCATATAAACTCAGAAGTCACTTCTTCTAACGGGTTTTCTGGTGGGAAAAAGACTCTAACTATGTATATCTACTCTAAAAAAATAGATCATGCATATAAACTCAGAAGTCACTTCTTTTAACGGGTTTTCTGACGGGAAAAAGACTCTAACTGGGTATATCTACTTAAAAAAAATCTGTAAGGTCATGTGTGAACCCCATATGAGGGCATTGGTTATTGAATATGATTTGTGCTTACCCCATCTAGAGAAAGGGCAATGTGAAACTAGGGGGCAAGCCCAGGGAAGCCCCTCTTTCTGTGGAGGAACACACATGGAAATAGGAAGTGGGTAAAATGATTTTTTTGCTGTTGTTTTCTGGTTGCTGCAATATTCTAATGGCTTGCATGTGTATCCTAAGACGGAAGCACTGGTGGTGAGCGGGAGCTCATTTGTGGTTTACAAGGCTTATGTCACGGAAACCAGTGATTTAAAAAAGAGTAGAGCTGAAACCGGTGTGGCTCAGTGGATGGAGCATCGGCCTGCGGACTGAAATGTCCCGGGTTCGATTCCGGTTCAGGGCATGTACCTTGGTGGCGGGCACATCTCCAGTAGGGGCGTGCAGGAGGCAGCTGATCGATGTCTCTCTCTCATCGGCAGTGGTTGTGCGTGTCTTTAAAAGAAACCGTTTACTAAGGATTTCTCTCACGGCATTGCGATGCTGGCTGCCGACCCCCCCAACCCCCCCACATACACACACGTTAGAATCGGGTCTAGGTGTGTGAGGCGGAGGCAAAGTGTGCTCTCACGTTCGCAGCCGTCTGGTTATTTAAGCTGAGCTGTTTGTCTTTCACTCTCTCTCCCTCCGCCCTCCTTCTCCCTCCCTTCTTCTCTCCCTCCCTCCCTCCTCTCTCTGTTTGTTTAAAGACCTCAGAGCTGTGGGGCTCAAGAAAGGCATGTTCTTCAACCCGGACCCTTACCTGAAGATGTCCATCCAGCCGGGCAAGAAGAGCACTTTCCCAACCTGTGCGCACCACGGCCAGGAGCGGCGCTCCACCATCATCAGCAACACCACCAACCCCGTGTGGCACCGGGAGGTAAGGGCGCCAGGGGCCTGAGCCGGGAGGGACGAGGAGTTGGCCAGCTCCATCCCTCCCCCGACCCCGCACTCTGTGCATCGTGGAGCTGTGGACAGGGGTGAGCAGGAGGGGTCTGCGGGGTCTGCTAGAGAGAGGGCACGGTGAGAATGAGGTACAGTGGTACCTCGAGGTACGAGTTTAATTCATTCCGTCACCTTGAGGCGTGGGAAACTATGAGACGCTCAAGTCGCGGTAAACTGGTGGGTCCTGTGCAGCCGGCCGATCCGCGCGATGACTCCTATCTCAACTGTTGCTCGTATTTCAAAGCAAAAATCGCTTGCTCGACAGCTCGTATCTCAAAAATCTCGTATGTTAGGGCACTCGTATCTCGAGGTACCACTCTTGTCCTTCTGGCCAGGGCTGGTCTAGGAGAAGGCAAGGGAAGCATCCCTGGTGCGCAATTGAAAGGGTGCCGAAAGACTCAAACATCGCAAGAAATACTTTTTTTTCCCTCTTTATTGACTAAGGTATTACATATGTGTCCTTAGCCCCCCAGAGTCCCCCCAGCCCCTCATTCATGCTCTCACCACCCTGGTGTCTGTGCCCATTGGTTAGGCTTTTATATGCATGCATACGAGTCCTTTGGTTGATCTCTCCCCCTCACCCCCACCCTCTCCTCCCTTCCCTCTGAGGTTTGATGGTCTAATCGACGCTTCTCTGTCTCTGGATCTGTTTTTGTTCATCAGTTTATGTTGTTCATTATCTTCCACAAATGAGTGAGATCATGTGATATTTATCTTTCTCCGATGGGCTTATTTCGCTTAGCACAATGCTCTCCAGGTCCATCCATGCTGTTGCAAATGGTTGGAATTCCTTCTTTTTTAGGGCAGCGCAGTATTCCATGGTGTAGACATGTCACAGTTTTTTAACCCACTCGTCTGCTGATGGGCACTTAGGCTGTTTCCAAATCTTAGCTATGGTGAATTGTGCCGCTATGAGCATAGGGTGCATATATCCTTTCTGATTGGTGTTTCTAGTTTCTTGGGATAAATTCCTAAGAGTGGAATCACTGGGTCAAATGGGAGCTCCATTTTTAGTTCTTTGAGGAAACTCCATACTGTTCTCCACAGTGGCTGCACCAGTCTGCATTCCCACCAGCAGTGCACGACGGTTCCTTTTTCTCCGCATCCTTGCCAGCACTTTTTTGTTGATTTGTTGATGTAGCCATTCTGACAGGTGTGAGATGAAACCTCATTGCCATTTTAATTTGCATCTGTCAGATGATTAGTGACTTTGAGCATGTTTTCATACTTTAATATAAAATACATTTGTGTGTATGTGTATTTAATGATTTCTAGTTTTTAAAAATATATTCTTATTGATTAAAGAGAGGAAGGGAGAGGAAGAGAGAGAAATAGAAACCTCAGTGATGAGAGAGAATCATTGACCGGCTGCCATCTGCACGCCCCACACTGGTGGTTGAGTCCACAAGCCGGGCATGTGCCCTGACTGGGAATCGAACCGTGGCTTCCTGGTTCACAGTGCGATGCTCAACCACTGAGCCACGCCAGCGGGGCTGCAATATATTTTTTAAAAATCCAAATCAATGAAAACAAATGATGAGAAGGAAGCGTCAACATGTGGAGACAGGACAGGCCCAGCAGCATTATCCTGCAGTCAGGTCAGACCTGGAGGGGGAAGGAGAAGTCAGAGATGTTGATGGTTTTCGTTTAAAATGTTGGTGTTTTGTTCTAGCATACATTCAGAACAAATTAAAGGAGTCTCCCCGCCTGCAGGCCTTGGCAGACGTGTTTGGGGTTTCTAGATTTCAGGGAATCCCATGCGCCACTCAGAGAGAGGAGCCAGATTGTGTTGATGGTACTTAGCTCCCTCCCCGCTCCCTTCTGCTTCCCGTCGGCTCAGTGGGTGCAGTGTGCCAGGGAGCCCCGGCGAGGGGCTCTCAGTAGAACGACAGGAAGTCCGAGAACGAACAGAGACCCTGTTTCTCATCGAGGGCGGACAGGGGGGGCTCTCCACCGGTTCCTGGGGATTCAAGACGCTTCCAGGACCAGAGAGAGCAGTGGTTCTCAACCTTCCTAAGGCCGCGACCCTTTAAGACAGCTCCTCATGGGGTGGTGACCCCCAACCACAAAATTATTTCCGTGGCTACTTCATCACTGTCATCTTGCTACTGTCATGAACTGTCATGTAAATATCTGATAGGCAGGATGTATTTTCATTGTTTCACATGGAACATCATTAAAGCATAGGGATTAATCACAAAAACAATATGTAATTATATATTGTGAAATATTTATTTCTAATGACAAATAAATGAAATTTTGTCTTGAATCGTGGTGCAGCATGGGCAACAGTCTTCCTAGGACAACAGTAAACTACATGGCTACACTTTGCTACACCGAGGAGCGGTGTGTTGGTTCCTAAGACCATGGGAAATAGGTGTTTTCCAATAGTCTTAGGCGACCCCTGTGAAAGGTCGTTCGACCTCCAAAGGGGTCTCGACCCACAGGTTGAGAACCGCTGAGATAGAGTGTTTCTGGGTCAACCTGCATTGGCATGGGAATCGCACCGATGATTACCACATCCCCTAACGGTTGATTGACAGTCGTGCTCTGAGAGTGCTGTGGAAATGTTTCCCTGGAGAGGGAGGTGACGCAGGGGACATAGAACCACCTGAAGAAAAGTTGTGGCTCTTTGAGACGTGCCAGCCCAGCCAGGTGCTTCTGGAGGGAAGTTTTTAGGTTATTTAAACAGAGAAAAGCATGTTTTCTTATTCCTGGTTTTAAAAACAAGTGCTTACTATCTTCAACATAATAAACAACTTGGAAAGGTGGGCCACCTAATTTCAACACATCAGAAGCCTAGAAAACATACAGTTGATCTCGACATGAGCTCTAGCAGGCAGAGTGCAATAATTAGCAATAACTTGATTTTCCTCACATTTGATATTTATAAAGTTCTGACCCATGTGGTCAGTGCCAGACTCAAGAGGGGATGCAATATTTCCTTGAATATTTACCAAAGTAATATTGAGGCTATTTGGTAGGTGTTTCTACTTTAGAGGGGTATTTGAATCTCTGTTGGGCAACTTCCACATAACATGGGATCAGGAGTGAAAATTGCTGTGAACCAGATATATCGGTTCACTCTAAAGCATCCTCGACTAGCATACTAAATTTCAAAGAATTAAGATAGATGAATAGATGAACAAATAGATGAATACTAAAATTATATTGTGCACAATTACTATTTGGTAACATCTCCTAAAAGTGTTGCAGCAGGAAAGGGATGTGGTCAGACAGATCCCTAGCTGTTGGGTTTGTTTTTTCAAAAAATATATTTTTATTGATTTCAGAGAGGAAGGGAAAGGGACAGACATACAGAAACATCCATGATGAGAGAGAATCATCGATCGGCTGCCTCCTGCACGCCCCCCATTGGGGACCAAGCCTGCAAACCAGGCCTACGCCCTGAACCTGGAATCGAACTCTGACCTCCCGGTTCATAGGTCGATGCTCATCCACTGAGCCCCGCCAGCCCGGCGGCTGCTGGTTGTGGATCGTTGTGGAAGTGAATGAGTCTGAGTGGCTGAAGGATTGACAGTAGCTGCAGCTCCTTCCAGCAGTGGGGACTCTGTATATCATTAAGATGGAAAAGCGACAGCGTTTTCTCTCATAATAAACGATGTCATTTCCTAGCTGCCTTTCTCTGACTCAGCCTGTGTTCCTCTTGTATTTTCAGAAATACTCCTTTTTTGCACTTCTTACCGACGTCTTAGAAATTGAAATCAAAGACAAATTTGCCAAGAGCCGGCCTATCATCAAGCGTTTCCTGGGGAAGCTGACCATCCCTGTGCAGCGGCTGCTGGAGCGCCAGGCCATCGGGTAACCAGCCCCCCGCAACCCCCCCCCGCACCCCAACACCTCCGGGTGGGCCTTTCTGGGGGGGTGGGGAGGGGGGTTTGCACAGAAACAGCTGACATGATGCTTTCATTTCCGGCCTAGGCCTCTGCTTACTGGTAAGGAGTGAGGCCACATGTCTTTTAAGAGTGGAAATGCTCTCCGTGAAAACGTGCAGGAGGAAGCGCTTTGATTTATAGTTAGGCACCGCTTTGGGGGGGTCCATCTTTTCCCGGGGGGCCTGCCCCTGGCATTTCTGCACCAGGTCACAGGGCTCAGCGGAGTGGAGGCTTTGGGGATCTTGCTAGACAGGCCTCTCCCCAGGTCAGGATCCTGGTGTTGGGTTGACCCCTCCCTGATCCGGGTTGGTCCCATCCGGGAAGTGGTTGATGGTAGAATGCGTAGACGTATACGTTCACTCAGGCGGCTGCCATTTACTTCTGCCACCTGCGAGCGTTTGTAAGTTGTGAGTGACATAGGTAGGAAATCGTAACACGCCTCCAGCCCTTGTTATAAATGGCCTGTCGATGTGCACACGGCGGGTACCAGCAAACACGGTGACTCTGGCACTCTGAGGCGGCCCTTGGACCTTGGTCATTGTAAGAGAACGTGATGTGGACATTGCAGTAGTCGTAGTAGTAGCCATAGCAGCAGTGAGAGGAGTCGTAGTAGTGAGAGGAATCATTGTAGTAAGGGGTAGTCATAGTAGTAAGGGTAGTAGTAGTAGTAAGAGGAGTCATAATAGGATTTATGGAAAGTGAGTGATTATAAAGCGGGTGAATAACTATAGGAAATGTAGCTACCATTTAATTTATATCATTATATAATTTATACAATAAAAGGCATCATTAACAATCTAGAGGCCTTATGCACAAAATTCGTGCATGCAACGTCTCCAATCTGGGATCCCTCTTACAATCCAGGACTGCTGGCTCCCAACTGCTTGTCTGCCTCCATTCCTGATTGCCCCTAACCGCTTCTGCCTGTCAGCCTGATCACCCCCTAACCACTCCCCTGCCAGCCTGATTCATGCCTAACTGTTCCCTTGGCAGCCTGTTTGCCCCTAACTGCCCTCCTCTACTGGCCTGGGTCCCCTCAATCGCCCTTCCCTGCAGGCCTGGTTACCCCCAACTTCCTCCTCTGCAGGTTGATTGCCCCCAACTGCCCTCCCTTGCAGGCCTGGTCTTTCCCAACTGCCCTCCCCTGCTGGCCATCTGGTGATGGCCATCTTATGTCCACATGGGGGCAGCTATCTTGTGTGTTGGAGTGATGGTCAATCTGCATATTACTCTTTTATTACCTAGGATGAGACCCTTTACTTGTGACAAGTGTTAATTCACATATGTCAGTCAATGATCAAGGAAAGATAAAAACTTGTCAGTCTGTGAAACTTGTAGACTTGCTGGCTTTTCATTTAGTCTTTCTTTTCTTTTTATTGATTTCAGAGAGAGAGGAAGAGAGAGAGAGATCAATGCTGAGAATCATTGATTGGCTGCCTCCTACTGGGGACTGAGCCTGCAAGCCAAGCATGTGCTCTGACCGGGAAAGGAACCATGACCTCCTGGTTCACAGGTCGATGCTCAGTCACTGAGCCATGCAGCTGGGCTCAGTTAGTCTTTGAGAGATCATGGAGTCCGCGTGTGCTGGAAGGAGGTCCAGCATGCATGGACATCAGAGCAGAATCACAACACACCAATCTGGGAGCCCTCGAGGGATGTATGTGTGTGTATGGGTGTGTGTAGGTGTGTGTGTTCTTGTATAGGAACAGTCAGAGCCTGGTCTGATGCAGAGACCAGGGACTGGCGTCATTAGGTGAGAATGACATGTACTGCACATTAGCAGGCCAGGCGTTAGCATCGACACACATACTTCTGATCTGATGGTTGCTTCCCCTCCAGTAATCGCTACTTCTTGACTCTGGTGGGGCTTACCGGGGCGGTGCAGGGGGCGCTGGGGCTCCTTGCCAACCACCTGCTTTGGGGGCCTTGGCTTGGAGCCGGCCATTCTCAGAGAGGGCGGCCTGCCTCTGTCGGGGCGTCCAGTCCCAGGCTGCGTCATCGCCGCCATGCCTTCGGGGAGGAATGTTCCAGATGGTGGTAAGGAGAGCCGCGGGGCACTGTCCCTTACAATGACAGAGCACAATGGTGTGCAGTGCGCTGTTCATAGTAATGCATCCCAGCCAGAGGCAGGGCGAGCCAGATGGGCCGTGGGAGAGCAGGGCAGCCGCTGACCCCCACAGGCACTCGGCCCAGGGGAGCCCGCAGCGGGGAGTCCCCACGCACGGGGATGTCCTGGGTGCGGAGGTGAAGTCCTGGAACTGAGGATCTTGTCACTCTGGCTAGTAAATCCCACTGATACTGTTAAAATTATTTTCTCAAGGGAAGAGTCTCATTTGTTAATTAACTTACTCAACGAATGTGTATATGGGTGTGTGTGTGAGTATGGGTGTATGTGTGTGTATGTGTATGGGTGTGTGTATGTGTTTGGGTGTGTGTGTGACTATGGGTGTGTATGTATGGGTGTGTGTATATGTGTGTGTATCTGTGTGTGTATGGGTGTGTATGTGTGTGGGTGTGTATATGTGTGTATGTATATGGGTGTATGGGTGTGTATGTGTTTGGGTGTATGTGTGTATAGGTGTATATATGTATGGATGTATGTGTGTGTGTATAGGTGTATATATGTTTGGATGTGTGTATGTATGGGTGTGTGTATATGTTTGTGTGTGTGTGTAATGGGTGTGTGTAGAAAAACAGTGTCTACTCAGCGTTCAGCACTGTGTGTGTTGGTGTTGGGGATGTGATAGTGAGCAGAACAGAGGGGGCAGTTCTGTCTTCCCAGTCCCTCTGCACATTTATTTCCTCCTAAAAGGCATTCCTTTTATGTCTTCCTCATCAACACAAACCCTTTACTTTTATTGGCCGAAGGAGGAGGGAAAGGAGGAGAGGCGGGTTTAAAACTAAACTAAAACAGTTTAGTTTTTCGAAGGAAAGGCGGGTTTTTATTACTCCAGGTCTGCGTGACCACAGAAGAGAGGAGGAGCTACAATGTAGGGAGCCGACCGGTGTGGCTTGCTGCTGGGCCTGTGTGTTGGGGTTCAGAGGTGGAGGGTGTGTGTGTGTGTGTGTGTGTGTGGTGCTGGGAGACAGTGGTCAGGAAGAGGACCCCCGAATCTGCTGCCAGCATGTAATATGATTTCAACACTAACATGGAAGCCTTCAACACACCTGTCAGGTCTAATAGTCACGATTCCTCTACAGAAAAGGTTGTAAAATGCGAAGTTTAGCAGAACAAGCACTGAGGTGAGCCTGAGGAAACGCATGCCAGGAAGACACGTGTTCCTGAAGCAGTAGCATCATGCATTCTACGTAAAAGGGGGCTGACGTGGGGACAGCAGGGCCGGGCTTCCATGTTCTGACCCTGGCTCTGTTCCCCCTCGTGTCTGGCGGGGGGCAGGTTGCCTCTCCTCCCTGTGCCCTCGCCTCTATCTGGCTGGGCTCCCCCAGAGCATGCTGGGAGGGTAAAAGACAAGATGCAGGCAGAGCCCCCAGCGGAGGGTGAGGGACACCCCGGAGACTCAGTGTGGGGAAACAAGGCCTTTTATTATTATTTTTTAAAAAATATATTGTATTGATTTTTTACAGAGAGGAAGGGAGAGGGATAGAGAGCTAGAAACATCGATGAGAGAGAGACATCGACTAGCTGCCTCCTGCACACCCTGTACTGGGGATGCACCTACAACCAAGGTACATGCTTTTGACTGGAATCCAACCTGGGACCTTTCAGTCCGCAGGCCGACGCGCTATCCACTGAGCCAAACCGGTTTTGACTATTATTATTATTTTTTAATATATTTTTTATTGATTTCAGAGGGGAAAGGAGAGGGAGAGATAGAAACATCCACGATGAGAGAGAATCCACAGACTGACGCTCTATCCACTGAACCAAACCGGTTTTGGCTATTATTGTTTTTTTAAATATATTTTTTGTTGATTTCAGAGGGGAAAGGAGAGGGAGAGATAGAAACATCCACGATGAGAGAGAATCATGGATCGGCTGCCTCCCACAGGACCCCTCCTAGGGAATGGAGCCCACAACCCGGGCATATGCCCTTGACCGGAATCGAACCTGGGACCTTTCAGTCCGCAGGCCGATGCTCTATCCGCTGAGCCACACCGGTCTCGGCGAAACAAGGCCTTTTAAAGGCATCAGTCAGGACAAGAGAAATCCCCGCCGAGTTTCTGGGGCAGGAAGAGAGGGGGAAGGGTCTCAGGCCTGTGGACTCGGAGACCAGCAGGCATCGGAGCCGCGCCGGGAATGCACACTGAGCACGTGCTCTCCCCCGCAGAGGGCACCCACGCCACGTGGCAGTGAGCTGAGAGCGGAGAAGCACCCACAGAGATGCAGAGGAGTCAGAAGCCGCCCGCCAGGCACTGCCCTGCCCGCTGCCAACAGCAGGGAGAGGCGGGCGTCTCCTCCCGCGGCCGCCAGCAGAGGGCGGTGTGGGAACGGAGATGGAGGCGGGTACCAGGCCCGGGGCACCTTCCTTGTCAGATGTAGGTCAGAGGCGGCGGGACAGTTGCTGGCACACCCAGAACTGATGGAAGGGCCGCGGACGCGGATAAATAAACACGGAGTTGCAAAGACAGACAGTCTCATCCCTGAGGAGGCTGGGGGCCTGAGCCAGGAGCCGAGGTGCGGCAGAACCTGGGGAGCCGCCCCGTGGGGTCCCCTTAGCTGTGCAGGTGGATGGGGAGGCTCAGCGCCCCCTCTTCACTCAGCGGGAGCAGCTGTCAGGGCGTAGCTGCCGCCTCCTCCCCCCCAGCTCCCGTTCTTCAGAACACAGTGCTCTCCCGGACCGGGTGCGAGAGCCCTGGCTGGTGGGTCCTTCCAGAACAAGCTTTCCGGCGTGCTCAGTGCCAAGGAGCCAGCCCACTGTGCCGGCCCCTGAGCCCGGACCCCCTCTTCCTCCCCACATCAGGCCTCTCTCAGCTCCTCTGTGATTCTCTGTCCTCTCCCTGGGCACCCTTCACGGCGAGAGAGCGAATCAGGGCCCTTCAAAACCCCCACACGTTGTATTGCATTTTCTGCTTTTACTAATAATGTTCCTTCTGACAAGATTTCTTTTTTTAAAAAAAAATATATTTTATTGATTTTTTTATAGAGAGGAAGGGAGAGAGAAACATCGATGAGAGAGAGACATCGATCAGCCGCCTCCTGCACGCCCCACAGTGGAGATGTGCCCGCAACCAAGGTACATGCCCCCAACTGGAATCGAACCTGGGACCCTTCAGTCCGCAGGCCGACGCTGTATCCACTGAGCCAAACCGATCTCGGCTTTTTTTTTTTAATGTATTTTTGTTGATTTCAGAGAGGAAGGGAGAGGGAGAAAGAGAGAGAGAGAAACATGAATGATGAGAATCATGGATCGGCTGCCTCCTGCACCCCCCACCCTGGGGATGGAGCCCACCACCCAAACATGTATGTGCCCTGACCGGGAATCCACCGTGACCTTCTGGTTCATAGGTCGATGCTCAAACACTGGGCCATGCCAACTGGGCTGACAAGATTTCCTTTTATCTAACTGTTCACTTGTTAGAGTGACTAGTATTACGTTGGAATCAAGCATGTCATTGAGCCTTTTATTTTTTTATGCGTCTGCAGGTGTCAGAGAAGTACATGGGATTTGGGGTGGGGGGTGTTTTTGGGGAGAAGAGGAAGGCTGGCACCAGCGTAGGAGGATAAACACCCTTTCTCCTCTGCAGCGACCAGATGCTGAGCTACAACCTGGGCAGAAGGCTGCCCGCCGACCACGTGAGCGGGTACCTCCAGTTTAAGGTGGAGGTCACGTCCGCCCTGCACGAAGGTGAGCGGCCGGGATACGTTCATCCTGTGGGGAAACGCTGTGTCGCTGTTGTCAGGTTGCCAGCAGGCGCCCCGTTCTGCAAATCAAACAGCGGCCCATTCCAAAGTGTTGAGTTCAGTTCAGGGCAACGTCCCTGTTCTGTTAAACGTTGGGACATTGAAACACAGGCCAGGGGAGATGCCCGGATAGAAAACATTGTTCTATTCACTTACCTCCCAGCCTACAAAAAAAAAAAAAAAAGAAAGAAAAGGAAGGAAGAAGGAAGGAAGGAAGGAAGGAAGGAAGGAAAGGAAAGGAAGGAAGAAAGAAAGGAAGGGAAGGGAAGGGAAGGGAGGGAGGAAGGAAGGAAGAAAGGGAAGGA
>JAAGEH010000413.1:2954418-2975624 GCA_011751065.1 Lasiurus cinereus | reverse complement strand
CTGGAGAAGTATGGGCGCGTTTCAAGAGACTCTGTATGGGCTACACACATGCACACGCACACACACGCACACACACACACACATACACGCACACTTTGGTTCATCTGGAGAAGTATGGGCGTGTTTCAAGAGACTCTGCATCAGCTACACACACACACACACACACACACACACACACACGGCAGCTGATGATGGATTTCCATCCCACGCCTGGCGGGCCCCGGACCCACGGAGAGACGATGTTAGGCGAGCAAACACGGGTGTCCCAGTTCCGCCCGCTGGGCGGAGCACCCTCCTCTCGGCCTCCCTGCCTGCTGCAGGCCCTCGGTTGAGCAGACGAGGCCACCCACGCCAGGGAGGGCGTCTGCTGATCCAGATGCTAATCTCACCCACTCACCGCAGACCCGCCCAGGGCAGCCCGTGGCCCAGTAACGTGGACCCATAAAATGGACCATCACCGACCAGAGCAATGAAATCAACGCAGAGGAAGCTCCACGCAGAGGGCCAGGCCAGTGGTCAGCAAACCCATCAGTCCACAGAGCCAAATGTCAACAGGTCAATGATGGAAATTTCTCTGGAGAGCCCAATTTTTTAAACTTCAACTTCTTCTCACGCCACTTCTTCAAAACAGACTCGCCCAGGCCGTGGTATTTTGTGGAAGAGCCACACTCCAGGGGCCAAAGAGCCGCAAGTTTGCCGACCATGGGGCTAGGTGACTGAGATCGTTAGGAAGCACCTTGACATTTATTACTATGTTCACAGAGTGGGCTTATCACTTATCACTGGGTTTAGTTTTTTAGAAAAAGCGTTATATTGGATTTCCCTGTCAGATGTAAATACAGTGGTACCTCGAGATACGAGTGCCCTACCATATGAGATTTTTGCGATACGAGCCGTCGAGCGAGTGATTTTTGCTTTGAAATACGAGCAACATTTGAGATAGGAGTCATTGCGCGGATCGGCCGGCTGCACACGACCCACCCGTTTACCGAGACTCGAGCGTCTCATAGTTTCCCACGCCTCAAGGTGACGGAACGAATTAAACTCGTATCTCGAGGTACCGCTGTACAGAATTTCTATTTCTCTCCTGGTTTTCTCCTCTCAAACAGTATTAACGGAAGGTTTCCCCCCAAAATCATGCCACGTGTGCCTAAGTGGAAATACTAAGAAACAGTGAGGTTTACAAAAAAAAAATGTATCATACACTTCCAGGTTTTCGTTTTTAATGAAAATGTAAAACGGCAACCATTTCATTTCAAAATGAAATATCCTTTCCAATGCTTTGCTTTTTTCCCTCCAAAACAAACAACAACAACAGAAAAAACACGCACGAGAGTGTCTGCCAGCCACCTCGGCATCTGTGTCTGCAGCCAAGCCTTGTGACTCTGTGGGTCTGTGGCTGTCAGACTGGGGTTCTGAGGATCGGAATGGTCCAGAGACCCAACTCTGATAAACACGACGCACGGCAGTTATGGTTAGGAGGGTGGATTTTTCTGGAAGAGAGCAAATATTTGAACAGGGAGAGGGGGTGACCACAGTCGGAGCCTACGTGAGGGTTCTCATTCCCCCGGACCTTAGCGGCCGGCGTGCCTGCAGAAATGGCTCCGGGGTGACCTAGCCCCTGGTCCCCTCCCCGGTGGAGCCAATGGCCACTGTTTACGGTGCTGGGTCAGGCCCAGGTATGGGGTCGGCTCCGTGAATAAGATGCAACTTCGTGATGTGAGGTCTCCGGTGAATGCAGAGCCTCTTAGCAAGGATATGTTCTGGACCTTGAAAAATACGTTTTGGGGGGATTTTCGTGGTCAAATTCTCCACCACTAACTTTGTTACTATTTATTTATAAAATATATTTCATTGATTTTTTACAGAGAGGAAGGGAGAGGAATAGAGAGTTAGAAACATCGATGAGAGAGAGACATCGATCAGCCGCCTCCTGCACACCCCTTACTGGGGATGTACCCGCAACCCAGGTACATGCCCTTGACCAGAATCGAACCTGGGACCTTCCAGTCTGCAGGCCAATGCTCTCTCCACTGAGCCAAACCAGTTTTGGCTGTTACTATTTTTTTAAATCCTCAGCTGAGGATATGTTTCCACTGGTTTTTAGAGAGAGTAGGAGAGAGAGAGGAAAAGACGGACAGGAAAAGCGATGTGAGAGAGCACGTTGATGGGTTGCCTCCTGCTCGCCCCGGCCTCCGAGGAAGAGCCTACAACCAAGGTATGCGCCCTTGACCAGAATTGAACTTGGGACCCTTGGGCCTGCAGGCTGACGCGCTATCCACTGAGCCACACCGGCTAGGGCTGCCTTTCTTATTCTTGTGGCACATTCTTCCCATGCGTTAAAACAAGGAACTCCTCTTTGTGTTGGTGACCTGGCTCAGTGGCCTCGAGTGACACAGTAATCAGGCAGAGATGGAATTAAATTCTAAATGTAAATATAAAACACATGGTTTTTAGACAACCTCTCACTCATTTTAAAGGCGTAAAAAGATGTTAGGAAAAAACAAACAAACCAAAAAACAACAATAAATACATGTGGGGGGTGAGGGTAAAGAATCTTCCTGGGGGAGTGTGCCTTCTGAATGAGAGAACAGAGCAGAGACTGCGCTTGTGAATTTATTTCTCAGTCAAATGGAATCTTGAAAGAATTGCCCAAATATGGAGCTGGCCTTTGCCTGTGATTTTTTTTTTTTAATCCCCATTTTATTTTGAAACAGTTATCTTCCTGACCTTCCGTGGATCTTTTTCTTAAAAAAAGAAAAGAAAAAAAATAGAATTCGCTATTTTAAAGTTTCACGGCCATGACCTTCTTCTGCTCTACCTAAAATGGGCCGGTGCGGAGAGCGCCATTCTCAGCGTCTGCAGGAATGTGCTGGTAGCTCGCAGCCAGCCCTGCAGGGTGGGGGTGGGGGAGGGCTGATCGGTGTGGCACTTGCCCTTGCCCGTGGTGTAAACTCTCCCGGCACAGCCAGGCTCACGCTGCCCACAGAACACCTTCCAGCTTGGCATCCGCTCTGCATGAGCCAGGACTTGCCGTGCCCAGAATATTCCTAGCTCCCCTATAACATTCCAGCCCCTAAATACCTCCCCTCCCCGCACAGACTAGCACCCCACCCCTCTTTTAGGTACCATTTCCCATCTGAAGGGTTGGGGGACAGGGAACTTACCCACTCCTACTCCCCAGCCAGCTGTTTCTGGAACTCTCAGCGTACGCACCATGATTTCTGTTCTCCCTCTTAGCGGCTTGATTTACTTACTTTGTTTTTTTTATTTTATTTTATTGACTTTTCACAGAGAGGAAGGGAGAGGGATAGAAAGTTAGAAACATCTATCAGCCGCATCCTGCACGTCCCCTACTGGGGAGGTGCCCGCCACCAAGGTACACGTCCTTGACCGGAATCGAGCCTGGGACCTTTCAGTCCCCAGGCCGACGCTCTATCCACTGAGCCACACCGGTTTCGGCTGATTGACTGACTTTTTAAATATGTATGTTGATTTGTAGAGAGAGGGGAAGGGAGAAGGAGAGCAGGAGAGGAACGATGGTGTGAGAGTGAAACATCAGTTGGCGGCCTCCTGCATGTCCCCCACTGGGGGTCAAGGTCAAGCAAGCCCCAAACCCAGGCAGGTACCCCGATTGGGAGTCAGACCAAGCAGCCTTGCGTGCAGGGGACCAGGCCTCGCCAGCGAGCCACACCTAGCAGCAGCTCTCTGGTCATAGCAGTTCAACCGTTTCCTTCAGCTTTTTTTGTGTGTGTGTGTGTGTGTGTGTGTGTGTGTGTGTGTGTGTGACGGATACATGCATCATGAAATATTTGGGAGCACGCCCTCCTTCCGGTGGTTGAAAACGTTAGCGTGACTATTTTTTTACTCATCATCAACGGTATCTTTTAGCCTTGTTTTCATTCCTGCTGTTGGCAAGGGGATATCATGCAGAGGAAAATCCGGTCATTCCTTAGAGCAGCGGTTCTCAACCTTCCTAAGGCCACGACCCTTTAAGACAGCTCCTCATGGGGTGGTGACCCCCAACCATAAAATTATTTCCGTGGCTGCTTCATCACTGTCATTTTGCTACTGGTATGAACTGTATGTAAATATCTGATAGGCAGGATGTATTTTCATTGTTACAAATGGAACATCATTAAAGCATAGGGATTAATCACAAAAACAATATGTAATTGTATATTGTGAAATATTTATTTCTAATGACAAATAAATGATATTTTGTCTTGAATCGTGGTGTAGCATGGACAACAGTCTTCATATGACAACAGTAAACTACATGGCTACACTTTGCTACACCGAGGAGCGGTGTGTTGGTTCCTAAGACCATGGGAAATAGGTGTTTTCCGCTGGTCTTAGGCGACCCCCGTGAAAGGGTCATTAACCCCCAAAGGGGTCACGACCCACAGGTTGAGAACCGCTGCCTTAGACGTAGGGAGATGCCAGGGACCCGGGAGCTGAGAAGAAGTGTGAGTTTGGGAAGAGAGCAGAGAATGTGTGCGTCAATACGATCTTTGTAAAAAGTAAAGTCGATTTTTCTTTTAAAACATGTCTAAGGCTTTTTATAGAGCTGAGAAGCTGGAAGTTGGAACATACTCAGGACGCGGTACTTGTGACTTGTCAGTTGTTGTTCTTCCATTGTCCCCCGGGCTGTGGTGAGAGGGAGGAGGGGGGAGGCCTGTGTCCTCTCTGCAGCTCGGTTACGCGTGCTTTGGATTGTTTTTTTCTTTTCTTTCCTGGCTGTTTACACAGCCTTTTAATACGGATTTCTGGTTTGGCAGGATGCTGATGAACTGGAAGCGGTTTCAAACCCCTGTCAGTAAGATTCGTTGTGCTTGAGCTCGGTATTTCTTCACAAACACGGATGGCCTTTTTCTTTTCTTAAAATAATAGAAGCTTTTTTTTCTTTTAAAGAATTGTGTAAAGCGAGAAGCATATTTTGTTTGGCTTCACCAAAACAGCCCTCGGCTCCACGCAGCCCGGAGATCGGGCCTGAGACCAGGCCCGGAGCAGGAAGAGGGGAGTGGGTGCCAAGTGAGATTGCAGCTGGGGTCCCTGCATTCCTCTCCTCAGGGCTGGGTTGTGGCTTGAGGGAATTGCCTTGGTGACACGTAGCAATAGGAGGTCTAGTTCTTTCCATTTGCTTTGCCGGTGGCTGATGGGCAGAGGGATGCCTTTTTTTGAGACCATTGCTTTTTTTTTTTCTGGAGTCTGCGTTGGTCAGCATGCTGCTTAACCAACACAGAACCTGTCAATACAGGTGAGACGCTTGCATAAAGACAGGCTACTCAAGAATGGTGTCCTCAAGGGTCACCCCAATTTTATTTTATTTTTAAAAAAATATATTTTATTGATTTTTTACAGAGAGGAAAGGAGAGGGACAGAGAGCTAGAAACATCCATGAGAGAGAGACATCGATCAGCCGCCTCCTGCACACCCCCTACTGGGGATGTGCCCACAACCAGGATACATGCCCTTGACCGGAATCGAACCTGGGACCTTTCAGTCCGCAGGCCGATGCTCTATCCACTGAGCCAAGCCGGTTTCGGCCCAGTTTTATTTTTTTTAAAAGGGACCAGGTCATTGTCATCACCGGCTTGAACTAGTTCGGGCATCCCGTGGGGCGGGGACCCACTTTCCTGGCGTAACGGAGCTGTGTGTCAGAGTTAGGAGCGGCGGGCCTGAATGTGGCACGGTGGTCTCTCTCTGCTCTCCCCTCGGTTTTAAAGTGGGATCCATGCCTTACAGCTCCCCTGCGGCCTGCGAGGGCCCCTTTCTGTGGATAAAGCTGAGGCCACGGACACCTGGCACACAGCTCAGTTACGGCAGGAGGGCCCCCTGGTGGGCGGAGCAAAGCCAGAAGGCTTGCCCAGGAATCGCTTCTTTTCTAAAACAAATAAGTATTTTTTAAATATATATATTTTTATTGATTTTTTACAGAGAGGAAGGGAGAGAGATAGAGAGTTAGAAACATCGATGAGAGACATCGATCAGCTGCCTCCTGCACACCCCCTGCTGGGGATGTGCCCACAACCAAGGTATGTGCCCTTGACCGGAATCGAACCTGGGACCTTCCAGTCCTCAGGCTGACACTCTATCCACTGAGCCAAACCGGTTTTGGCTAAAAAAATAAATATTTTTTAATTGATTTCAGAAGGAGAGGGAGAGACACATCAGTGATGGGAGAGAATCCTTGATCAGCTGTCTCCTGCCCGGCCCCCCCCCCCCCCGACTGGAGATCCAGCCCACAACCCGGGCCTGTGATGGAACCGGGACCTCGTGGTTCAGAGGCCGACACTCGGCCACGGAGTGAGGCCGGCCGGGCTGTGCTTCTCGTTTTAAAGAGACCACGTGTCCTCCACAACGCCGAGACCTCACAGTGGACCAGGGAGGGTTGGGTTTGCAGCCGAGACCCAGACGAGGTTTAATGCACAAGATTTTGTTCTCTCACATGAAGGAAGGAGGTGAGAGAGAGGAAGTCGAGAGCTGCTAACCCTGGTACCCGCCCCCCCCAACAGGGTTCCTCAAATTGTGGGGGCCCTGGCTGCCTCCAGCGTGTGCTCAGCCCTTCTTCATCTTCATGGCTCCACCTGGGCGCTGAGGCCCCAGCAATGACATCCTGGGTTCGGGGAGTAGATGGATGAAGGAGAGAAGCAGGGCCTGACCTGCTGGTAAATGCGCCTGGAATAAGCGGGGGAGGCTTCCAGAATCACCACGGGATGCTCTCTGTATCTCATCGTCCAGACGCGGTGTGGGCCCCCGGAGCCAGAGCGGAGAGCTCATCCCTCCTCCATTCTCTCGAGCCTCAGCTGTGGCCGGCAGCCAGAGAGCCCCCTCATCCCCGGAAAAACCTCCCAGGAGTGGCCGCTTCGCTGTTAGTCCTGATGATGTCACTCAGGTCTCCAGGTTCAGAGGCACCGTCTTCCGCCATGTAGACAAACCGCCGTACTCACCGTCCTTACCTGTGGGCGCTACTCTCCCATCTCACAGACAGAAACGGGGGCTGAAAAAGTCACGTGTTGCCCACGGTGCGGTCTGCAGTAAGGGGGGAGCCCGAGTTGAGAGCCAGGCCTGTCTTTTCTCCCGATCCCACGCGTCGCATCACCGCACGGCCTTCTGCCTCTCACGTGTTAGCCTGGTCTTTCGTTCATGTCGACCAGGGGACAGTGTGGAATCCGCTGTCCTGTGTGTGGTTTTATCGTCTGTAGCTCTTCAGTCCTTTCACCCAACACACACACACACACACTCATTGATGTTTCCCGATCTGGAAGTATGTCTGTGCTTATGTAAAAGAACACGACTTTCTACACTTGGTTAGTCCATTGTAAGTTGTCTTTTTTTTAATATTTTTTATTGATTTCTTACAAAGAGGAAGGGAGAGGGACAGAGAGTTAGAAACATCAATGGGAGAGAAACATCGATCAGCCGCTTCCTGCACGCCCCCTACTGGGGATGTGCCCGCAACCAAGGTACGTGCCCTTGGCCGGAATCGAACCTGGGACCTTCCAGTCCGCAGGCCGACGCTCTATCCGCTGAGCCACACCGGCTTCGGCTGTAAGTTGTCTTTCTGTTTGGTGGTCGGACGCCTGCCTGTTCGCGTCTGGGGCCGTGGAGGGAGAGGAACCCTCGCAGCTGGTGGTGACCCAGAGCGAGTGAGAACGAGCCCTCCCCCCCGCCCCGGGCGTGGCGGTGCGATTCTGCGCGGCGGGGTTGGAGAGCGGCCTGGGAACATCCAATTCCACCGAGACGCGGCCTGTGAGTCAGAGCTGGTGTCCCGGTAATTACAGGCACCTCCTGGTTACCGCCGAGCGGCCACCCGCCCCTTCAAAACATTCCCCAGCAATTAGGTAAAGTCAACCGGCGGTTCTATTTTAGGGCGCCTGGCCGTTTCCCCGTCAGCAACACGGCTCACGTTCTGACTTTGGTCATAGAAGCTGAACCCTAATTTACATAAAGGAGAGACGGGGCTCATTATTATGCTTACTAGAGGCCCAGAGCGTGAGATTCGTGCAAGAGGAGGCCTTCCTTCCCTCGGCTGCCAGCACTGGCTTCCCTCACAGCCCGGCTTCGTCCAGAAGGTTGTCCAGAAGGACGTCCGGTCTAATTAGCATATTACTCTTATTATTATAGATTTTTTATTTTTAAATATATTTTATTGATTTTTCACAGAGAGGAAGGGAGAGGGATAGAGAGTTAGAAACATCAATGAGAGAGAGACATCCATCAGCTGCCTCCTGCACATCTCCCACTGGGGATGTGCCCGCCACCAAGACACATGCCCTTGCCCGGAATCGAACCTGGGACCCTTCCGTCCGCAGGCCGATGCTCTATCACTGAGCCACACCGGTTTCGGCTGGAGTTATTTCTGTACGAAGAAGTCCTTTCTTCCTACCGGGGTACCCCTGGCACCTGGTTGCCCCGGCTCCTGGTCACGTGTGCACAGAAGCGCTATGCTCCTGGTGGGGCGGGCTGTTCTGGATGCGCATCGACCAGTCTGCACCGGGTCTGCCTGAGCGTTTTCATCCGTGTGCGTGAGCTTCTGCGGTGACCGAGCCCCTCGGTCAGAGAAGTCGGATTCCCACAGAGGCTGCTTGGCCTGTCTCGGGGGCCCTGACCCTCCATTGACAAGCAGTGGGTCCCTCAGTCCCGCTCATCTTGGATGGCCTAATTAGCTTTACCGGATCATGAGGAACTCGTGTTCCCTCATTGTCCTTGAGGTCACAGGCTTCGTTATCACCTGGAGCGGTGGTTCTCCACCTTCCTAAGGCCGCGACCCTTGCATACAGTTCCTCATGGGGTGGTGACCCCCAATCATGAAATTTTGCTACTGTTATGATTCGGAATGTAAATGCCTGATATGCATTATGTATTTTCCGATGGCTTTAGGCGACCCCTGTGTTTTGGTTGTTCGACCCCCGCTGGGGTCGAGACCCACAGGTTGCTACAGGGATCTGCTCCCAGCTATGGGCCAGCCTGAGGGACAGAGGCTCGGCGGGTGGTGCGGATGCTCTGAGCCTCTGGACCAGTGGTTCTCAACCTTCCTGAGGCCGTGACCCTTGCATACAGTTCCTCATGGGGTGGTGACCCCCAACCATGAAATGTTGCTCCTGTGATGCATCGTGATGTAAATATCTGCATTTTCCCATGGTCTTAGGCGACCCCTGTGAAAGGGTCGTTTGACCCCCAGGTTGAGAACCGCTGACCTGGAGGGACTGTTACTTGGAAAACTTAGACCATTTGGCTCCGAAAGACAATGAGAAGTCGCACTGGGTGTCGATCTTCAGAATGAAACAAACAAACAAAAAAAGATGAAAAAGGCGGCTTTCCTTCACTGTCTGCCATCCTCCTCCAGCACGGAGGGAAGCGGTTTAGGCTCCTCCATGGCATCACGCCATCGGGGACTCTGCCGTGCACACAGTAGGTCCGCTTTCCTCCCGCTTGTTATGGGGGAGCGGAGTTGGCGATGAACCAGGAGGTAATGTTTGCTGACCTAAGGGATCTGCAGAGAGAACTCCAGCCGCTGGCCCAGAGTCACTGTATCTGATGACATTTGTATGAAGGAGGGAGGGATGGCAAAACAGGAAGGCAAGGAGGAGGGAGATTTTTAAAGTCCTGGGAGGCTGGCCAGAGGGTGGGGTGTCGTTTCTGGAGGTGACGGGCAGCCAGGAGGGGCGCAGGGTGGGAGCGGGGATGTCATCAAGGCGCCAAGAAAGAGCAATTCTGGTCTTGAGGTGCCCGCTCCGTGAGGAAGGGCGGGGAGGGGGGTGCCCTCAGGAGCTGGCGATCCGCGAATGCGAGGAGGAGACCCTGCCGTGGGGAGTGGGGGGCTGGGGAGAGGCAGCCCATGGGGAGGGGCGCTCGGGTGGCCAGACCTGGAGTGGCTCTGGCTGCGGGAGGAGCGGAAAGAGCATCAGTTGAGAGAAGCCGAAGGTGCGTGCAGGTGACTCCTGTCCCCGATCCTATCTCGGGGGACTGTCGCCCGGAGTGTGTCCCAGAACCAGGCCTCGATGCCTTCCTGCTCTCCTCCTTCCAGTCCCATCGGAACCTGCCTTTCTCCGTTCCGGTCTTTCCTGGGGGTGCCGGGGTGGTAGGGAGACAGTCCCCCACAGGAGGGGAAAGTGGGGTTCGGGCCGTTGCTCGAAGCGGGACGGGCCGGCGAGCCGGGGCGGGCGTGCGGGCGGGCGGGGCTGACGCTGCGGCTTGTCCCCCAGGCGTTCTTCGTGGACCACAACTCCCGGACCACCACGTTCATCGACCCGCGGCTCCCCCTGCAAAGCGGCCGGCCCCCGAGCGCGCTGGTGCACCGCCAGCACCTGACCCGGCAGCGCAGCCACAGCGCCGGCGAGGTGAGTCACCGGGACCCCACCCCCTGGACCGGGCTCTGACCCTGGGACTGACTCCCCACCCCCGGACCGGGGCTCTGACCCTGGGACCCCCAGACCGGGGCTCTGACCCTGGGACTGACCCCCCGACCGGGGCTCTGACCCTGGGACCCCCCGACCAGCTGCTGACTCTGGGACTGACCCCCCAACTGGGGCTGCTGATTCTGGGACCCCTGACTGGGGCTCTGACCCTGGGACCAACCCCCCGACCGGGGCTCTGACCCTGGGACTGACCCCCTGACTGGGGCTCTGACCCTGGGACCGACCCCCCGACCGGGGCTGCTGATAATGGGACCCCCCGACCGGGGCTGTGACCCTGGGACCCCCGGCCGGGCTCTGGGTGTTTCAGGGGGTGCTGTGTGGCGTCTCCCCCCTGTGTCGCTTCCCTGGTTTGACCTGGAGGTGCTCATCTGGAGGCTGGGGGCGCAGGGATACTGACAGGCTCTTTGGAGGCGCACGGAGCCCACGTGCCCATAGAAGCAGGAGGCCGAGGCGGGGAGATGAGGAGACAGAGGCTCTCTGACTTCAGAGGAGGGAGGGAGAGCTCACAGTGCGGTAGAATATTTAAGCGGGGATGCTGAGCCTGCCTGGAGGGCTCAAGGCTTGAACATTGACCTGTGAACCAGGAGGTCGTAGTTCGATTCCCAGTCGGGGCACATGCCTGGGTCGCAGGCCCAGTCTCCAGGGTGGATGTGCAGGGGGCAGCCAGTCAATGATTCTCCCTCAGCATGGAAATTTCCATCTCTTTCTATGATTCTCAGCATGGATATTTCCATCTCTCTCCCTCTCCCTTTCTCTGTGAAATCAATAAAATGTACCATGTTTTCCGGCGAATAAGGCGACTTTTTAACCCAAGAAAATCTTCTCAAAAGTTGGGGGTCATCTTATATGCCCAGTCGTCTTATACGCCGAAACATACGTGTATTTCTTTCTTTTTTTAAAATATATTTTATTGATTTTTCACAGAGAGGAAGGGAGAGGGATAGAGAGTTAGAAACATTGATGAGAGACATTGATCAGCTGCCTCCTGCACGCCCCCTACTGGGGATGTGCCCACAACCCAGGTACATGCCCTTGACCGGAATCGAACCTGGGACCTTTCAGTCCGCAGACCGACGCTCTATCCACTGAGCCAAACCGGTTTCGGCCAGTGTATTTCTTAAAAAGGGGGTGAGGAGCCCTTTTGCGCCCCCTAAGGGCAGCTTCACGGGAAGAGATGAGTGGGGCTCTGAGTGGGCTGAATGTGGGTAAAATGGGAGGGGGTTTCTTGGGGTGGCTTGCTGGGTTCCATGAAAATCTTCGGCCGGCGCTATGGGACTGTGGATCCTCGCTTCCTGATATTCCTTAAAATTGAAGCATCCGAGAGCTGATTTGTCTACTGAAGTGCCCAGAGAGAAGGGGTGGAGTTAAGAATGACTGACATTCCTCTTGGGCTCCCCTTGGCTGGTGTGCAGGGACCCATGGCAACCACACGAGGGCTCTCCGACAGCCGCCCTCACCCAGGCCAGCAGTCACCCCCCACCTGCTTCTCCTCTTCTGAGGAGGCTTCGATAGAGAAAGGGGGTGCTGGGGGTCACATCTCTTCTCCTGACAGGGTCGTCTGCTTTGGATACACATCCTCCTGCACATGCCTTGTTTCTAACTATTCCCCTCGACGGCCCTAATTCAAATCGCTTCCTGCACCCCTCTCCCTCCTCGAGGGGCAGGCCCTGTTTTCATCTATAAAAAGAAACAATTATTGACCATACCTCTGCTATGGTCAATTTACATGTTCCTCTATTATTAGGTAAGATATATAAAGTTTGTGTGTGTGTGTTTGTGTGTGTGTGTGTGTGTGTGTGTATATATATACACACATACATACAGTGGTACCTCGAGATACAACTGCCCTAACATATGAGATTTTTGAGATACGAGCCGTCGAGCGAGCGATTTTTGCTTTGAAATACGAGCAACATTTGAGATACGAGTCATTGCGAGGATCGGCCGGCTGCACACGACCCACCAGTGTCCCTCGACTCGAGTGTCTCATAGTTTCCCACGCCTCAAGGTTACGGAACAAATTAAACTTGTATCTTGAGGTACCACTGTGTGTGTGTGTGTGTGTGTGTGTGTGTGTGTATATATATATATATATATTCATTCTTAAAAAGTTATGAGGAAGCAAATAAGGAAGAGAAGACATGAAGGATCACCTTAAAAGTGTGGTTGTAGAAAATGAGTAGGTATTGATGAAAACCATTAAACTGAATAAAGGCTTTGAAGACACACACACACAAAAAAAAAGATAAAAGAAACAATTATGAGTGCATGCAGTGAGTAACTGGACTTGAGACACCAAAATTCCGCCCTGGAATTCCCCCTTGTCCTTTCCACACCGGCTCTCGTGCATCCGGCGAGTGTGCTGGTGGTAAGCGCAGACACAGGCGTGCACCCGGGACACGCGTGTGAAACCCCCCCCCCACGGGATGAGGTAGGCATGGAAATATGTGTCCCGGCTGAGCAGCTAGTAAATCTCCCCCCTGCCCTCCCGAGAGCCGTGCGTGGTGAGGGGGGCGATGCACCCCGCGTTGGTCTGCCAGGCAGACACATGCTCACCTTTGGACCAGCTGCGACGTGGAGCGCAGTGAGGGCGTGGCCCGCCTCGCCCCCGGGGCCCGTGCCTTGGAGCCCGGCTTATCTCGACTGCACCGCACGGAGCTGACTGCTCGGCTGCTCAGTGAAGAGCCAGACGCGTGTTTTCACGTTTTCTTTCCATGAGCTGAGCTGTTCCCATGATCTAGAAGTAGCTCAGAGATGCTCATCCTTCATCTCAGCATCGGGAAGGCCTCATGGAGGGCCGTGACGAGAGAGGGGCCCCGAGGGGCACCTTAACATCGGAGTGACCCCTGCTCTTTGCCTTGACGGACGCTGAGCATCGGGGAGAGGCCCCCCCATAAAGGCCGAGTCTGGGGGCCCACCCTGTTCAGCCTTGGAGGGGACACGTGTCCTGGCACCCCGAGGAAAGGGTACTTCAGGCAGCGACAGGCACACGGGCTGGCCGCTGGGTGGGAAGGAGAGGTTGGGGGTGGTGGAGACAGACCTCTGGCTGTCCTGGGAAATGGTAGCAGCAGCATCCGGACAGGGGGACCGTGTCTGTGGTGACGGCAGGCCAACTCCGTGACTGACCCATGAGACGCAGTTCACCCTGGAGGCTCCCCGCTTCCTGGAGTCGCAGGGATTCGTGCCGGGGACCCCCCCACTCCCGAGAGGCAGTAGGAGAACCGTCCAGTCACAGGACAGGCTGCCCAGCCCTGCTCCTCTGCCCCTTTAAGCAAGCACTCAGGTCGAGGGATGAGGCATCTCTCCCTTCACTGGCTGATCTGTCCCGGCACCTGCAGTGTGGCTGCAATGGTGCTTGTTTGAGCGAGTGGCGTCAGGAACAGAGGTTCCCATCCGGTGCTCCTATCAAGGAGAGAGGAGAGGAAACTCCACCTAATGCAGATGAAAAAGCGGGAGTGAGGAAGGAGTTATCACCTGTTAGAAACGTGCACCGAGCTGTGGGAGCTCGGAGATGCTCACCCTTCATCTCAGCATCGGGAGGGGAGGCCTCAGGACAGGCCATCTGCTGGACCCTGACAGCGAGAATATCCTTAGGGGTGGGGAGGGGGGAGCAAGCCAGAGCAGCGTGGGGAGGCGTCGCCAGTCTCAGGGCCTTGAGGAAAGCCCTCACCCCCTCCCCCCCCCCCCCCCACCCCCGCATGGTAAAAGGCTAATGCAGATTTGAATCGGGGGGAGGAGAGGCTGTGTGTTGGAAGTGCCGATGAATACACCCGGCCTGTTATTTTGCCTTCGGTTCTCTTGCGCTCCCGCTCCACTGTCCTCTTCCAAGGTTCCTGCGATCCCGGGGTGGGGGATGCTCACCCTGAGCGGAAGGAATGTGGGCGTCTCCTCTCCAGAATCCTTTTGGTCTGTGTGCTGGTGTGAATGAGCGCCCGGATCTGTCTCAGGCCCCATAGTGAATGCAGGTCAGGGCGACCCTATGTGGCACCTCCACGCTGGCTATGATTAGCTCCCTGGGGTGGGAGGCTCCAACCAGAAGGAGCTGTTGGGCCGGGCGCGCTGACAGGCCAGCAGGATTGGTCCGGAGGGAAGAGCCAGCAGCTTAGAAGCCCACCTGGAGGCAGGGTTCCTCCCTGAGCCGCCAGCCAGAGTCGGGTGCGCCCTGGCTCGGCCGCCCCTGGCTCGGCCGCCACGGGATGTGTTTGTCCCACGTGGGTCTTCCTCTGCGTGTCTCAGGGCTGTTGGACTCCTGCAGCCCCGATCGTTGGGAGCGTGTGGAGCTGGCCCTGTGCCACTCAGTGAGCAGTCACTGGCTGCCCCTCTCAAGGACCCGGGTGTCCTGCCTCTCCACTCAGTTCAGCAACTAAAGCAGAGCGTTTGGGGATCTCATGCCAGCTCTCCTCCCTGTCTCCTCCCCCCACCCCGCCCCCAGCATCTCTTCTGATCAGTTGGTCTCTACCAATGCTCGTTGCCCTAGCTCAGTGGTTCTCAACCTTCCCAATGCCATGACCCTTTAAGACAGCTCCTCATGGGGTGGTGACCCCCAACCATAAAATTATTTCCGTTGCTACTTCATCACTGTAATCTTGCTACTGTGATGAACTGTAATGTAAATATCTGATAGGCAGGATGTATTTTCATTGTTACAAATGGAACATAAGTAAAGCATAGTGATTAATCACAAAAACAGTATGTAATTATATATGGTGAAATATTTATTTCTAATGACAAATAAATGAAATGTTGTCTTGAATCGTGGTGTAGCATGGTCAACAGTCTTCATAGGACAACAGTAAACGACATGGCTACACTTTGCTACCCCGAGCAGCAGTGTGTTGGTTCCTAAGACCATGGGAAATAGGTGTTTTCCTCTGGTCTTAGGTGACCCTTGTGAAAGGTCGTTTGACCCCCAAAGGGGTTGCGACCCACAGGTTGAGAACCGCTGCCCTAGCTGCTTTGGCTCAGTAGATAGACCGTTGGCCTGCGAACCAAAGGGTCCTGGGTCCAATCCCGGTCAAGGGCTAGTTTCTTCCCTAGCCCGGGGCCTGGTCAGGGCCTGGACAGGAGTCAGCCAATGGACATGTCTCTCTCACAGGGATGTTTCTTTCTGTCGTTCCCTCTCTCTTCTCACTCTCCCTAAAAAAACAATGGGAAAATATCCTCGGGGGAGGATTTGCCAAAAAAAAAAAAGAGCAGAAAGAAACACGTGGCCGGGGCGCTCACCGCGAGCACGCGGGGTCTCGGAGCAGAGACTCAGCGAGGGCTGTGTCCGCAGGTCGGAGAGGACTCGAGACACGCCGGGCCGCCCGTCCTTCCCAGGCCGTCCAGCACGTTCAACACCGTCAGCAGGCCGCAGTACCAGGACATGGTTCCAGTGGGTATGGCACCCCTCCCCAGAAACCTCCACCCCTGCTTCTCGTGCCAGCCTGCCCCGTGCATGCTGTGCTGGCACTGCCCCCTTGTCCGCCCGCTGCTCTTGCCCTAGACTCAGAGAAACTCTGTGCGTCCTCCTCAAGAGATGGGTCTGAATCTCAGAGCATTTCCGTCCTGTAAAATCCTCCCGGAGGCGATTTGTTAATGCCACGCTCTACCTTTGCTGGGTAGAGCTATTGCAGTAGATAGTTGACGTGGAAGGAAAATAAGTTGTTAAGGATTTCCGATGTTTGAGAATTCAGACACTCGGTTCTGTGATTTAAATATATAGTGGTACCTCGAGCTACGAGTGCCCTAACATACGAGATTTTTGAGATACGAGCCATCGAGTGAGCGATTTTTGCTTTGAAATACAAGCAACATTTGAGATACGAGTAATCGCAGGGATCAGCCAGCTGCACACGACCCACCAGTTTACCTCGACTCGAGCATCTCATAGTTTCCCACACCTCAAGGTTACGGAACGAATTAAACTCGTATCTCGAGGTACCACTGTACTTATATTTCTGATTATAATGAAATGTAATCAAGATCAATCATTGTTAAGGATTTCTGATGTTTGAGAATTCAGACACTCAGTTCTGTGATTTAAATATACTTATATTTCTGATGATAATTAAATGTAATCAAGATCAATCATCTTAAGTAAAAAAAAGTAGTTTTCCTGATGAAAAAAAAAAAAGCATGACCAAAGCTCTTAATTTTAAGTACCGTATTTTCCGGCATATGAGATGACTGGGCATATCAGACGACCCCCAACTTTTCCAGTTAAAATACAGTGGTACCTCGAGATACGAGTGCCCTAACATACGAGATTTTTGAGATACGAGCCGTCGAGCGAGCGATTTTTGCTTTGAAATACGAGCAACATTTGAGATAGGAGTCATCGCGCGGATCGGCGGCTGCACATGACCCACCAGTTTCCCACGCCTCAAGGTTACGGAACGAATTAAACTCGTATCTCGAGGCACCACTGTATAGAGTTTGGGATATACTCACTCTATAAGACGACACCCGGCGAATAAGACAACCCCCGGCTTTTGAGAAGATTTTCCTGGGTTAAAAAGTCGTCTTATACGCCGGAAAATACGGTAACTGTTTTTAAATTTCTGTGGACACTGGGCAACCTTGGCTAAGAGACAGTTTTCTCTTAAGTCGTTGGTGTTGCTGATGGTGTGGTAGGTGTTGGTGCAGTTGGTTTGGGAGGGAGCTATGTGTGGCTTGATGGCATCTGTTTCCACATAGGATTTGGGGATGGCTTGTTCTCCGCATTCTGGGAGTAGCTGTTGCTGACGACCATTGCATTTTGGGGACTTGTTCTGCCTCTACACCTCGCTGCATGGCTCGTGTGTCATCAGAAGATAGTTTTCTAATTCTAAACATTACTTAGGAAGTTGATTTTGATAAGCAGTAGATTGAAATGACCAATATACAGAATCCTGGTGATCTCACCTTGATATTTGATGACAAATGTGACTCATCAAGTGAGTGTAATGAATGATAAAGAACGTCACACTGGATAGATCTAAGTCCAATGTTCAGCAGAGACACAGAAGGGAATTTAAGTGTCTGTAGTGGTTTGAGTACCAGGAATATTAACCAGAAGAACAGATTTTTAAAAGTCTGTGTTCATATGCACAAAACTAGTCACGGGTTGTCTGTAAATGTTGTCCTGTTTTCTGGTTTTTCAGCTTACAATGACAAGATTGTGGCATTTCTGCGCCAACCCAATATCTTTGAAATTCTACAGGAACGTCAGCCTGATCTCACCAGGAACCACTCACTCAGGTAACCATGACATTGGCGTTTAGTGCAGGTGTGTACTCCGCAGCTCTAAGTCTTCCAGAACAGTGCTCATCGTCTTAGAAATGTACTCTTTCTTTTTTTAAATATATTTTATTGATTTTTTACAGAGAGGAAGGGAGAGAGATAGTTAGAAACATCGATGAGAAACATCGATCAGCTGCCTCCAGCACCCCCCCTACTGGGGGATGTGCCTGCAACCAAGGTACATGCCCTTCATCGGAATCGAACCTGGGACCCTTTAGTCCACAGACTGACGCTCTATCCACTGAGCCAAACCGGTTTCGGCGGAAATGTATTCTTTCTTTCTGGCATGCTGGCCAGGGGCGTCTTGTGCACGAACACTTGATGTCGTCAACAGCAGGTCACTGCAGTCCTGGCTTTTCTCTGTTAAGTACAAGCATGAAGGAAAATTGACTAAAGAACCTAGGACCTTCTTTAAAGAATACAGTGGTACCTTGAGATACAAGTGCCCTAACATACGAGGTTTTTGAGATACGGGCCGTCGAGCGAGCGATTTTTGCTTTGAAATACGAGCAACAGTTGAGATAGGAGTCATCGCGCGGATCGGCCGTCTGCACACGACCCACCAGTTTACCGCGACTCGAGTGTCTCATAGTTTCCCACGCCTCAAGGTTACGGAACGAATTAAATTCGTATCTCGAGGTACCACTGTATGAGAAAAACACCCCACAAAAATTCACAGCCACGAATGCACCCTAGATGTGCAGATTATAATGAAAATAACAAGACACGGACCTTTTTGCGTAGCTTGAGGAAACAAAAGTAACATAGAGTGTATGGAATTGAGATTCATAAAACCCTAGACGTGGTGTTGGAATTTTTCCATAATAAAAACGCAGGGGCACCGGATGAGGCCACCCGATGCCGTCTACAGTCCCCACACTGCCCTGCACAAGCCCTTTCTTCTGAACAGGCCTTCCTCGCCTCTGGCTTCAAGCCCGGTTGTACTTTCCTGAAAACAGGCCACTCCTTCTCCCTGGCAGGATGTTCCTCTTCCTCTGCGTTGGGCAGGAGAGACCTCGCCTCCGGAACTCCATGCCACCCGCCCCTCCATGGCGCGGTACAACTTCCCTGTGTGCGCTCCCTCTCAGGAGCAAGGCTAGATTGTCTGTGTCCCCGGGGAGAAGGAAAAGTGGGAGTGAGTGCGGACAGTCTGCCAGAACTCCCGGCCCAGTGGGTTGACACGCCGTATTCCCTGGTAGGAATAGGTCTTCCCAGGGCCATCCTGACCCACAGTGACCCTCAAGTACTTCTCCGCGTAGCTGTGCCAGACGGTTTTCATCCGGATCATCCGGAGAGCTTTATGAAGCACAGGATGCCAGGTCTCATGGCCCCCAACTGCTCTCCTTTCTCTGAATTTGAACCCCCTAATCTTCCATTCAGGAGGTCTGGCGTTGAGCTCAGCACTGACTTCTTAAAACCTCTCTCTATCATTTCACTGGCACTGCCAGGTTTAATAAGCTGTGGTCCGAACACTTAACTCGATACTTAATCATGCAATATATCAAGTTATCCTTCGTACTATTTTGGTTATATGACTTGCGTGCTTTCATTAGACTTTTGAGTCTTTTTGCTTTATTTTCCAACTCCATTTTAAGCTCCTTACTAATAGGGATATTATTCAAATGATCGTAGTTTCTCTTCCTTATGCTCAAATATCTAGAGTAGCATTTTGCATATAGTGAATGTGTGTGGTGTGTGTGTGTGTGTGTATACACACACACACATCTATACTAATAAAAGAGTAAGATGCAAATTGACTGTCCCTTCGTGATACCCACCAGCCAATCAGGAGTGAGTATGCAAATTAACCCAACAAAGATGGTGGGTTCATTTGCGTACATAGGTGCTTAGCAGCTGGGGGCAGGGCGGGACGCTTGTTTTGTCACCATGGCGACAAAACAGGCATTCTGCACTGCCCCAGCCTGCTCTGGGCCTCTGGGCAGTGTGGGAAGGTGGAAAGGCAGCTCCAGCCAGAGCAAAGGTGGTGCCGGCAGCCAGGTTGAATGAAGGCCGATTCTTGCACAAATCTTCCTTCATCAGGCCTCTAGAATATATATATATACCCACACATATATATACATATTTGTTTATTTGAAAATAAATTGCCAAATATTCTTATGATGTTCTCAGTCTGTCTTTTTTTTTTTTTCCTGAGGTATTTCTGACATGTAAAACATTACATTCATTTCAGGTGTTCAACATAAGGATGTGATATTTGCAGAGACTGTAAAATGATCACGGCAACAAGTCTATTTTAACATCTGTCACCAAACGTAGTTGTAGAATTCTTTCTTGTGATGAGAGTTTTAAGATCTACTCTCTTAGCAACTTTCCAGTATGCAACACAGTATTAACCATAGCAGCGACTTTCAGCCCGTGTGCATGCAATTCTGTTTAGCCAGGGGCACTGACCTCGTTTCCCTCAGATGGTCAAATAAAAAGTGACAACAGCCCTAGTTGTTTTTTGGCTCAGTGGGTAGAGCATCAGCCCCTGGACTAAAGGATCCCGGGTTTGATTGTGGCCAAGGGCCTGTACCTTGGTTGCAGGTTTCCTGGCCCTGGTTAGGGTGTGTGCAGGAGTCAACCAATCCACGTGTCTCTCCCACATTGATGTTTCTTTCTGTCTCACCCTCTCCCTTCCACTCTCTCTAAAAATCAATGGAAAAATATCCTCGGGTGAGGATTAACCCAAGATAGAGAGATAAATAGAGGATTTCTCCTATTTTTTAAAAAAGTGACAACAGCCAGCACAACAATATCTGTCCATTGTGAATTAATTAAAATTATTCCAATTCATTTTGTCAGATCAGCAAAAACTGTATTTCTTGGTGTGCTTCAGACTTGGAGTACTAAGTTTCTGTGCCCTGAGCTGGGCAAGGTTGAAAATCACCACACAAGGTCACCATGCTGTCTGTCACGTCCCAGGACTGGTTTCCTTTACACTGAAGTTTGTACCTTTAGACTCCACCCATTTCACCCTCCCCACCCACCTCTGTCATATCTCTAAGCTTGTCGTCACCTTCTAAAGGTCAAGTCTGACACCGCGGCGGCTGCTGACACAGAAATCCCAGTTTTCCATGAGTTGACCTCTAACTCAAGTCTGAGTACTTCCCCGGCTTCGTAAGCATGCTGCTCGAAATCCCACTAAAATCACCCAAACCACACACGTTACCTTTCTGTGCGTGTGTATGCTGTAACACCCGCTCAGCATGCTGTGGCACCCGCTCAGCAATTCGTGGTGCACCGAGAGTCTTACGTAAGAAGGCCTAGTTAGTAAAACAGAATGCGCTCCCCAGTGATCTAATGAGAGATATCACAGGTTCTGGACCACAAAGCAAAAGGAACGAACAGCAAAATGCTCCTCGTTAGCTAACCCCTGAATAAGGAGAACTCTGTTTTCTCTCTTTTCTACCAACTCCAGCCCTCTCACACACACACACACACACACACACACACACACACACACTCACACTCTCACTCTTCTTGTCAAGATCTCTTCTTCTGAAAGTACATCACACA